>CAWUPB010000913.1:7010000-7482500 GCA_963924115.1 Dovyalis caffra | reverse complement strand
ATTATATAAATACAGATCTAAACAAACATAACTGTATTTTTTAAGTTTTGCACCCCACTCAAACTAAGAGCTCACCATAGCACAACAGAAAATGTTTGAACTCCTATAGTGGTTCTAGTTCACTTTAAAAGTAAAAGAAGTAGCTGGAGGTAAAGGATATTAATTGAAATTTAAAGCAAACAAATGCATCAAATGGGCATTTGGTCTAGTGGTATGATTCTTGCTTTGGGTGCAAGAGGTCCCGAGTTCGATTCTCGGAATGCCCCAAATTAGTCATTTATATCCATATGATATTGTTTTAATCCAGAATATCCAACCAGAAAACTGTGATATAAAATTTTGTTATTCAAAACATTAATTTCTGACAAGATTCCATGCCAGTGAATTTTTTTAAAAGTCAACATTAGACAGGGAAAACAAGTTGGACAAGCAAGAAAGATTCCAGCATCAAGCATTATAAATTCAAGCATCCAGTATTATCACCTTATGTATACACAAGATCCAAATGATCCAAAGAGTGAAAAAACAACTTTTAAAAGTCATTTGCATTTTAACACACAAGGGAAATGACATTGAAAACTGCATTAAAATCCAAGAGACCATAAACTGTTGAACCACAAGAAAGGAATTCACTTTGAAGTTAGCAGAAACTCAATAGAAAGAATAATTAGAAAATCAACATCAGCAATTGGGCATCTGGTCTAGTGGTATGATTCTCGCTTAGGGTGCGAGAGGTCCCGAGTTCAATTCTCGGAATGCCCCATTTGATTCAGAGAACGTGCTAGTAAATATTTTTTTTGTGTCTCCATATATAAAAGGTTCTGATCTCTCAAATATGGCATTTTGTGATCAGCTTTCTACCACACTTGCCATTCATCTCGTCCCTATGCTACTCATGAATGGCATACTATCTGGCAAGAAACTTCATTGATAGTACTCAACTCTCATCACTCAATGTAACTATGACATATTACCTAGCATGAAACTTCATTGATAGTACTCAATTCTAGTCAATTAACATAACTAAGCCTAATCTAACTGTAGCCTAACACAGAAAAACAATTTCCAGTCTTGTGCCATCTAGAGTCCTGACTTGGTAATCTGTTAACAATTTTTTCAGACGACGATCCAAAAATATTATGACAATGAATATTATATTTTAGTCGATTCACATCATAATTAAAGAATATTTAAGAGAGCATGTCATGTTGTAATAAACATTTTGACAGAGAATGCAGCAAGGGGTGTTGAAGCAAATAAGATACTTGTGAGGCATACATCCTCTGCAGCAAAATATATCATATCTTCCTCTAAGGGAAACTAAACCAAAAAAACTTGAAGACTCAAATTTGGTGCCAAACAAAGTCATTTGAAAGCATTTTCCGTTAACATAATAAACATATGGGTGTGTGGACGTATATCGAGTCAGGCTTTTGTTTCTTGCAATTGGGGCAAAGCAAAAGAACTCTCTCTAGAGGATTACCATAAAGGTTTTTGCATCCCATCCACTAGAGAACTAAGAACTGCCCAAAAGCCTGACAATGGGAAATGTTTGATCCACTAGAGTGGCTATAATTCTTTTTAAAATTACCAAGAGCAATAGGAGATGAAGACATTTAATTAGAAGTTAAATAAAATAAACATCAAGAAATGGGCATTTGGTCTAGTGGTATGATTCTCGCTTTGGGTGCGAGAGGTCCCGAGTTCGATTCTCGGAATGCCCCAAAATTTTTCCAGTCAGATTTTAAGAATTCCGTAGTCATATAATTTCAGTCCCCCCCCCTCTCTAGTTTTTGGTAGGTTTCTTATATTATTGTTAAGAAAACAGGACCTGGCCCTATAATCTAGTCAAAGTCAACTTCAAGACAATAAGACAATTTCAGAGAACACATGCAATATGCGTGTCTTTCAGACAAGATCCTACATCATGGAATTGACAAGTAAAAAACAGTCGGTTGCAAAATCAAGGCTAGAAATCTAGATATGTGCCTGTGGCCTAAGCAATTAAACAAAACCATGCACCTCAACCCTGCCATGTGTATGAAAGCATTGTGAGAGAAAGTTCTAGTACTCAATCAACAGGTAAAGAACTAAAATTAGAGAATAGAAAAATAACAGTGATGTGAATTTGTTACCCTAATGAGAAGAACACCTCACCAGAATATGACTGGTCTATTACTTCTTGCAGCCTTTAATAACACCAGAAAGGAACATCTAGTCAAAGACTGTAGCAGCCAACACGGAGATAAAATTCCAAGGATACAAGCTGCAAAATTAAATTAGCTAAATCAGAAAGGAAATTAAATTTTTACAGCAGGTAGGATTTGACTAGAAAGAGCAAAAAGGCACTGTTGTACTAGTATATTAATTACCCACTGCTCAAATCAATACTTTCACTGAACCCACATCTTTCCTAAGAACATTTTTTTATCAATAACTTGAGAAGAATACACAGCAGACTTCATTATATGGGTGGACAGCCATCTAGAGTCCAGTGTTCACTCTGGGTTCCCAACCGTAAGTGCAATAAAGAACTAGTAGAAACTACACAAAAAATAGCATTAGACTTGAAACTAAAATGATTGCTCTTTCTGCCTCTTTTTGCTAGAAAAGAAGTCCTAAAACCAATAAGAAGACTGTCATATCTTGAAATGCCTTGGCTAATAGATCTTCCTGGGAAAAACTGTGCTGTAAACCTTCAAACTTAACAGCTGTACGAGCATTAACACAAATAGCACATAATAAATACCACCAACAGGGCATTTGGTCTAGTGGTATGATTCTCGCTTTGGGTGCGAGAGGTCCCGAGTTCGATTCTCGGAATGCCCCATTTTTCACATGACAGCTTTAACTTGTAGATCAGAATATTCAGCCTAAGGTCAAACTGCAAAACTACGATATTAAATTTTGCTATTCAGATATGTTAGTTTCCTGACGAGATTCTGCCTCAAAGAATTGGATATCATTAAATCAGCAGATGTTAGCAAGGTGTAGAAGCCAGAAATATGCCTGCATCAAGCCTGATGAACTCATTGAATACTAAATTTAGACAAGTTTCAACTGATTGATGACCTCATGGATTTAGGAATTTAATGATTAATGCAAATTTTAGGTTCCCAGGAAGTTGAAAATCCATATAGTTTTTACTTTAGTTCTCATCCAGTTTCAAAATTTTTAGCAAGGAACCTATAGTCAACTCTAACAGTAAAACATAATATCTTAAAGCAAATTCAGATGCATTTCTTTTCTGGTAAGATTCATTACCAACAAACTGATCAATAAATAAGCAGACTTTGCCGAAATCAAGGTATGCAAGCTAGGTTTGCACCTGTCACTAGCTTCAGCCATTGGAGAAAAGTCATTTACCTGAACCTGCTAACTGGTGTAAGTATCAATTTCATTCAACAAGTACAGTAACTCAATTGACATGACAAAAATAAGAGAACAGAAATATACCCAAGCCTAGCATTAATGCAAGAGTTGATGGAAGACCATGGGAAAGATTTTGGAAAGTCAACTTGTATAGCTAAACATCAAAAGGTTCAGTCTGTTGGGCATATCAGCTTAGTGATTGGCTTTCTTCCATAAGTACAGTCAGCTCAGTCTGGCCACGTAACTAAAACGTTATTATGTACATTATACTGTTAGAGATCTATATGCTTGCCATCAACACATTTATCACCATGATTTTTTCTATTTTTGCACCATTCTATTTAATGTCATAGTTTACAAGGAAAAGAAAATTTTATGAAGAACCTTCAGTGATACAAATCATGGTTTAAGAATACTCAAGAATGTACCTGATTAGGTTAGGGAATGAGAAAACATTTTTTAGAGAATTCAATGGGAATGAGATAAATTTTCCAGGTGAAGAGCAACCGATTCCAGTGTAAAATGGGCCATTTTCTTGTTTCAGGAATTCAACCACCATGTAGGTTTGGCTTTCCTAGATCACAGAGGGATTTTAGTCAAGTGGTATGATTCTCACTTTGGGTGTGAGAGGTCCTGAGTTCTATTGTTGGAATGCCCCAATTCATGACAGAATCCAACGAGAACCTTTTTTTTTTCAACAAAGTTTGCAGAATATTTAAACAATTGCAGAGAATTAAATCCCAACAAAACTCACAGAGAATAGATAAATGGAGTTGACTTCGGAGATGAGCATGCAAGAACAAACCAGAGACATTATGTTACAGCAGAGTATTCATGGTGAGGTGACAAAATCATTTTAGATGAGAAGCTCCACAGCAAACAATTTGATTGGTAAATGACTGCAGAAAAATAAAATCATTGACAAGTATCTAATTTGCTACAGGTCACCAAAATATGACAAGGAATGGACTGCACAGATAACAAAAATGTACAGAACACTACCTAAGAGCAACAAGATATAAATTTAGGCTTCATAAATGAACATCTTCTGCAACCTGATGAGGTGCAAGAGGCCCTCAACTTTGTCCACCCCTTCTGTCAAAACACAGACAGTAATGAAGTTGATGGAACTTCATAAAGCATGCCAATCTACTTTTATTTTTACAGGCTCAATTGGATGTGCTATCAAAAAGCAATGCTAGAGTACAAATGGCAACACAATCATCAGTCATAAAGTCAGATAAACTACAATATCCAGTGCGTGAAATGAAAAACAATAAATATATAATCTCCACAGCATACAGCCACGACATGAGGTATAAAAAAAAAAACGGAAATAAATAACACACAAGAATATGCAACCAAGCATCTAACCCAATTCTATAACTCTTGAAATCCCCCATATTGTTTACCCTTAAAAGAATGATTATATAAATGGCTTACATAGAGAAGAATCTGACACCAAATTAAAAAAAAAAACTGAAAAAAGAGTGATTGCAACCATGCATGGCAAAAGCTGCAACCCAGAAGCCTCGCGTAGTATTTATCTCAACTAACAAAACAACCACCAACACACATAAAATCCACATAACTAACAAAAATAACGAAAACCCACAAATTATCACTACAAGTTTTCACTTCCCATACCTTTAATTTGTCTACTCAATCATACTCCACAATCATTGAGCAAGAGAGAGAGTAGATGGTTAGTAATTACGATACAGGCATACCTAGCTTGAATACATTCCGTGGGAGATGTCAGTGTTGATGCTCCATTCAGGTGCCGGGAAAACAGTGGGAAAGGAAAAGAAAATGAGAAGAGAATTCTAGAAGACGTTTTCGCTTCACTTTTCCTCGGTTTTCTAGGCAAACCAACAGACCATGATAAGTGTGCGTTTGACCGAGGTCAAAACTCAAAAAAGCCAAAAGATAAGACAGTAGTTGGTTTCTAATTTGGTTCGTTGGTTGGTTTTGTTATGGGAAACAACATCGGTCATCAGGTGTTTTTGGTACATTTACGAATGCTACAGTTTTTTACAGTTCTAAGTTAATTTGTTCTTAATAAACAAAATCGTTGGATATTTAGTACGTACGGACCAGACTATATAATCAGGGGTTCTAGCCTTTACAGCACCGGCCCACAGACATCGGAGGCCTAAGGCCTAAGCTAATCTACTTTAATAAGTAAATCCTACTTACATAAAATTTAGAATTCATGGATGGTTTAAAATAAGAATTTATGATGGTAACCTGTCCTTTGCTATCCGAACGAGGTATGGCAATTCTTCCAAGGACTATGATACTGTGTTAATACAAGCTCAAATCCTTGCTGCTATTCCTTTTCTTTCACCGGAATCATGAGGATGGGAGATTAAAATCTGAACTTAAGAGTTCTTACATCAGATTGGTCGAAAGCAAAGAGAGATTTCCCCTCAGCTAGGTGAAATCAACTGCCCTAAGTATAGATTTGTTATTTGTGGCATGCGTTCTTTACAATCATACGTTTTTACGAGTCCTTCCAACTTGTAGTGAGGCCTAGGAGTTACCGCTTAGACCACAACCAAAAATATTAGAATAGGTGTTAACCACAGGTGCACCATACATGTACCATTCCACATGAAAATACAGCCACCAGCTTAAGGCTTAACCCTACCAAGTACAAGCATCTCAATGAAATAGAAACTGACAATATAAGCAAAAACCATTATCTCATTCAAAACCACTGTGTAGCAAGTTTGCATTCGGAAATCACACCAATTCATTAATATTTGTACATAAAAATCAAACCAGTATGCAACCAGACAACAATACTATTGAGTCAATAAAACTTGGATGTGAACTCAAATGATACATGCCATGACTAAAGTCATAAGGAGAAAATAAAGACAATGGTCAGCCTTTGATAACCCAGTTAGACACAGCAGACGAAGTTTTAACTAAACTGAAATTGTGCAACTCAAAGTCATGAACACGACAGCGGAAAGGTACAGGAACTGATGCTCAATTCTTCGATTTTGAATGTTTTACAAGCCAGTCAATAACTGTATCAATGTTGGTTGAGTTCTTGCATGAGATCATGTAGCAGCATACTTCTCTGTCGGTGATGGACTTAAGCCCCCTGCACAGAATAACAGAACCCTTGCCATAAAATGCTCTGAAATCTGATAATACAAAAACGTTTGACAAGCCTCCTAAATGCATCTTCAGATGTCTAGTTGAAACTTACATTTGTTCCATAAAATCCTCCTTAGACAAGGCTCCTGGTTTGTCAATCTTATTTCCAAGTACCAACAAAGGGATACCACTCAGTGAGGGTTTACTCAAAAGATCATGAAGTTCACTTCTTGAGACAGATAAATTATCATAATCAGCAGCATCCACGACATATCTGCATGAAAAGTCAGAAAACAAATAATCTGAATGATTGAGCTCTTTTACCAGACAGGATAGCTTAAGACATCAAATCCATAAACAAATCTTTACCCCATGTGCAACAATATGATGAGTCACTATTTTAACTAGTTTACAGCACCCAAAAACTAAAATGGTACATTGTACTCCCCATGCTTAGCTTTGAAATACAGAGGTGCATATGCAACAGATAAAACAAAAAATCATAATGTAAATGTAGAGCCAAAGGGGAAATGCAACTCCTCTGTTCAGGGCACTGCAACAGGATCTTCTACTAATCCAAAATCATTGGATTGACACTATAAAAGCACTTCAAAGGAAATCGCAGAAAACCATGCCCAACAATTTCTATATCCACTAAAAGACAAGCAAACACATGTTCTTTTTTTTTTTTTCATAAAGGAAAACAAACAAAAGGATAAAATAAAGGACAAAGCGTGCTCTGTAGATAATAAGCAATGACCATGTTTAAAACTAATATAACGAGAATCTTCCAAGTTCTAACATAGTGTTATGAGAATATTAAAAAGTGTGAGACATACACAATAGCTGAAACTGCACGACAATATCTCTCCCACATACTGCGGAACCTTGGTTGACCTCCAAGGTCCCACAGCTTTATTGTGACATTGCCTTTTGTAACCTTCCTCATATTAAATCCAACCTGAAGGTAAAAGAGGTGACTTAAATGTTAATAGGATTGATGTAATCTTGATATAAAAAGTTTGCAATCTGAATGAGAACTTCTCAGGTAAATTTCCCTCATAATAGAATGGCAATTTTTGAGATAATGGCATACCGTTGGGATCATGTCTTCGCTGTATCCACCAGTCTAGAATCAACAGCCAGAGACAAAAAATACAGCCATCAGCATCCAAACCAAAGGAGAAGTGAGAAACTAATAAATATATATCACACCCCTCAAAAGAACTTTTACTTACTGCAACAACATTTACAAGAGAAGTTTTCCCAGCATTCTGAAGTCCTATCAGAGACAGCTCCATTTCTTGCTTAAAAAAGAGACTACAATCATTAAAGAAAACAGGTTAAAAACAGAGATTCTATCATGTGTAAAAGTCTTTCCAGGTTAGATACCAACGGAAAAGATGAATAGCAAGGGTAACTGTGATCATTTCAACCCAGACAGGCTGGCAATTAAAAATAAGAAACTCCCTTTCCAAGAACGAAAATCCATGCCATCCATCTCAATAGTGGAGTTACAGACACTCAAATACAAATAAACGATCTACCTTAATGCATAAGGCATTTCAGAAGTTAACTTTTCGCACATAGAAACCTTTAAACCCATCCAAAAAGAATAAAAAGTGAAAAGGCCAGGGGAAATAACAAGGTTTAATCTTCTCACAGAATATTTTTTCACAGCAACAGCTGCAAAATAAATGACTTTCAAAAGGCAAGGCACACGACTTGAGCATCAAAACCTTTCTGATTATCTTAAAAATCAGTAATCTGTTAAATACAAACAAAACTTTTGCCACTCATCTTTGGCCACATGGAAAATCAGAAAGAAGAATAAAAAAGACTAAAAAAAATATGGAACAAACAAGACGTTGAATGACAGAGCTGCCCAACATGCTACCTAACACCGTGATTCCCTTTTTCACCCTGCTAATGAAACATCATATCTAGAATTCAGCAGAACCAAATCAAAACAGCTTCAAATTTCAAAAAAAAAAAAAAAAAAAAAAATCTAAGGACAATGGCAATGGATGCTGTTGTATGCTTCCTTCAAAAGGGATGCTGCTCCAATTCAAAAATCCATGTATTAAGTTGACGGAGCTTCATAGAAGCTAAATTGAAGACTTCTATGCTCAGAATAACCTAATTAGCCTATGTTGTGCATTCATACTATCTCACTGGCATTATTCTCAACATCATCACCGCTGTCTCGCCATTGAAACCACCATAATATCAACACATCCCAACTAATAATTGTTGATATGCCAATTACATGAACAGCATCGCCTTCCTACCTTCCCAATCGCCCCCACTGCTGCAACCACTACCAAGACTGCAATACCACACACGACTTACAATTCCTCCACGGGTTCCCCTCTTGCCCTCAAGCATACCAAAAAAACCAATTAAAACTAATTCCAGGTGTTGAAAATTAAGCATTCCATCTAAAGCATCGTGTGATTCATATAACCAGATAACCCATTTACAACCAACCAAATATATCACCTACCAACCAATTCTTAAAACGAATTCCACATACTCCATTCAAATAAATTAACTAAGAATTCCAAATTTCGCAAAAATCGCCATTAGTTTGCCCAATTAAATTACACAAAACAATAATTTGAGCTTTTCATAAATGGGTTAATTTAACACTAAAACTCTCAATTAAAATCAAAACACAAATAGTCAATTTAAGTCCCAATTCTCTGATTATCAATCTCTGTAAAAAAAAAATTTTTTTTAAAAAACAACAAAAGAAAAGATCCAAACTTTCTCAGCATCCAAACAGAAATACAAAGATAAACAGATTACCTTCGTAGCCAATTGAGAAAAGCTTCCCATAATCCCATCTTTTTCGGTCAAGAACTCGAAAAATTAGGGTTTGGAATTGAAGCTAGGGGAAGAAAAGAAGGATTTGTAATTTGTTGGTACAAAACACAGAAAATAAAGGAACAGACAGTAAGTATTAGCTGTTTTTTCTTAATTACTATTATTTTCCCTTTCAATGATTGAATTTATTGAAATCCAATTCCCTCCCTATTTCTTTTAAAAATCGAAACGCCAGATGATTATAATTATGCCACGCGCTATGAGTGAGTGTGGTCAATTTGAACCAATTGCAATAGTGTTTCTACGGTGAGAAGATGTTATTGGTGAGGTGAACGCACGCGCTAGAGGTGAAACGGAGAGAGACAGAATGGAATGTAACAATACGATTACGTTATGGAGTAGTTTAAAGGATTTGGCTTTTTGTTATGTCCACGCGATATGAAGGAGATTGGTCAAATAGAACCATTTATAGTGGTAAGCTGCAGGAACAAGGGTGCCACTGGAGAAGTAGGTGCACGCGTAGAGATCGAAAGAAGTTTACGCTTTGGGAGCAGACGAAGGATATGGTTTGTTTACCTTTGCATGGGCTCTTAGTTGTCCGATTAGTGGACCGACCAATACGTGGTGTCATGTGATTGGCCCGACTTTTTTTCGTTCTGCGTCATTTTTTTCTTGTGAAATATTAAAAATTAGAGTTTTTTTTTTTTTAAGTGAGTTGGACAACAACATCAGTTGAGTCTAAACGAGGGCATACAGCCCATTATGTGGCCTAATGCATCATCGAATCATATTTCCAAGCCCATTTAAGGCCCTTTAATTTTCGACCTGGAAATTCCGTCAGTGGGCTAGTAAGTTGCTTCAAGTGCCAGCAATTCCAGAGATTCGTACGTGCTACAGAATCAGCATGAAATAACAAGGAAGCATCCTGGAAGCAGCGACCATTCCCATGAAGCAGCAATAATCCAACACTAAAATTTTTCAACCAATGCTACAATAAGTTCACTTTCCAGTTTCCATTTATGAATTTACATATTTACGTGCTTTTAACTTATTTTTGCACCTTCCTCTCTATACTGTACTGTATATAGAAGGCATTGATTTGTTAGTTTTAATTTTCATTAACACACACACATACATATAAGAGAGCTATGGCTATCTTACAAGATGTCTTTGAAGGGGTATGTCTATGTGTTTCTACTCTTTGGGATCTGCAAGAAATGCGCTTTGCAAATGTGTTTGATGGTGTAAGTTCCATTGCCACGACAATGATCATGGCTGCTTTATCGTGTTTTATCGCTATAAGGAGACGATGAAAATGTTTTGTTTCTGATGGTTTTCAGAAGGAAGAACATGGAGTGAACTGTTTGTTTTTGATAGGTTTGTTTGCTTTTTGTTGTTGTTGGTACTAATGCTTGAACCTTGGTCGAGTGGTGCTTTGGAAATGTAACATCAAACCACCACACTTGGAAGCATTGGTTGGACTTGTTTTTGTTGTTTGTCATTTTCTTTTTCCTAAATTTTTAATATGATTTGGCTTATAATTGTATGAGTTTGATTTCTCACAAGAATGCTTTTTATGCTTATATATAGTTATTAAATCCACTGATGACAGCTTCATCTTTACAACGATTTAAATAATTGTCCTCGAAAAGAAGCAACCCATTCTTCTTCCCTGCTGATAGCTAGATTGCATTCGACAGCACAATGTCACAGGTTTAGATTTTTTTTCCCCCTTTGATAAGTAATGGTATTAATGGGTTGTGCCCTGACAACCTTTGAATTAAGAGCTGATCTGTTTTCATTTTAAACTTTCTTTTTTACTTCCATGATGCAGAGACCTCATGTTCCCATTATGTATAATAATAGAGTAGAGTCTAGTAATGCCTGAACTTAGAAACGATGACGGTATGTCACTCAAGATATGAAGCTGGTGATACAAAGGCCATGATCGAAAATGGCAGTCATCATAGCATTTGCAAAGCTTCTTCTTTTATCGCTTTTGATACACTCCAAGTCTATAATCGATTTCACTAATGAAAATTCAATCTACAGATGTAATTACATAATATAATATGCAGCCATTGACCCACTGATTTTGGTCGAATGATGGCTGTATGTTTCTTATTATCTTCCTTAATAACTCTCTTGAAGTCATTGATCTGTAGAAGAGACTAATGACTTTTAATTATGCTAACATGAAAATGAAAGGAACCCTAGCAAAATCTCCCAACATTAAAAAAGCTGCCAACTCTATAGCATACAAAATATGTCTAATTCTTGTTCAAGCAAACGAAAAGTGAATCAGAAACTGGCCATGACATTAGAACAAGTCTCTGCTGCTTCTGGATGAACTTCCTAGATTTGGTTTGGAAACCACATAGAGGGTTATTTTGATGGTGCGACTTTGAGAACAGTCAAGCAAATCTTTACACTCCTCAAGATCAGCATCACAAGTCAAAAGAACTGACTCGTGATCATTGTCCAAATACTTGAGACCAATTTTGCTGAAATCATCTATATCAAAACGCTTTGCAATCTCTCGTTGCAAGTCCATGAAACCCCAATTTGGTTGCAAGCTGAAACGGATGTTTTCATATCCGAAAGTGGCTTTAATTCTGAGGGCGCCTCCATCTTGTAAACTCTGGCTATTCCTTATTGGTAGGGGTGGTTGTGTCTCCAGATTTTGATGCTGGCCTAATGTCTCATGGCTTTTGGCTCTAGCAAGTTCCTCCTGATTCAAGGAATGTAATTCTGCTTTACCGCAAGTTCTCTTCAGCACCTCAACAGGGTCTTCTACAACTAAAGCATGTACGGTGCTCAAGCCATCGATGGTGCTGGTGGACTGCTTTTTGCCATGACAGATGCTCAAACCAGAATTCTGACTGATCGAAGAGGACCGGGATTTTGAATCAGGCCCTTTAGGGCTGAACATTTGACTTTTTGGTTTTGGGTTTGATTCCTTGGGATAGTCAGCTATCTTGAATGATGAAAAAGGATTATGCCCAGAATCGTTAGGGGAGTTCAATTCTGGGAAGGCAGTATAAAAGGAATCAATTTCAATGAGACCTTGAGCTCCCATGACAGAGTCAACTACAAGTTGGAGTTTCCTCAAAGAGTGGTTAACCTTCTTGATTTTTCGAGAAGGCCAACGGTTGATACCATATTGCCTGCATATCCTTTTCAGAGTGGTGGGGCAAACTGCAATTGAAATAAACTGTGTAAGCCCTTGTTTGTTCACTAAGCTAAAGCGAAACAAACTGGGTAAACACTTACTGGTCTGCTGGGCTATAGCGCCTCCTTGAGAAATTAACCTTAAATTAAAAATAAAAAAATAGAAAAGAAAATGAGATCCAATTGTAATGGCATGTTTTCGTACCACCTATACTCTTAGCAGCATCTTTAAGGCTCCCGGCAAAGTATTTTCGAAGAACTTGTAGGCTGATTGTCTTCTCTGTCTTGGTCTTCTTCTTGCCTGATTTTCGGCTGCCTACTAATTGACTCCAAGGAACATAAGAGTCTCTGCCACTTTCAACAGTACAGTGTTCAGGATTTTGTTGAAGCTGGCCAAAGTCTGAAAATTCCTGCTCTTGGTACTGGTCTAAATCATTGTTATCCCAGTCAGTTGTCTCTTGGAACATCTCTTCTTCCTCAGGTTCTTGTTTCGGACACTCCCATGATTCACAGAATTCTGGGACGAATGCACCACTTTCAAGTTGAGAACCTTCAGAGTGTACTGGAGATGTGATGGTCTCAACTACATGTTCCTCGGTTTCACGATAAACTACAGGTGGGTTTTCAAGGGAGGTGTCTGCTTCTTCTTGATCGGTCAGATGGTGTGAGTTTATACTCAAATGACCAGAACCCATAAAAGGCACATATTGTGAAGGGTTACACAGAACATTCGCGGTGGAAGGTTCAGGCTCCAGAAAGTTGACTCCAGCAGTGCTCTCCCACCAATATCCTTGAACCAAGAATTCATCCGTGACATTCAAGTCCATGAAAGTGTCTGAGGAGGTCCTGAATATTGAATTTGTCCTGAAGGCACCATCTTCCATTCTGATCTCGTTTAATATTTGTATTTAGTACAACCTATTAAATCCAAATTGCAAAAAAGTGTCACGAGCCAGAACACCATGGAACTGTAAAGATGAAAAATAAAAAGAGGGACTTCCAGGAGTAATTGTAATTGCTCGTATCCAAGAATCCGATACGATGAAGCCGCAGAACCATGGCTTCAACTAAAATTGTCTTGTCAACTGCAATCACAGATGGATCAGAGGCAGAAACTTACTGCTGTTCTACGGCAAACTAACACAAAGGTGCAATAAGCAAACTAGTGTGATCATAAGTACATAGCATCAATATTTTTATTGAGTCTTACATTACAGGATTTCAAAAGCCGAGAAAGGGCACAGAGAACTTAGCACATAAAGCAGTTGGTACTTGGTTGATATAAATCAAGAAATGAAAGAGGTAGAGGAAGTACCTCACTTTTATGAAGACCCTTGATACCAAGTTTCTATGCAGTGAACCAAAGCCAAGAATGATGTTGTTAAGGAAAGTTGGGGACTTTTCTCTGGATAAGATCCTTTTACAGATTCTGAATATGAGAGAGTTTCTTCTCCTCTTAGTTGTGACACACCTCTAGTTATAATAATCCTCAAGGCTAGCTATGCGCGTGCTCTATCAACGCAGGCATCCTAAAGTCAACCGTGTAAACATAATTGTCAAGTAAAAAAAGAAAGGCCACTATTTCTACAGAACGGACATTTTCAAAGATCAGTGAAAGTGAAAACTTTGGATTTAAAAAAACTAGCCACAAAGTTTTATTGAATGTTTATTGTTTCTCTTTGCTCTCTTATAAGATTCCTTGCTGCACTGTCCAGCTCTATTTTAACATATATTCCGTTAATCAAAAGCAAGTTGCCTCAGCTATTTCAGCTTATTTTATCTTATGGCAGTATACTGGTTTTTTAGCAAAGGGTCCATGATAGCTATATGTAATCTGACTTTTCAATAGAGTTGATTTAATGGGCTCTGGGGCCACATGCAGAATCTTTGAGAACTCATCTTTTTCTTCTTCTGCAATGTCCCTTCGCTTCGTCGACTCGCCACATCTTAACCCATAAATTAACGGAAGTGGAATCCTCATGTTTCACGACTTTGAGATTCCAAAGAGGAAAAAGAGAGGGAAAGGTGAATTCTTCTTCTTGGATGGTGCTTTCCTGAATGCTGATTGCTTGAGACAACCAACATCAGCATAGCCTACATGTGTTGCTTTCAACGAAACATTAAATAAATATCCTTACAAAGAAATCAAAATAAGAACAAAGCCACATCATCAAGATGAATTGTTAGTTTAGCAATTCCATTGATTCGATGGCAAGTCAGCATCAACATCATAATATATCAAAGTTCAGCTAGTGACTAGTTACCTGTGGTAAATAACCTACTTTAGCTGCATTACTTATGCAGACTTTTTTGTTTAACATGGCAGATTCAATGATTCTTAACAACGCAAGTTTAAGCAATTGGAAGTTGATTATATTTTTTAAGGGTTTTATAGTAGCCGTCCAAATGGACTATAAAGCAAATTGATAGCCAATTAACAGGACCAACGAATAGTGGTTACGTGCTAACCATAATCAGACACATTGTTTATATTATATGCTCTTTTCCAGCTTAAATAAACCAATAAGTTATGTCTGTTTGTTGGTGTAAAGCATGATATGTGGCGATCAGTATCTGCATAATGATGTCAGATAGGGATTTCACTACGGTGCTTTCCACAAAATGCTCTTGTGAAGCTCAATAATTATTCCTTTTCTATTAAGGCTCGCCATCCACTTGCATTTGAACAGTGTGAGTGTATATACATATATATACACATACATACTGTATGCATACAGATGGTTCTCTTCTCTAACATGTGCACATTGTAAGATACAAACTGTCGGTTGGTTCTTGTCAGTACTCAGTACTAGTTAGATCTAAGTCTACCTCAACATGGGAAGAAGAGCTTCTGTCAGAGTCCTAGGAAAAAAAAAATTAAAAGTGAAGGTAAGAGTAGCAGTTGCGGTCATCAGATTTCATTCGTTGCAGCAATTGAGCTGTTTCATAGCATGATTTGTGTTCTCAAAGAGGCAAGACTCATAACATGTTGGCTCTTTTTCGCTTACGTGCAGACGACATGCCATCCAAAACTATCAAATGTGCCCTGTGCGGATTTCTAGCAACTAATTGATGAACGGTTTTTCATGCATGGGCCACGGGCGAGCAACATATTGTCCAAGTCCAACTATACAAATTAGAGAACTACTTGTCACTAAATGGTAAACTACCTGTCGTAAAATGCAGGAATTTTACTTCAACTCACATTTTCAGGACCCTGCGCCCTGGTAATCTAAATGGGCTCCAAAGGAAAAGGAAAAAGAAATGATCAAAGGTAGGGCCAAGCCTCTATTATTGTGGTAGTTAGATTGCTTTTTTTGCCACTACATGATGATATTGCATAAGCAGAAATACTTGTCTCCCTTAAGAAGTACAATTTATTGGAGTACAAAATTCAGTATCATAGATGGAGGATGACTCAATCAGTGACATGAACATGTATAGTTTCTTGCAATTTGTCTTCTTTTACCTTAAAGCTTAATCTAGTTAACAAATTGGTCACTGGGTTTTTGACACTCAGATTATAATCACCATGAAATAGCGAAACTTCTGCGAGTCCACTACTATCTGCTGTGACTTTCAGAGCCCTAGTTTTCCACTCCGCAATCAGCTTATCAACAACATCCCCTGATGGAGTATTCTTAAAATCTCTGTCTGCCAGGGTTGTAGTATTGAAACCAGCTACTTCTGGACCGGCAAAAATGATAATCCCTTTAACAGCAGGATGAGAATAACCTTCCCTTAGTATGCTCTCAAAGTACCGTGCCTGTCGAGGAACAAAGGTAACAATCTTTACGCTTAAAAAAAGGCTGGTCCCATCAAAGCATAGGATCCAAGAAAACTTTATAGATAGTCTATCTGTCAGTATATTTAGCATTGGAACATACATACAGAATGGCTAATTAATGAAGCTCAGATATTTGCTTAAAAAACTATGCCGTACCTGATTAGGGCCTTTTTGGACATCCACTTCTGTAAGCCATATAGGCAATCCTGTTGATCCTAGAATGTCCAATGCAGATCTCATGTAAACAAGGTTTGGCTGTCCAGGACCAAAATGGCCTTGTACTCCTATTCCTGTCAACATACCTTTCATTCCAGGATATGACAGAATCTCCTTAATTTTCTTCACATAGTTGACTGCACTTGCCCGTATATCTTTACTGTATTCAATGGTATTATATTCATTTAAGAACATTGTCGTCTTTGGCTCAAGTTGGTAAGCTCTCAAGTAGTATTCTGAAGAAGCATTTTTACCAAGCTTGTCCTCGTAGAAACTGAAATGCAGATTCTCATTCATAACATCCCACGCAATCAGTTGCCCTGAGTATCTTCGAACGACTGAATCCATTCTTTTTGTCGCTGCTATTCTTAGTTCACTGGGAGAAAGGTTTTTGACCCATTGGGGCTGCATCTTGGGATTATCCCAGAGGATGTTGTGGCCTCTTACAGCAATGCCATTCTTTTTGGCAAAGCTTAGCATGGCATCTGCAACTGTATAATTTTCTTGACCTTTTACCTTCTCGGTGCTGTACCACTTCATTTCATTGGTAAATGTGGTGAACTTGAATCTTGAAGCAAACCACTTCTGGTAAGCGTTGCTTGTGAGGATATAATGATTCATACCACATCCAAATGGGAAGCCTGACTTGGTTTGCTTGATAGAGACTGCAGCACCTCCCAATGAAGTTCCATTGGCATAAGTTACCTGGAACCTAACCTTGCTTTTGCGCACCTGCAGATTCCAAATTTGAACTCGAATGTTATAGATGCAATTTATTGGATGCCAATACAGATTTTTCGACTGTATAGAAAATGCTTGATTAAATATTAATGTGACTGCTGAGAAACAAACTATAGTTTTCCAATTAGACAAAGGGAAACTGATCTGAGATCTTTCATGTTAGATAAAGACTGTTAAATATAATGCTAGTCTCGGCTAGTAGTCCATTCTTCATTTCATTTACCTTCTCGATGCTTTTGTCCTGCTGAAATCTCCATTGTTGCATTGTGAACGGTTGGAATGAGAC
This sequence comes from Dovyalis caffra, assembly GCA_963924115.1. Lineage (NCBI taxonomy): Eukaryota > Viridiplantae > Streptophyta > Magnoliopsida > Malpighiales > Salicaceae > Dovyalis > Dovyalis caffra. The sequence goes on along the minus strand of CAWUPB010000913.1, from coordinate 7,464,984 downwards.
ATTGTCTATCCATATCTCCACTTTCGTATTGTTGCACTATATTGACAAAAGAGAAGCATCCGTTTAGTACTGTATTTCCAATAGGATCCAATTAAAATCCACTCCTAAGACTCCTGCATTCCAATTAAATTTCGATGATCTTTAATAAGAAATTGACATAGATAAGATGTACTAAGCACAATACCTCGAAGAAAATCTCAACTGGGCCGGAAAGATGTGCAACCGTGCCACCTTTTAGCAAAGACCAGCATCCATGCTTAGCTATAACACTGCCACCGTGTATCCATTCACCATGGGTAGTTTTAAACACTACATCTACAGCCTCAATTCCTTCACTGATTTGAACCCAAGCTGAATAGTTGAGTTCAGTTAATTTTTGCAAGACTGAAGCAATGGTGACATGTAATGTAAACAGAAATTCTGTAGAACTTGACAGGTTTAGGAAAGATATATACCAGAAAAACTATACAGCTTTCTTTTCTGGAATTGAACCTTTTGCGAGATACTGTCTGATGGCTTTGATCTATTGTATGCTACAATGAACATATTTCCTTCCTTTGACCTCCCTTCTCTCATTGCTCCGTTTCCAAACACATTCCACCCTTCAATGCCATGCCTAAATTCCGGATTAACTGATATGCCTACTCCATAGTTAGACTGGGGCCTGGCCAGGCACTGCATGACAAACTTTTCAGTCAGAGGGTGGTCTCAATTCTATATGCATCATAGGTTGTGAAACATTCCAAGTAATGCATTGAAAACAAGCATATGCCTACGGAAAATTGCAATTCTGTTGTCCCTGTGAACTTGCAGCAGATTGCCTGCCATTCAGACCTATGTATAGAAATTCCAGTAAGAATTAATTACATTTATAACTTGGATTTGAAATCCAGAAACGAAGCCGATGCTAACCATTGCACATATAAGAGAATGAAAAGCAATGGGTTACTGATGCTAAAATTAACTTCTACTTAGTTTCGTATGTAGTACACCACTGAAAGGCCGAAGATAAGTTGCAATTTCTAAAGGCGTGCAAATTGTTGTTCCAACATCGGCTTGTTTCTGTTAGAAAAAGCAACATTTATAACGATTTCTTTTGTTTGTAAAGAGAGAAATTTAATCTTGCCTCTGTTGTTGCAGAATATTCATAGGAGAAAGCATGAATCAAAAACCCTGCATCAGTTAAAAGAGCACATTATTAGTTATAAATAAAAGTATTTATCACAATTGAATTTATTAGAATCCGTTTGTCACGATTTTTGAATTATAATTTTTGACTTTGAGCTATTATTGAAGAATTATTTTTTATAGATAACTTATAAAAAATCGAGTTAATTTAAAAATTATTAGCGGGTTATTTCACATCGGTTGTGAAAAAGTTTAAATACCTAATTATTAGTATGTGAAAAATTCTCACTAGTTAAATTAACTTCACATCTTGAAAAGACCCAATAGCACATAACAAAAACGTCGTTTATGAACAATGACCTAAAATTTTTTTTTTTAAAAAAAAGATAGCATAAGTTAGAATTATCGTCAAAGATTAAAAAAAAATTAACTTTTGATTAAATAAAAATTAAAACTCAATTTGTAGCCAATCTTGATTAATTTAGATCAAAAGTTATTCCCAACCAAAAAAATTTGTAACTTTTCTTTTAATCAAAAGCGAAAGCCGAGGATGGCAATTTACCCCTCCCAGTCGAAGCCTAGCCCCACCCTATCCCATTTGAGGCAGAGATGAAGATGGCTATCTCCACCCTCGTCTCGTCATTTGATCTTTAGAAATGACAATTTGACTGAGCCTCATTCTGTTTGAAGCCAAGATGATACTTAAATTTTCACTTTGAAAAAGGACACCGGACGAGGATGAGGTGAAATGTTTTGGAGCGGGGTGAGGACGAAGATTACTATCCCGTCCCCAACCCGCCCCACTGCCATCCCTATGCGAAAATCTAACTCAAATCAAAATCCAAAAATCATATCATCCATAATCTTAAAATATTATATTGTACTGCAATACTTTTTACTTAAATAACTTCACAAATGTCATATTTTCTTCTTCTTTTTTTATTAAACAGTAAAATATCTTCTTCTTCTTCTTCTTCTTCTTCTTTTAACTCAAATCAAAATCCAAAATTCCGTCAACCGAAATTTCATGTTTTCTTCATGCAAATGCATGCTAATAAGATTCAATGGTCACAAAGGTACCTGAATGTAACAGAAGGCATAAGAACATGCAAACTTCTGCAAGTATCTTCATCTTCTCACAGCATCAACAGGACTTACCTGAAATATTCATTTTATAACATATTATCCACAGAGTAAAACAATGAACAGAAATTACATATGAGACTAACAGACGGAAAAAAAAAATCCAGAGCCCCTCAGAAAAAGATGGCTAATGTACAAGAAGAATACTGGTATTGAAATTAGAACACAATTCCATATAAAAAATGAGAATGATCTCTCATTAAGAGTACATGATTTCATAAGTGCAACGTACCTTTCAGCAAGAGAGAAAAGGGAGTGGTGTAGATGCAGAGAACTGTTGTAGACTCAATAAATAGAGTTCTCCAAACAAACAAGAAAACGGACTCTATGAATAAGAGTATGGTAGATTTACCCCTTTTAATTTCAAATCGAAGCAAGACAGACAAAAATATACAGATAGTGAATTGAGATTTCAGAGCAAATATCTCACGTACAACTTCCAAATATGGAGTAAGAAAATCAATTTTCCGCAGGAGTATTTATATTTAATGATGTCCAAAACATTGGTCGGCTAATTCCTTTCATATTATGCCAAATTAATAACTCCGTGATGGAAAATTTTATAATTTTCAAGAAGTAACTAATGGTATGTGTAGTATTTACTCTATGAATTCATTTGAAGGAGAGAAATAGACACATAAAATTACATACAAACCCATCAAAAGTTATAAAAAGATTTTCATATTCTCTCAATTTTTTTTTTTTCTCTCTTATGTTTTTCTCTTTTTTTTTTTTTTTTGTGTGTCTATCTCTTCCAAGTGGATTCGTAAAGTAATTACTGTATATGTTTCTAGTTATCTCTTGATTATTATAAAATTTCTCACTCCGTGATCAGTAAATTTGATGTGTAAGATCTGAATTATATCCAAGAAGAGAAAAGGTGAACCGATTATGTTCTTGTCAAAATTGTGTTAGGTACACCTTATAAGTACATACCATAAATGACCTTTGCATAATCTATTAAAAAATTAATTAGGAAAATAATTGAAGTTAAATAGGAAAATGAATATTGCAAAACTAGCGAGATAGCTCGGAGATCTCAAACAATATTGGGTTTTATAGAAACTTGAAGATTTCGCAAATTTTAAGTTTTTATCATGAGAAGGATTTAGCTAGAGATATAAATTATATTACTATCAATATTTTTGCTTCTCGAAACTTGAGTGATTGTATTACTTTCTTGATTATAGTGAATTATTTCAACATTGGTCCCGTAGTTTTTTCTTCTATAATAGAGAGAATTTTCAATGTAAAATTGATATTTTTATGATTGTGCTATTGTAATTGATTTATTTTCTACTTTTTTTTTTTTTGTGTGTTTGGTTTAATTATTTTTTCACAAAATCTAATTTATACATAATGAGATTAAATTCTCAACAAATTGTTCATATGACACATATTTCATGCGTCACTCATTTACTTTCATCATTATCCAGTTACTTATTGACACATTTTAACGACAAAAAAGACATATTTTCCAAAGACAAACGAGTGTCCAAAGAACCATTTTCACGTTTGCTAGACAAAAAAAGGTTTTACTCGTATCAAGACCCTTATAATTCGGATTTTGTTGATCGAGATCTTAATTTTTTTTAATCCAATTTAAAAGTCCTATTCTTATTTTATTGTTGTTTTAAACCCTAATGTACCATATAAGCACATGTGGCAAGTTTTAGCTAACTACGGTTGCTAAACAGTTTACCACATGTCACGATGGGTCCAAATTGAGTTTTAATAAAAATAAAAAAAAATTGTGTGGTAAGCTTTCATTAGTTAGAGCTTACCATGCGTGCTTATGTGACACGTTAAGATTTAAAACACTAACAACATAAGAGTAAAACTCTTAAATTGAACAAAAAATAATTTAAGATATCAATAAAAAAAAATTCAAATTGTATAAAGTCTCGATATGCATAAAACAAAACAAAACATAAGAGCACCTCAGTTAATTGTCTATGTGGTGTCCGTTCAAAATCAAAGAGATATTATCATGTATGTCGCGCATTGCCACGATGTGAGCTACACGATCTTCTCATGTGTTTAGCTACATAAAATAAAGAGTTCTAATAATCTATGTAATCATTGTAATAAATCGGTTTAAAAAATAGAGAAATAAATTATTTTAAAAGTCTTAGATAAATATGCTTTTTAAAAATGAAAAATTAAGAATCTTAGATTGAATTTTTTTTCAAATAAATAATAAGAAAAGTATGACAAAACGATGGCAACAATAAAAAGGCATTTAATTCAATATTTTTTTTATTTTTTTGTATATTGGAGTAAATTATTACGCAAATTATATTTTTCTAGATTGAATAAGAAAAAGGAATTTTTTGCTAATTTACTCGATAGTGTAAGGACATTGTAATTATTACACTAATTTACAAAATAAGAAAAATTATATAAACATATAGACATGCTAATTTATTCCAATAATTTATTAAAATTAAATCAAAGAGCCTATTTTCAACAATTCAATAAAAAAAATTAAGAAAAAATAAATCATAACAATAAAATTGTGCAAAATGAAAAAAATTTTAAAGTTTGAAGGATCGAAATGAAAGTATAATAAGGACCTAAATGAAAAGATAAAAAAAACTTTGCAGCATGCATGACAAAAATCTCACATTACAAAACTTCAATAACCAAAATAAAGCTAATATCACAAAAAAAAAAAAAGGAAGATCAAAATGGAAAAATAAAAACATCACAAAAGCCAATAAAAAGCTTGTGAAACTATATTTAGATGAATATTTGATATCAAAATTTATATATAAAAAAACTTAAACTACTAAAATATAACAAATTTCTCTATAAAAAATAGATTATCTATTCGCATGACAAAAAAAAATTATTCAAATAAATAGACATGTTAATTTACTCTAATAATGTATTAAAATCAAATCAAAGAGTCTATTTTTAATAGTTCAATAAAATATATTAAGAAAAACTAACATACAACAATAAAAATTAACACAATAAAAATAATTTTAAACTTTAAATGACCGAAATAAAAATATAATATAAAGACTGAAAAAAAAAAAAAATGCAGCATGTTAGAAAAAATCACACATGACAAATTCTAATGATCAAAATAAAGTAAGATCACAAAACAGAATCCAAAACAAAAAAATAAAAAATAAATAAATAAATAAAACCAAAGGCTTAGCTATCATAAAATCACATTTAGTTTTAGTTTACTTACTAGTTTTTCTACACGAGTTATATCGCGAGTCGGACAAAACATATAAAATTATTTTTAAAAAATTATTTTAATTTGATGCTCTAAGTTATATTGTACGTCTATTAAAATATATCAAATAAAAAATGAATAAAAATTCATTCAATTTTATAATTTTTAATCAAAAATTTTTATTTGACTGATTATTATTTATATTTTTCATAAATTTTTGATTAAAAAAATATTATTTATTTATCTCTATCCATATCCTTAACTAAAATATTTATAATAATGTAAGAAAAAATGTCAAAATCAATGGATTCTTAGTTAAAAACTTATTTTGTAAATTTTTTTCTAAAAATTTTACCTTAAAATTTTTAATAAAAAAATCAGATAAAAAAAAAGCAAGGACCAAAATGATCAAAATAAAAAAAAAGAGGACCAAAATTAAATAAAAAAATTTACGGACTAAAAAGTTATTGTTTTAAAAAGTAAAAAGTAATGTCACGAAAACTTTTATAATAAATATTTTTAGGAAGTTTAAAAATTACAAAAATACTAGTGAAAGGAATAATGTAGATGAGTTTTGATAAATAGTGTCAATAAGTCCGAATTAATAATATTTCAAATAGTATTGGTGAATAGTAAATAATCGTTTTATTTTAGTTTTTTTGTTAATTAATTATTAATGTATTGACAAAAAAAAATCCTCATTGAAAAAAAATTGAAATTAGATAGAAAAAGAATGGAAAGACCTGAAAAAAAAAATGTAGACAAGGGTAGGGTAATATATTCTGAACAGTATATTTATGAAACGGGTTCCAACCTAGTTCATTTTCAGTTTTTTTAAAAAAGTAATAATAATTTCTTTTTTAAAAAACTAGTTTTGTTTTTGTTGGTGTCGCGATCATATGTATGATAACAATCACATATTGTTAATATTGAAAAAATAAAAATCATAGGTTGTTTGTTTATGGTAAATAGTCATACATTGTTAATGAGAACAATACCAATAATTCTAATTTGTAAAGGCCATGATAAAGAATTTTCTCATGAATGTATAGCAAGGAATATGCATAATTTTTCTCAAAAACAAAATACATAATTTCATTGATTTTCCAAAAACTTGATTAAAAAAAGCTTGATCATTAAATAAAAAATGAACCGAAAAATACCATGACCATTGGATATCAATAATAATAATAATAATAATGCTACACCAGGGGCTAGCCCTCGCCGTCCTGAATTGAATTAATCCTGCCCCAATTTTGACATGAGCAAGATTTTTAATCTTGGGTTGCCCGGTCCCTCTTTTTTTTCTTTTTCCTTTTAAATCAATTCAATGTCTGCTATAGCCAATCCCCTATTTTGTTTTCGTTTTTGTTTTTTTTTAATCGTCAAAATTACGAAAACTATAACTTAGTCTCTATAGTTTAAGAAAAACAACTAATTAGTTCTCATGATTTTAAAAATTATATATTTAATCATTTACATTCTTAAATCCGGCTACAACTTAATCATTTTTGTCAATGTTATATTATTTTTTGAATTATTTTTTTTAAGAAATAGAAAAAAAGAAAGGAAAAACATATAAGATGAAAAATCTAATTAGAAGAAGATGATTTTGAAAAGAAAAAAAACTATCGGACTAAAGATGGTTAATGTCAATTTTAATCAAAAGATTATTTAATAATTGTTTATTCTACAAGGATTAATTTATTAATTTCAATAGACTGTAGTAACTAAGTTATAATTATCTCCCACAACTGAGTAAATTACAAATTAGACTTCCTATTTTCAAGAAATGAATTATTTAATATTTTTATTTTAAAAATTAATTATTTAGTTCCTTAATCAATATTGATCGCGATTAATTTAATATTAATTTATTTTGAAAAATCATTTTTTCATCAATCTTTTTATATTTTTTTACATTTTTCTTTTTAAAAAATAAAAAATAAAAATAAATAAAGGGACCAATTAATTATTTTTTGAAACTAGACTATTTAATTATTTTTAAAACTTAAAAAACTATTTAATTCGTTTTAAGAACATAGAGGGACTAATTTATAATTTACGCCTTACGATGCGGCTCTGTTTACGCCACAATCAATCGTTTACAGACTCATAGGCCGGTAGTTGACAGACGCATTGAAAAGTTCAGATAATTAGTCGATGACTCGTCGTTTACATAGAATGCATATATTCCACAACGCCAATTAAGCGCTCTCTATTTTGCTACTGTTCCTCCTTCTCCTCCTCCTCTCCAATGCATATTCGTTTATATATTATGCAGTTCTTGAATGGTTTTGTAGGTGAAGAAGTTGAAAAGAGAATGGTGCATGGTTCAGGGCCACTGTGTGTCCTTTGAAGCCATTAAAGAAGGCTTTGAATCACTTGAATATACTTTAAAGATTGAAGCTATTTGGTTAGTTTTGTTAGTACCCTTTACTTTCCTACTTCATTTGATAATTTCTATGTTTTGGGTTCTTCTATTAATAATCTAAAAACCCAATAAATTTGTTTTTTTTATTGGAACACACATTTTGTTGAGCAACGTTCTTGAGCTTTTGAGGGATAGGTGTTAATGCACAAACAAAAACAGGAATAGCTCTACTAGTTAAGGTGGTAGCAATCCGGAGCCAAAAACAGAATTGTAACAAATAGAACTGAATAGTTAACCAAAATCAGAACTTTAATGACCAATGTCATTAAACTTAAAATCACAAAAGGGCAATTTTATTTGTTATGTGTTTGAGAGAAAGAATTCATGCATTAATATGAATATAAGTAGTGCCTTTTGTCACCGTGTAACTCAAAGTAGTTGAGCAATTTGTCACAGGGTTTTTTATAGTTATGTTGTAATCTCCATGAAACAGCGACATTTTGAAGGATCCCTCACCATCTGCTTTAGTTTCTGTAGGTTTAGTTCTCCATTCTTCAATCAGTTTGTCCACAACATCACCTGATGGGGTATTTTTGAAGTTCTTGTCTACTAAGGTTGTAGCGTTGAATCCGGCTGTTGCTGGTCCAGCAAACATTATGATCCCTTTAACAGCAGGATGGCAATAACCTTCCCTTAGTATCTGCTCCAGGTACTCTGCCTGTCCACCAAAAAAAAAGTTATTAGCATTAGGCTAGATGGAAACTTGGAATTTGTGACTAACATTAGTAGAATGTATTTGGGATTATTTTTGTTTTCATTTGAAAAGGAATTATCATACCTGATTTGCTTCTTTGACGACATCCACTTCAGTAAGCCATATAGGCAATCCTGTTGAACTTAGAATGTCCAAGACAGATCTCATGTAAGCAAGGTTTGGTTGGCCAATGCCGAAATGGCCTTCTAAACCAATGCCTGCTAAAATTCCTTGGTTTCCAGGATATGATGAAATTTCATCTAGTTTCTTCATGTAATTGATTGTGTCTACATCTTCATCGTTGCTATATTCGATGGTATTAAATTCGTTCAAGAACATTGTTGTCTTGGGGTCGAGCTCATAAGCTCTTTTGAAGTACTTGGCAGAAGCATTTTTGCCAAGTTTATCCTCAAAGAAGCTGAAATGCAGATTTTCGTTCATTACATCCCACGCAATTAGTTGCCCTGAGTATCTTGAAACCACCGAATTTACTCTTTTTGCTGCAGCTTTTCTTAATTCATCTGATGTAAGATTTTTAACCCACTCTGGCTGGTACTTTGGATCATCCCATAAAATGTTGTGACCTCTGATAGAAATGCCATTTTTCTGGGCAAACCTTACCATAGTATCTGAAACAGTATAGTTTTCTTGTCCCTGTTTTGGCTCGTTGCTGTACCACTTCATTTGATTGGTGAAAGTAGTATACTTGAATCTTGAAGCAAACCAGTTTTGGTAATCTGTGCTGTCAATAATATGGAAGTTCATGCCACATCCAAATGGAAACTCTGGCCTGGTTTGTTTAATGGAAACAATCACACCATCCATTGCAGTTCCGTTGCCATAAGTTAACTTGAACGTCACCTTGCTCTTCCGTTCCTGCTGGTTCAAATTTTATTTGGGATTAGATCTTGCTGTAGATTTTACTAAAAAACAACATGGATATGTTTTCTCCATGGAAAGTCGTGTGTTTTGTTCATCTTGATGTAGATTTTCGCTCGTGTGGTTTTCTGTAAATGGTTTCTCGTCTAAGATTGTTGAGGCTATGCTATACACAAGCAATACAATTAGATTTGACTTACCTTATCAATCCTCTTGTCTTGTTGGGCTCTCCATTGCTCCAAGGTGAATGGTTGCAATGATACACTGTCCACCCATATTTCAGTTGCTGTATTGTTGCTCTACAATGAGGGGAAAACAAGCATATCACTGAATTCAATATGAACAGAGCAATGAATTAGATTTCAATGCCCTTGACTGTTAGGAAACTAGAATGTTCTTCGTGTATTCTACCTCAAATAGAATATCAGCATGGCTTGTAAAATTTGCAAATATACCACCTTTTAGCAAAGACCAGCATCCATTCCTTGCCAGAACTCTCCCACCGATAACAAGTTCAGTATGAGGAATTTTGAAAACAACAGCTACCCTTTCACTTCCTTTGTTGATTTGAATCCATGCTAAAATTTCAATGGGAACTTTTCTTTTAAAAATTCTGAAATAGATAATTAGTAAAACTTGCCACATGAGAAAACTTGGAAAACTTACCAGAGAAGCTGTAGATATGTCCCCCCTCTAATTGGACTTTTTGGGAGATACTATCTAGTGATTGTGTTCTGTTACATGCAACAATAAATCTGTTTCCATTCTTCGATATTTCTTCTTTCGTTGCCCCTTGTCCATATACAGTCCACCCCTCCAAGCCATGAGTAAAATCTGGATTAGCTATTATCCCTCCTCCATGTTGAGCTGTCTTGGGCTCTATCAAACACTGGTTGGCACTAGAAAAATGTAAGTTTGAATTTCTATCGCTAGCCTTGGCCTTTTATTTAGTTGGCTAATTTGCAAAGAAGTCGAGACAGTGAAAAAGACGTTCCTGAGTACCTTTGTCTTAGCAGAATAATTATTGAAGGAGAAAGCATGACATATCCTACGTTCTGCATCAGTCAGTGGGCAAGTTGGTGGTAAGAATTAATCAATTTATTATTTCATACCAAAAAACTCCAAGATTAGTAAGCAAATATAGAGATATAAGCCCGTGTTTTAATGCATCGAGTGAGTGAGTGAGAGAGAAAGACCTGAACCCAGAAAAACGCATAAAAACAGCAAGGTCCAAGCTTCTGCTAGTATCTTCATTTTCCACACAGGCCAAAAAGCTTTCGCAGAAACGTGCTGCACAGTGGAGAGAAATGTCAGTCTAAATCATTTGCTTTTCTATTTCTGGAGAAAGCTAAAAAAAAATGTAACACAATAAACAATACTGGATGCCTAGATCTTTCCAAAAATAAAAACAGAACTATGAATTGCTGTAAAAGCACGGCAAGAACAATGCTAAAGAAGTGCCGCCAAGTGCATTATCAAAGAAAGAAAGAAAAGAAAAGAAAAATAGAAAAGTATTTGCTAACCTTGGTTCTGGGACAATTTTGAATCACTGAAACTTCCAAAAGTTCCAAGTTGGCTCGTGAAACTTATTGGGAGCATTATATAAAAATGGTTGAAAGTGGTGCACTGAAGGACAAGCGACGATTTGTTTTTAAAGAAGTTTACGATCTAAAACTTAAGGGATTGGATGCTTATAAATGTTATGTCGGAGATATCTGCATTTTCTAATGCGTAAATTATAAATTGATCCCTCTATTTTTTAAAAATAATTCAAAAACTAATCGTTTAGTTTATTGACAATATTAACTATGTTTAATTTAATATTATTTTAATTCATAAAATGTCATATTTTTTATGTTTTTTTTTACCTTAAACAAAAAAGTAAAATAATTTTTTTAAAAAAAGTAAAAAGGATGAAGTTACAAGAAAAATTAAAAATATAATGATTAATTAATTAATTTTTTTCTCAAAACTAGAGGGATTAATTTATAATTTAGTAATGTTCTAATGGACGGAAGTTGTTCCTCCAATGTGAGATTCACTTTCATTTCTTTGGCATGATAGCAGAAAAATACGAGACTGTTTGAATTTAGTTCCAATGTCATTATTGTATTTTCTCTCTTCTTCTTCTTTTTAACATTATTTATTAGGTTTGCATGTTGATTAATGATTATGTACTACAAAATGTCAGGAACTGGTCTTTAATTTAAACATTTTATTATTTTGGAGGATGAGAATAAATTCCTAGCGTTTGCTTCATCTTTGCGAGGACGTCAATAAATTATTTGACTCCATATCATAATGGATCCAATGCATCAATGCACCGACTGTTGACTCACCTGTACTGTATATCTATTATTCTAATCCTGTTGTTTTATTTAACGATATATATATATATATATAACCTTAAAAATAGGAGCTTTGAAGTTGGACAGAAACTTATAATACCTTAATGTATAAAGCTAACATAATCCTATTTCCTATATGATAAGGTCATAGGTCCTCAATCAGTGAATGAATGGATAAATTTTTCTCTTGCCTATCATATGATGGAAATTTCTCAAGGGATGTTTTTAATGATAGTACCTGCATAGTAAAAGTCTTTCTCTTGAATTTAAAAAATAAAAATAAAAAATTCAATGAGTAAATTAGAAAATGACTACATTAGAATAAGAAGAGAGACGAATATAATTTTAAAAAGTTTATTAATATAAATCGTGTATGGTATTTTAGCAAGTTTGCAGAGAATATATCACTTTAGAAGATAGAGATGATATACAGTAATTAAGTTATATTTTCCTTAGGGGGAGAGAGGGAGAGGGAGAGAGAGCAAAACTTTCTGCAGTCGTTTTCATTGTTTATCAGTAAAGAAATTTGTTTTTGAGGAGACCCATAATGAGACTGTCTGCCATATTAGTGGTTGGAGTTACTCATAATACATGTAGACGATAGGTCGTTTCTAGCCATGTGTAATGTCTGGTGCAGTATGGCGTTAGTTCATGACACGGGGGCATCCTGGCCGTAGATACTCCGGTGGAGTTCGTCTGCTGGCCCTTTCGCCATTGGGCTGAAGTCTTACTTACTTGGATCCTAATATTTATGTTGGGCCATATTTTTAGGCGGTCCATTATATCTTTGTATATAACTTGATACATATAGGTATGCAAAAATTGATTTAAGGAGTAAAAAAACAAAGACAAATGTATGGTGTCAAAGCTTGGACTGTATGTGGACCAGTAATAATGAAACAAGGAATGAGCAGGGCCGTGTCTTCGCAAAAACATAAAACTATGTGGAAAGTTGGATCGCCTAGCTAGAGATAGCTAACAGTATAGTATATTATGTTGGTGAAATGAGATATTGTTAGGGAGTGTCTGGTCCGTTAAACTGGATTGGATAATAAATGAGATTGAACTCAGTTGGATAAATACGTGTATTTGTCTTGTGTTCTGTACTTGGGAGTGGATGAAGTTAATACAAAAATACATTTTGGCTCCTGAATTTTTTCAACAATTTATTTTAGTCTCTGTGTTTCATTTTCAATTTTCATGATATTTTAGTCCTTATTCAAGAAAATTGATTCTCTAATTTTTGGTATATGCAATTTAGTTCCTGAATTAAAAAAATTGTAATTTTACCCTTATGTCTAACTATTTATTTTAATAAATATAGTTAAACTTGGTCAGATTTCGCTTAACTAAATTTTAAAAAAAATGATACATAGATAATGGATAATATGAAAAATTAAAAAATAATAAATTTGATCTTTATATCAGACAAATATATTTCATCTTGACAGTGGGATAAGAATTTTACTTTTGACACAACTTTAAACAAGTCAATAATTAATATTCAATATATACATCAAACACTACACGGTTTGTCTTGTCATCTCTAATGTGTACACCCTCAAATATTGTACAACTTGTCTTGTCACGTTCAGCATACAAAATTAAAAAAAAAAAAAACCTGAAGAATTAACTATTCATTTACTGTATATATACTCTACAATTAATATTCACTATCACTCAGTTTTACTGAGCATCTATTCAGGCTCAATTTCCACCGTCCATCTCTCCTTCTAACCACTAACTTTTCATTTCAACACTTGGATCTTTTTCTTGTTATTAATAATTAATAAAACAGATGCTTCTACATATATTTCTCAGCCCTCTTATTTTAAATATTTACAAGTTTTGTCATTAGTGAATTTATGCAATATCACTTTTATCCTTCCTCTTTTTCAAAACAATATTTAATTAACCGGTTTATTTGTAATTTTACACTCCTAATCAATCTCCACCCTTTATTTTTAACCTAGAATCCTAGTACAATCCAAAGCTCCTTTATATTCATAGTACTTTTTATCTTTCTTTTTTTCTTTCATTTTTTTATAGAAAAATAGAAAGGAAAATATACTATTTCATATTTTTAGGTTAAAAACATTCCATCTATATCACACTATATTTTTATATGAAAAAACATTACCCGTAGACATGTCATGATATATATATATATATATTATTTTGATCTAATGACCTTTTTCTTTTTCAACATTTATTGGAATCAATGGAATCAATTATCTACTTATTCAAGCCATCCCTTTGTTTCTAGTTGCTAGGAACCTAGTTCAATAGTTTATGATTTTTTTTTTCGGTCTTTTAGTGTTTTATAAAAAAATATTAATCTTGTTGCTATTGTTAAAAAGTATTATAAATCATATTTTAGAATATTATCCAACGAGTTTAATCTTTTGGTTTTTATGATTCTTTAAAATGATATTAAAATCTTAATAGCTAAATGATCACAAGTTTGAATCTAATCACTCTCATCTTTTCTTATTAAAAATTAAATGATTAAGTATAGATAATAATGAATCTATACAAATTTTAGTTTTAAAAGACTTTTATTTAATGAATTGTGTAGAAAATAATATAAATAATATACTAGAGTTTTATCAAAAAGTTTAATTTTTTAAATTAAAATGTTTTTTTTTTTTTGACAGATTTATTCATACAAACTACCTCTCTTTCACGTTAGCACTTGAGTGGTGGTTTCTAATCTACGAAAGAGACTGTTAGTTGTTTCTACAGTTCTCATGCTTATAGATGAATAATCGTTGGTTTCCACACTACACAGTCCACCACATTGATTTTATTGCATGAGTCATAATTCTCTCTTAGTTGGTTAGTTCTATTAGTTACCCATAAGTTTACTTGGGTTGATTTTTTTTTTTTCCCTTTAGGTTTTATTTACGAGAGTTATCATCGAACCGATTTTCATACATTAAAACTAAATTTCTTTATAATAAATTGGTATCTCAGCAACAAGATTGCAACATAAAAACTTAAAAGGTTGAGTTACAACATTCAAATCTTATGATCAGAACCTAAAAAATAAACTCTCTTTATGCACCATACCAAGAGAATTATGTATGGGAGAAAAATTGGTCTAACTCTTGTTGTCATGTGTTATGCTGCGTTTTGTTGTAAGATCAAGTACATTAAACTGTTTGATAATAAAATGATGAGTTGTACTGTAAATAAAATCACTCAACTGTTTAATAATTTATTCTTATGTTGTTTGAATTAGAATTACTATTAATAACATAATTTCAAGATTTTTATTAAGAAGTTAAAATGAATTACTTGAAAACACAAAAATACTTTCATTCTTAAAATCAAAAGTCACGACTAATATAAGTTAAAAAGAAACACAAGATTCAAAACATCAAATAATATTTTTAAGCACTAGTATAAAAATTTTATATTAACGTCAAATATACAAAATTGGTTTTTTTATAATTTAATGTTATTTTTACCTTTAAAATAAAATAATCAGTGTTCAATCTAAAAAAAAAACCATCATTTTCCATGCTTTTTGAAATAAAAACTAGTATATCTCTAAACCCATGTTTTTTAAAACTATCTTTTACTTTAAAAAATTAAGCACTTGATTTTTAAAAATCTTATCAATATTTTTTTTTGTATTTTTAATTAAAAAAATACGAGGCTAAATAGGTCCCTCTATTAATACATAAGCCGATTACAGATGGGAGGATCTATATATAGTTCTCCGAAGATAATATAATTCAAAAAAAAAAAAAAAAGATTTGGCATGTTAAAATTGGCGTAAATTATAAATTAGTTCTTCTAGTATTGAGAAACAAATTAATCAGTCTTCCTTGTTTTAAAAATTAATTATTTAGTCCTTTTAACAATGTTGATTGTTTTTAATTTAATATTATTTTATTTCAAAAAATATATTTTTTCATCAATCTTTTTATAATATTTATTTATTTATTTAATATTTTTAAAAATATAAAAAAATTAGAAAAAAGCATAAAATAGATAAAAAGGACCAATTGATTATTTTTTAAAACATAAGGGATTAATTAACTAGAGGGACCTTTTTTAATTTACTCGTTAAAATTGTTGCCCCTTCAAGAGTGATGAGACAACCTGTAGTTTCGCAAGCAGTTCATAAGCTTGTATCGGGAATGACGTTCAGATTGCCAAAGCCAGGCGGCCAGGCCCAAAGCTCAAGCTTCCGGCCCTTCCCCAAAATTATTCACAGGCTCTCCTTCACCGTGGCGCGCACACTTGACACTTCCATTCCTCTTATGGGCTTCCCTTAGAATTTACCCCTTCCATTTACAGCTCTTAAAATTCGAGTTTCTCCTCGTAAATGGCTTTGTGAGTCGGTCAGGCGTCACCTTCTTGCTCTGCTTATCGTATCAGCCTTGTATTATGATGAGAAAGTTGTTGCGTCTATAAATTAAGTGTTATTTATGGTGGTTTTTGTTGTTTGATTTTGAGATTAACATTGCAACCATACGTTGATTTGTTTAGGGAGTGTCTCTTCATAGGGTAGAAAAACTGATGATAAGATGGTTTATGCAGTGATCTATCTTAGGAAAAGTTGGTCCGTATTGAACCAAAGCATCCTATGTTGTTTAAACATGCTTTTGGAGTGATGTTAGAAACGAGTGAATCAACTTGGAAGAAGAAAATTTAGATGATGAAGAGCAATTCCCCTGTGTGTTATAAAGTTCAGAGGAGAAATTCAGGCGAGGGTTGGATTTCTTTGTCTATACTTTGAAGTCGAAAGCAGAATGATCCATGGTTCTTTTTGTCCATTGTGCTTCTATTCAAGCAATCGAAAAAGGCTTTAAAGCACATGAATGGACTTGAAAGATTGAAGCTTTTACGAAATTAGCTCATGCTTGGTTAGTTTTATCAAGACCCTTTACTTTCCTGCTTCTGTTGATACTTGATAATATCTGTAATTTCGTTTGTTCTTCGGTAATAGTCTAAAGATCTGTAAAAGTTAAACCTTTTTGCAAGAGAATTATCAGGCAATATCATTGAGATTTAAGTTTGTTAAATCTTGGTCTTAGAATTACACAGGAGCAACATATTAGCTATACAATATGATGGAAATAGCGATGGCCTTATTATTCAGGCATTGATATGAAGATGGACAGTGTCTTTTGTGGCATCTTTTCTCACCTTATAACTCAATGTACTCAAGGAATTGCTAACTGAGTCTTTCACAGTTATGTTGTAATCTCCAAGAAATAGCGGAATTTCGAAGGACCCTTTACTATCTGCTTTTATTTCTGTCGTCTGAAATTTCCACTCATCAATCAGCTTATCCACAACATCCCCAGCTGGAGTATTTTGGAAGTCTTTGTCTGCTAACATTGTCTTGTTGAACCCGGCGCTTGCTGGACCAACAAACATTATAATCCCTTTAACAGCAGGATGAGAATACCCTTCCCTTAGCACCTGCTCCAAGTACTCTGCCTGTCCAACGAAATATTAGTATCTAGCATTAGTTATATCATTCATTGGTTGACAACTGATACATTAGTAACTAACATTAATAGAACACTTTTTGGGGACCTGTTTTGATAATTGTTTGAAAAAAAAAATTACAATACCTGATTCAGGTCTTTGCCGACATCCACTTCTGTAAGCCATATAGGCAATCCTGTTGATCCTAGAACGTCCAAGACGGATCTCATGTAAGCAAGGTTAGGCTGGCCAGAACCAAAATGGCCTTGCAAACCTATGCCTGCTGATATTCCTTGGTTTCCAGGATATGACAGAATTTCATCAAGTTTCTTCTTGTAGTTGATTGGATTTGCTTTTTCGTCACCACTATATTCAATTGTATTATACTCGTTCAGGAACATTGTGGTGTCTGGATCGAGTTGGTATGCTCTTGCATAGTACTCGGCAGAAGCGTTTTTGCCAAGTTTATCCTCAAAGAAGCTGAAGTGGAGATTTTCATTCATTACGTCCCAAGCAATTAGTTGTCCTGAGTATCTCGAAACCACTGATTTTATTCTTTGTGCTGCAGCCTTTTGTAATTCTTCTGAAGTTAGATTTTTAACCCAATCTGGTTGCATCTTAGGATCGTCCCAGAATATGTTGTGGCCTCTGATAGAAATGCCATTTTGTTGGGCAAATCTTACCATGGCATCTGCAACTGTATAGTTTTCTTGACCTTGTATTTTTTCAGTACTGTACCATTTCATCTCATTGGTGAAAGTGGTATACTTGAATCTTAAAGCAAACCAGTTTTGGTAATCTGTGCTGTTGACGATGTGGTAGTTCATACCACATCCAAATGGAAAGTCTGACTTGGTTTGTTTTATTGTGACCTCTGCACCTTCCATTGCAGTTCCATTGGCATACCTTACCTTGAATCTCACCTTTCCTTTCCTTTCCTGCATGTTCAGAATCAGAATTAAATATGCATATGGTGATGAGATTTATCGAATTTATAACATGGATTTGTTCTTTCTTTGGTAAGAAGCTTGTGTTTTGTTCATTTTTGTCAAAGATATATGCAAGTTCATCGATTTTTCACTTGCGTAGTTTTATCTAAGTGGTTTCACATGTAAGATTGTTAAGGCTATGCTACACATAGGCACAGAAAATGTTTCTTGTAATACAATCATATAGGTTTACCTTGGCCGTGCTTTCATCTTGATGGGATCTCCATTGCTCCATTGTGAATGGTTGTAATGAGACGTTGTCTACCCATATTTCTGTCTCTGTATTTTTGCTCTACAGTGAAGGGGAAAAAAAAAACCATGTATCTAAATATTCTATTCGAAAGAAAATTGAATCAAATTTAAATGTTTCTGTGCTATTAGGAAACTAGAATCCGTGATACTTTCATGGTATTTACCTCAAATAGAATCTCAACTGGGCTTGAAAAATTTGCAAATACACCACCTTTTAGCAAAGACCAGCATCCATTCCTAGCCACAACTTCACCACCACGAACAAGTTCGCCCCCAGAAATTTTGAATAGGACAGCCACATTTCCACTCCCTTCATTGATTTGAACCCAAGCTGAAATTTCAATTAAGCTCAGTTAAACTTTTCAGGAAAATGAAAAAAGAAGAAAACAGAGATCGAAAACAAGTATATCATCGATATGCTAGTTTTCTTCGATTTGGCATTGATATCTTTAATGATCAGCTTTCCCCTTCGTAGGAAAATGGGATTTAAGCAAAAAAATAAATTCTTCTAATTGAGATAAATGGAAAAACACATACCAGAGAAGCTGTAGAGCTTTCCTTTCTCTAACTGAACCTTCTGGGAAATGCTGTCTAGTGGCTGACTTCTGCCATGTGCAACGATATATCTGTTTCCGTCCTTGGATATGCCTTCTTTCATCGCTCCTTGTCCAAACACAGTCCACCCTCGTATTCCATGAGTGAAATCTGGATTAGCTATTATCCCTCCTTCATATTGAGCTCTCTGGGGCTCTATCAAGCACTGCTCAAAAAATTTCAGAAATATAGTTTTCAATGATCTATCGCTAACATTTTCTCAGGGATAATTTGCAGGAAGTGTGGGCGGTGAAAAGTGGTCCTCCTTACCTCTGTTGTAGCAGAATAATCATAGGAGAAAGCATGAATCCTGCACGCTGCATTGGTAAATGAAAAACATAAAGGCGAGAATCCATTGAAGACATTAACTTACAACAGCTAGCGCGCAAATACAGTCTCATAAACCAACTTTATGTTTTATTGCTCCCAGTGATTTTGTGATTTCTATTTAGTTTACATTTTTTGAACTTCATATAATTTAAATAAAATCCATTCCTTTAGCAGTCAGCCTCTCTTTGTCCTGGCAGTCTTGCGTGTGTGTGTGTGTTTGATAGAAAGAGAGAGACCTGAAGACAGAAGAATGCATAAATGCAACAATAAGCAGCCTCCTGCTAGTATCTTCATCATTTCACAGCACAAGCAAACAAGCTTTCCCTGAAATATATGCTATACACCCTGAAGAGAAACGTCAGTCCAAAATCATTTTCATTTTGTTTTTCTAAAATGAAATAAAAAGCCTATAAACCACCTAGAGCCAAAGAAACAAGACCATGGACGAAGGTGAAATCTTTTTTAAAGAACGTCATTAAATGCATGTCAAGTTGCCAAGCTTGGGACAGTGTTAATCACTGAAACTTACCTCTGCTTGAGGTTGGCCCGTGAAACTTACTTGGAATTATATAGCGTTGTTGTGACTGCTGTACAGTAGTACTCGCAATGAAGAGAAAATTGCAGTCGGTGGAAACTCGGTTTCATTTTATTCAAATCCATAGGGTGTTTATTTATAGGCACCTAAATACATAAAATAGAAAAACCTAATAATAATAAATTTTAAGTAAACTAAAATATTAAAATTAAATTCCATATTGCCTGATTTTTTTATATAAGAAAAAGATTTTGAGTTTTTCTCATTGGTATACAAATTAACAAATTAAAGGAGCTCAAGTTCTAAAAAATAAAAAGATTTGGTGCTGATGGTGTCAAAGATATGACAGTTATAGTGAGGAGTAGTTCATTTGGAATTTACTTTTAACCATACCATTCTTGATGTCATGAGCACGACAAGAGAAACTATGGGCTTGGTTTGGAGTTTACTTCCTATGTGTATTCGGCAGAAATGTTGATTGTTTTGAGTGCAATCCACATGAGAGAATAATGCAGATTCTTATTTTGACAAAAATAGGCTGAACTCGTTTACATTGGCAAATAGATATAGTTCCTTAGTCATTTAAACTACCTCGACAAGACCTTGTTTTGAAAAAATTCCTCTGAAAGTTAAATTCAAGACGGGTTAGTCACCCCCTAGCTATGTGGGACAAGGGACCTCGTTTATTTTCTGACAAAAATAGTTCGTAAACTCACACACATTGCCATAGAGGTACAGTTTCTGGTAAATTAAACTATCTCTAAGAGGCAAGGCCATTTGATCCGGTCCAAATGCCTAAGAAAATATCCGTTTTGTGCTCCTTTTTTGACCATTTGTTCTGCCTTCCCTTCGGTGGTTAAGACGACAAAGCAAGTAAACACTAGCAAGTTGTGGTATCCTCCATGAAATTACTGATATATATATATATATATATATATGATGTTAATTTTCATCTTTTCTTTTTTCTCTTTTTATATGCGTGCTTCCATGTGAGCATGTGGGATGTAGAACCCGAATCCAAGGTTTTTACCCAAACTGACTCCGTCCTCTAGGCCGGTTTACCACCGAAGCATTTGATAGCAATCTGCTAGGTTTTATCTCTGCAACCTTTTTTGGATTACATACATATGGTATCTTTGAAAATGCCAGCTCTCTTTTCAATTTTTTGAGAAATTGAATATGCCGATCTAAACGTAGTCCTAATGTCTTAGTAGATTAGCAGGTGTCAACATAATCTAATTAATCTTCAAAATATCAAAAAGAAGGATACTACTACACTTGCCTAATTTATTTCGAGCCTGAACTTTTGACCATATAATCTTATTTACTAATATTATCACAATGTCATATAATATCTCATTTTATTCCTGGAAAACTCCATTAATATATTTTTGGATCAAAAACAGAAAAAAAGTAAAAATCGCTATAAATATGTTCCCAACGTGCTAAACCTTTGTAGACAGTAAGCTATAATTTCTTGAAAAAGCATAGTCCTAGCTACTGAAGGCTTGATTGGGTGTTGTTTATGTTGCACAGTTGGCCTTCCATCTTCATTCATGCATGTGCAATACAAGTCGGATTCAGGTAAAACCAGCAAAATAAATTTTCTTCTGACATTCCAAAATGTCTAATTATGGCGTACTATATATATGATCGTTCCTTTTTTATTACTCACTTTTTTTGTATTCATCCTGCCCCTTCATGCTTCAACGGATCAACTGGTTTATCCTTTTCTTATCAAGTTTGTAGTGAGTTACAACACAACTCACATTATTTTTGTGAACTTATACTACTTTGTGCTTAATTAATTAGAAGAGAAAGTGAAGGTGATAGGATTCGAATTCACGATTATTTAGTCATTAAGTTCTAATACCATATCAAATATCTTCTCATCAAAAAACTTAAACTATTAAATAAGATTTCATAATATAATTTATATTATTCTCCAACAAGTAGCATGAATAGATTAAAGACAAGAGTGATGGGTTCGTGTCATCAAACTCGGGGCACTTCTTCAAAGTGGACCAAGTATGAAATCCATATTGCCTTAAGATAAATACTGAGTTGGTTTCTTGTATCATCAAATTCATAGCTCTGATGAGGTGCACAGACAATGTGGAAGAATCACTTACAAAATATAGGTATTATTATCTTTAAAGTTAGCCAAAAAAAAAAAATCGTGAAAGATTTTAATGTTATAGGGGAACTCTATCCCACTATCTGAGAGGCAGATTACCTATAATAATATAGGTATTATTATCTTTAAAATTCATTGCTTTGTTGAGGTGTACAGACACTGTGGAAGAATCACTTGCGAAATAAAGGTATTATTATCTTTAAATTTCATTGCTCTGTTGAGGTGTACAGACAATGTGGAAGAATCACTTACAAAATATAGGTATTATTATCTTTTAGGGAAAAAAAAATCGTGAAAAATTTTTAATGTTAAAGGGGAACTCTATCCCACTATCTTAGAGGCAGATTAGCTAATTCTATTTATATACTTAGATATGCAACGTCTATATTATAAATAATCTAGTGCCGCTGCAAGGAACTAAAACGGTGGTATTTTGAGTCTTTTTGGATTGAAACAATTTTGATTTTTTCAAAAAAAAAAAAAAAAAAAAAAGGTGTTTTTTTTTTCAATTTATCCAACTTTTTACACTTTAATCCTTTGCTTTATATTTTTATTCAAATCGGTCTTTAATTAAATATTTATTGCAGAAAGGTCTCTGTGTTTTTATGGCCTGGCTGTGCTTCTGGCCCAGGGTCGTGGATTCAGTTGTTTCCAGGCCCATAGTAATGGCCTTGTGTTAGCCCAACCAAGCCTTTTTGGGACTTTTTTATACTTTGTTTTTATTAACTATTATTTACTCAAAATAATTTTTTATGCTTTTATTTTTTATTTATTAATTACTCAAAATAATTTTTTCCCATAATTAATGGTCATTTTTTTTATAGACTCATTAACTAAAATTAAATACTCTTATAATATAAATTGATTTTTTTAAGAAAAAATAATTGCAAGATTTATTTAAAAAAAATTAATTGCAAGATTTATTTTTTATGGATCAAAATAAAAAAATATTTCTAGGATATATGTAAAATCAATTATGGAATATATTTTTTTATTAAATATTGCATAATATATATTAAATTAAATAAATTCTCACAATTAGTGATAATTAATTTTTATTTTATGCCTAGATTTTTTAATTATTTAAAATATTAAAAAAAAATTAATGGTTATTTTTTTATAGACTCATTAACTAAAATTAAACACTCTTCGAATATAAATTGATTTTGCATATTCTTCTAATTTGATTTTTTAATAAATAATTGTATTTTTTCTTTTTTCTTTTTTTGTTATTGATCAAAATAAAAAATATTCCTAAAATATATTTAAACTCAATTATATATATATATATATATATATATATATATATATATATATATATATATATATATGAAGAATTTATGGCAGTTCAATAAGTTTGCAAATTCAGCAGCTGCGTGCAACATACCAGCACCTCTGAAAAAAGCCTCGCCTGTTTTAGCTGTTAAATTTCAAATATATAGAAGCATATGAGAGAAATCTGTGGTACATGGACCATAAGGTTAACACAGGACCTATAATATTAGAGAAACGATCAAGCAGCAACTTGGTGAAGCAAAGTTGTTCTTCTGGCATCAGTTGGAGCCACCTTAAGGTTACTAGTTGAGGAGGAAATATTTGTCACCCCATGGCGAGTGATCTTCACATTGTAGTCTCCATGGGCAAGCGAAGCTTCAAAGAAGCCATAAGCATCTGTCATGCCTACAACTGAACCACCCCACTCGTGCAAAAGCTTGTCCACAACATCCCCAGTAGCCAAGTTTTTTAAATTGTTGTCAGTCAAACACATACGGTAACACCCTTGTGGCCTCCATGCTGCCCTCATTACCATTCCAGTAATTTTTGGGTAAGAATGCGCCTCCCTTAGAATCTGCTGCAAGTATTGTGCCTGTCCACAAAATCACCAATATTGCCAATAGCATTATGGATGATTTAGTCTTGTTACTTCATTTAAGTAAGGAATTGATACAATTTTCCGATTTTATTTCTTATTTTTCTGACTAAACTTTGATTCCGAAATGATCGATTATATTATATATGACACGACAGAATTAGACTGACCCCTCCAGAACAGTTTGAAGAAAAAGAGCAAGTTGTATTTTTTGCATTTTAGACCTCTTACCTGAATAGTTGGGCTGCCTTTAACATCTACTTCCGTAAGCCAAATGGGCATATTAGCAGAAGCGAGAGTATCAAGAGAAGCTCTCATATAAGGAAGGTTTGGAACAGTAAAGTGAGACTCTAGTCCAATACCCATGCGCAAATTGCCATTACCAGGAAAACTTTGGATTTCTTTCAGCTTTTGAAGGTACTTAGCGGGTGAAGCGGGGACATCTTCACTCTTTTCTATGGCATAAAATTCATTCAGAAACAATGTAGTGGTTCCGTCAGCCTTGCCAGCCAAGTTGTATATTACTGCAGAGGCATTTTGCCCCAACTTTTTTCAAAGTAAGAATAATGCATGTTTTCATTAACAACGTCCCAGGCTATAAGTCTGCCTTTGTATCTTGTCACAATTGATCCTACCCTTTCTTCGACGGCCTTTCGAAGATCATTCGGTGAGAGCGAATTGATCCATCCAGGTTGGTACCTCGGATTATCCCAAATCACATTGACGGCTATGTTGTGTTGCTTGGCAAAATCCATCATGGCATCGGGAACTGAATAGTCAATATGGCCCTGTGAAGTTAGAATTCGTAATTAAGATCAAACAATCGCACATTGAAATATGCTTGAGATGCCTAATAAGATCTGCGTTAACTTGCTTAACATATATATATATATATATATATATATATTCAGGAGCGAAGTTAGAATTCGTAATTAAGGAGGCGAAAAATGCTATTTTGATAGGTATTATTACAGAAATAACATTACTTTATTATGTAATATTGGCTTAAAAAAAATGTTATATCAAAATTGAATTATAAAACATAAAATTGTATGTTTAAATGATAATCTCATGTACAGTTATTCAAAACAAATTATTCTTCAATAGGTACTAGATTTTTTACATGTTATATACTACGAGATCGGACAAAATACATAAAATTATTTTTAAAAATTATTTCATTTTGATATCTTGTGTTATATTGTGTGTCTATCTAAATACATCAAATTTTGTATTTGATTGATTATTCTTTATATTTTTCATAAATTTTTTACAAAAAAATTATTTAATAGTATAAAGGATGTTAAAACCACTTGGATTCTTAGTTAAAAATTTATTTTGTAATGTTTTTAAAACATTTTTTTGCCTTAAAATTTTTTATTAAAAAAATCAGAGAAAAAAAGGATGAAAGTGATAAAAATAAAACAAAAAAGAGGGATCGAAACCAAACAAAGAATATTTTACGAATTGAAAAAAAATCATAATTAAAAAAATGAGACAAAAGTATAAAGTTAGGCAAACTTTCATTATAAATATATTAAAAATGTTTAGAAGCTATAAAAATTCATTGCACGGTGAAATAAATAATGCTTTTGAGTATCTGTGAATAGTAAAATAGTAAAATGAGTGTGGATAAATAGTGTTTTACATAGTAAATGAATAGTAAAATCAATGGTTTTATTTTAATTTTATTTATAATTTATAATATCATGAAGCAATGAAAAAGGTTAAAAAAACATAAGGTAAGCAAATACCCAGACGAAAAGGACAAATTCAAAATCCTTAAACTACCAAGAATTATTGAAATTTTTATGAAAAAATTAAGGGGGCAATTTCCCCCTTTCCCTTTCATGTAGCACCGCCCTTGTATGTGTTTATTCTCATCTCTTAAAGAGATCTCGAATACGACCCTATTTTTTTGTTTTGAAAAAAAAAAAAAAACTATTAAGTATATGTATATTTATGATTGTACCTCAGTCGGGTCAGGGCATTAAATCTCAGTTGTTGGAAATATGATTGAGGAAACGAACCTGCAAAAAGGAAAATACAGAAAAATGGCACCGGAAGCTGGCTACTAATCTCATCTCCACCCTTCATTTTGTACCCTCTTGACTGTAATTTGAACCCTGGAATCCATCACCATAAGCAATCCAGTCAAAATTAACCATGTGACTGCAAATATATATATATATATATATATACACACACACTTCATCTTCTGGTTTGCTTGCTTCAACTTGCTCACGAGGTTTCTTAATTTTTCATCCTTTATGTTCTGATGATCTGATCACTTTGGATGTTTGGTCTCTCTTACACACAATATGCGTGCATATTAAGACGTTTGAATATATATATATATATATATATATATTGTGGGATAAACTTATTATTATTGTTGTTGTTGATGATGTGAGATAAACGTTTGGTAATACATAAATGTGGCTTTAGTATATATAGTATTTAACAAAAATATATCGTTTAAGGTTAGGCCAGATTTATTTATTTAAAAATTAATCGAGCCTGATTTTATTCCTTTTCGAGGACTAACTATTAATATTTCATAGTTTTAGTATTAAGTGATGTGACATTACGAATAAAGTTTTTCAAATTAAGAATGTGAGTCTTATTCCATTTAGTGATTCAATAATAATTATGAAATATATTATTAACTAATAAATCATCAATCAATAATCATCCCATATCGAAAAAAAAAATAAGAAAATATAGGTAGAAAAGTTTTAATTCCGATTAGATTTTGATTTTCAACTAGGCACTGATTCATGCGTCCAATTATACATAGATTACCTTTTTCTTTTATTTTTAGCCCAACGCTGAGCAGCTCGATTGTTTAGCGTATTTACATAGGACTTCATGGGTTTGAGTCCGTCACCCACACTCTTAACGTCAAATACATCTTTTTTTCTTTTCTTTGTTTATCTTCATCTCCTTAAATAAATAATTTGCTTTATTTTTCATTGCAAACAATATTTTATTTTATTTTATTAATAATAAAAGAAGAATTTACAGCAGTATAATATATATGTCTGCAATAGCAGCAGCATACTAGCGCAAACTCCCCCGGCCCCTTTACCAAAATTTTGGTACATTGAACCATTTAGCATAACATAAACCACCTACAAGGCTACAGTATTGGAGAAACAATCAAGCAGTAACTTGGTGAAGCCAAGTTGTTCTGCTGGAATCGGTTGGAGGCACATTAAGGTTACTAGTCGAGGAAGAAATATTTCTCACGCCATGGTGAATGATCTTCACATTGTAGTGTCCATGGGAAAGGGAAACCTCAAAGAAGCCATTAGCATCTGTCTTGCCTGTTAATGGACCACCCAATTCGTGCAAAAGCTTGTCCACAGCATTCCCGGTAGCCAAGTTTTTGAAATTGTTATCAGTCAAACACATCCTGTAACACCCTTGTGGATTCCATGCTGACCAAATCACTATTCCAGCTATTTTCGGGTAAGAATGTGCCTCCCTTAGAATCTGGTCCAAGTATCGTGCCTGTCAACCAAAGAAACAATTAATGTCAGTATCATTATGGACTATTTTAATTACTACATTCAATTAGGGAACAATAGAACTATTGGTTCAGTTTTGTTCTTGTTTTACAATTTAAATGTTGATTCCAAAATGATCGATTATGTTATCTATAAGATGAGAGAAGCCTAACCCCTCCAAAACTACTTCAAGAAGCACTAGAACAAGGACAGGTTGTATTTTTCGAATTTTTGATCTCTTACCTGATCGGCCGGGTTGCCTTGAACATCTACTTCTGTGAGCCAAATGGGAACATGAGCAGAAGCAAGAGTGTCAAGAGAAGCTCTCATATAAGGAAGGTTTGGAATGCTAAAGTGAGACTCTAGTCCAATGCCCATGTGCAAATTGCCATTGCCAGGAAAGCTTTGAATTTCTTTCAGCTTTTGAAGGTACTTAGCAGGTGAAGCGGCACCATCTCCACTCTCTTCAATGGTATTGTAATCATTCAGAAACAATGTAGTGGTTCCATCAGTCTTACCAGCCAAGTTGTAGATTGCTGCAGAGGCATTATTTCCTAATTTGCTTTCAAAGAAAGAAAAATGCAGGTTTTCATTAACAACATCCCATGCTATAAGCCTGCCTTTGTATCTTGTCATAATTGATCCTACCCTTTCTTTTACGGCCTTTCGAAGATCATTCGGTGGGAGCAAATAGATCCATCCAGGTTGGTACTTAGGATCTTCCCAAATCACATTGTGTCCACGGACGGCTATATTGTGTTGCTTGGCAAAATTCATCATGGCATCAGTGACTGAATAGTCAATATGGTGCTGTGAGCCTTCGGTGCTATACCACTTCATCTCATTTTCAAATGATGCCACTGTAAACCTTGAGGTGAACCAATTTTGGTAGGCGGTGTTGGAGAGGATGTTCTTGTTTATAGCGCAACCAAACGGGAAACTTAGTTTCTTTTGTTCAATGGAGATTGTTGCATTTGGTAGGGGATTGCCTTGTTTGTCTAATGCTTGGATTCTCACCTTTGCCTTTCGAGTCTGCAAAGAATATATGTGTTCAATTAGAAGTGAAATTTTTGATACATAACTAGCTTGCAAAAATATTTCAATCAAAGAAACGATGAAAGATGGAACAATCAATCAATTTAACCTTTTCAATACTTTGCTCTTGATGAGACCTCCATTCTTTCTCAGTGAATGGTTGCAATGAGATGCTATCGACCCATATTTCGACTGAGGTGTTCTTGCTCTAAGAAAAATTTAGAAATTGTTAACAGGTACAGCAAACTAATTAATAGGATCATAATTTTGTTTTAGAAAAGCACCTCGAAATATAGCTCAGCAGGGCCTGATGTGTTCACTGTGAGGCCACCTTTAAGCATGGACCAGCACTTTGACTCAGCAACGACAGCACCAGCATATTTAAAGCCGGAAGCTGTCTTGAAAATGGCCTTTACCTGAACATTTCCCTGGCTAACTTGTATCCAGGCTGCATTAACACAAAGCACATTATTCACATGATCACATTACAAATCATGAAAAACCAGAATGTTATGTTATACAATTTTCTTTTTCCATTTTACTTGTAAGAATTTTTTTTTTTTTTCAGATAACAGTACCATCTTGTGAACTTAAAATGAAAAGAAGAAGAAGAAGAAGAAGAAGAAGAAGAAGAAGAAGTAGCAAGGCATACCGGAGAAAGTATAGAGGTGGTTCTTTTTCAAGTAAAGCTTCTGTGACATGCTCCCATGTGGATTATTTCTGGTATGAGCCACAACGTATTTGTTGCCATTTGATTCTCTATGTTCTATTTTTGCATCTCCAAATGTGGACCATGCTTTTAGTCCGTCATTTAATTCTGAGTTAACAATGATTCCTCCATTATACTGAGGTTTGTAAGGATTTTCCAAACACTGAAATCACACCATTAGGAAAAGAGAAAATGAATTCTCTAATTACACGAAGTCATGAGCAATTTTTGAGAAATAAATAAAAGTTAGTTGTAATTTGAGCTTGCCTCAATGCTGGCCGAGTAATCATAGGGCAGAGCAGTGGTTAGAACACCTGCAAAACATGTAATACTACATTAGGTAGAAGAGTAGTTAATAAAATGTGTAAGACTTAATTTCAAATAAATAAGTAGGTGCCTTCTTTTCTTCTTTTTAACTGAACAAATTATAACAAGTATATACATATAAGAAAAGGCTGATCTGGTGGATTCAAAAGTTTGGTCCTAAAAGTTATAGCCCTGTATATATTGATTACATGTATATTTATAATTGTATAGAGTTGGGTCAATGTCAAAATTTTTAAATCATGAATGTGGTTACAAAAATGATCACAGTCGCGATCATAGATTGCGGATTAATGATGATCGTGACAATCGATCTTGTGAATGTATTAGAAAGCTAACAACTATTAATAAATTTATTTTAATATCTTAAATAATTTAATATCATATAATAATAATTAAATTTACTATAAATAAAAAAAAAGTTAGTAACACTCTTAATAATTTCATATCACAACAAACAATAATAAAATAGTAACAATCAAATACATTTATCATTTTTTATAATATAATGGATGTTATTCATCCGAATAACGGTAATAATGATGTTGTAAAACAATAACGGCAACGGTATATAATATCGCTATTTATGTAAAGTATCGTTGTGCTATCGATAATGAGGTATAAGGATAATAATCAATTAACATAATGATTATTATTTAAAACTATAGTGGCTGCATTAAATCATAGTTGCTGCTCACAATATCTCGAGGAAAAAAATTAACCTGCAAAAAGGAAAATACAGAAAAATGGCTGCAGAAGATGACCAGTAATTTCATATCCAGCCTTCATCATATTATAGCTTGAGTGTAACCCTGAAATCCATGAGAAATCCAGTAAAACTTAACCATGAGACTGCAAATAAAAATAACCTACACATGTTAACATCTTAATATTATGTGAGAGAGAACAAACATCGAAAGTGATCAGAGAGTTTACAATACCAAAAGAGACTATATATTAGTCAAGCTAGAAGAAGAAGGAAGATATATATATATATATAGATTGTGAGAAGAACTATTTTTTATAGTTAATGTAAGATAAACTTTTGGTAAGACATAAATGTGGCTTCAGTATATCAATTATTTCTTAACAATTATTAATTGAGCCTGATTTGTTTCCCATTCGGTGATTAGCTACTATATATTAATTTCCATATTTTGGTAGAATTTAATTAAGCTCTTGGATTTTAATTTAATGCCGTTACTAATGTAATCTCGATATCGCTTTCCATTTATTTTCATTCTTTTACAGAGAGAGAATAACATATATCAAAAATGTCATTATTTAATCATTGTCTTTTCGTGGATTTATAAAATAAATATTGATAATTATTTTTTAAATCTTAAATAGTATTGATAATTACCCTTTAGATACTGTAAAATTTCTCCTTCCTATACACCCATTTCTAGCATAAAAATCATCATTAAAAAAAATCCACCCATGAAGATGAATTTGCAACGCTGAACACTAAAGTTTAAGGAGGCACGAATTGCATTTTGAGTTGACATTGGCTCCTGGGGAATTGGACTTTTCCTTAGTCCTCAAGTCAAGCCCAAAGTAAGCCAGCTACATGGTTTTTATGTATACAGCACCAAAAGGGCTAAGAACTATGTTTCATGCCTTAGTATCTACTAAATGCCTTAGTCTAACAAAATATATCAAAATCAAAGGTATTTTTTTCCTCCTGACTTAATGAATTTTTAATCAAAATTCTATACTTAATTAATTTTTTCACGTTCTTTTTAATATATTTCCTTCTTAAAAAAAAAAAAAAGACTTGTTTTTCCTTTATGCAGGAATTCTTAAGTAAAAGTTTGTAATATTCTAAAGAGTAAGTTTCAATTAGTCACAAATTGAAATAACAATATACACAAATTTAATATTTTTTTTATATCATTGCATCAAAAAATAAAGCAACAAATTTATAGTCAATAATATCAGTATAAAAAACTCTATTAGAAAAGTATGGTGCCATTGTGTGTTTTCTTTATACATAATTTTAATTATTTTATTTGAGAGAAATTAATTTCAAAACATCTATTTAAAAAAAAAAAGTAAATGTCTAGTTTCTTGTCTGTATATGCATAGTTAATTTCTAATAAAATTTTGTATAAAATGTTTGATTATACAAAGAAGAAGTAAATAAAACACTTTGATTCTATTTTTATTTTTTCCTTCTTAACAAATTTTTTTTTCTAAAC
Organism: Dovyalis caffra; assembly: GCA_963924115.1. Classification (NCBI taxonomy): domain Eukaryota; kingdom Viridiplantae; phylum Streptophyta; class Magnoliopsida; order Malpighiales; family Salicaceae; genus Dovyalis; species Dovyalis caffra. Next base: position 7,433,226 of record CAWUPB010000913.1, on the reverse strand, counting down.
CATATAAACTTGGTCTCCCTACATATGCCTTGTATTTATAACAATCACTTCTCTTTTTCACTTCTTACTTTTAATTATCAATTAATTATTATTTTTTTCAAAATTTCGACAATAAACTTCTAGCCTCTAGATCAAACATAACGAAAAATAAATCATATTTGTAAATAAATAAAATTTAATAAAAAAATTAATTGGATGAGAATTTTCATAAATAATGACAAATTAAAAGGATAAATTTCAAATAATAAAAGTAACATGATTTGAAATATATGTTAAATCTAAAATATGAAAACACATTATGGTATTTCTTCCTCGTTGCATTGCATAAAACTCAAAAAATAATTATAAATTTATCAAAATTTAATAACAAAATCAAATAATTAACAAAATGACCCCACAGAAAAAGCAACAAAAAAAAAATAGGGATGGGACTGTGTGCGCTAGGCGTGCTCTTTTGGGCTTGGAGAACCCGGTCCACGCGTGCATTTGCTAGACACGTGCAAGCCAACTCTCTTTTTCTTTTTTAAAAAAAGAAGTGATATGACAGACAACGCATTGTCAACACATACATCGACCCACTTCCGATGAAGCTATGATTGTACCACTTTTGGCCCTTTTAAAACTAATTTCACCACTATTTTTGCCTCAAAATCATTAAAATTAAGTCAAAATACATGTTTAGAACCTTGAAGCTCATTTTAATACACCTAAAAACCTCAAAAATCCAAATCAATTCAAAAATATTTTGAGATTTCGATCTTTTTTTTCTAACTATTTCATATTTTAAAACAATAGAAATAAATTTTTTTCTCCAATATGAACAAATCAAAGTCAAGATCGACTATAAAAGTAGCTAACATGGATGTTAATAAAAAAAATCATCTTTATTATTTAACTTGCATATCAAATACCTAAACATAAGCCTAAAATTATGAAAATACTATATCAAATGCCTAAATAAAGTCTAAAAATCACAATAATATCATCTAATATAATAATATTAAATGAATAATTCTTATGATTGTAGATGAATAGTAATCATTCGAAATCTTTTGGGTTTTCTTATAATAACTCATCTATTTTTTAAATAGATATTGTAGCCATTTCACCCATACCTACCCATCAATCCATTTAAGTTGTTTGATTAAGTACTTATATTTAATTAAAAATGATTTTTTTGACATTTAAGGATTTAATTGTAAGATTTTTTATATAGGTATTAAAAAATATTTATAAAAGTACAAGGACCAAAAACATAAATGAGGACCTATTTGTATGAAAATAATATACGGGAACAAACAAATTTCAAACCCTTCAAGGACTAAAGTGAATATTAGTGAAAAACCACATTGGATTATTATATTGTGAATATTAGTGAAATGCAACAACATTGGATTATTTTGTTGTGGAGCTGCAGGTGCAACTGCATTAATATATAGAGTAGACGCGTACCTTTAGTAGATATGACTTGAGGAAATGCATATGCTGTCAGCGACGGAGATGGAAAAGAAGGCTGAATTATGGGCGCGTAGAGCGAGAACAAGAAATCAAGTTAAAGGCCTGAATTTAGAGTGAAAGGAGAAGCCAATAAGAAATCAAGTTAAAGGCTCGAATTTAGAGTGAAAGGAGAAGCCAATAAGGACAGCTGAGAAATATGAGTTTATCAGGAGAAATCTTTTAATACTCAAAAAATAATTAATATAAATTATTTCATAAAGAGAAATAAATATAAAAAATAAGAGAAAAAAATAAAAAAGAGAAATTTTTTTGTCATTTTTTATGGATTGGGATATAATTTTTTTTTTTATACGTCTATCTTTATTCTTAAAAGTGAATCCATGAATTAACTACTTTACACGTAGCATTTATGTTATCATTTCCTATTCTATTATTTTATGCTTTAGGAAAATATATTGTACTAATATGGTCATAATCTTTTCATATAATTTTGCTTTAGCGCTAGAATCTTTTTTCCTTTTATTGTTACTCTGTAAATCAGTAGATATAGTTGTAATGCATGTTATACCAAATAAGAAAATATTACTACATACTTCATTTTTTTACATGTAGACTAATTACTTATTGAGTGTTATAAAATTTCTCGATTTATTTGTATTCTCCACCGGTGTATTTGTAGAGATGGAAATTGGAATACTTGTATAGATAATGTATTCCTTGTGTTCCAAAAAATTATCTTTTTTTCATTTTAAAATAATTATTTATTCTGTTTTCTATTTTTGATTGTCCAAAAATGGTTTGTTTAATCAAAATATCTAAGTAATATATTTTGTTCCTTCTTAACCAAAAAAAAAAATTGTCCTTATCTTTATTTATATCCATACCAAAATGATTGTCTGATTAAAACTTTAAATATTATAATTTCTTAAAATACCCCAAATCATTTTCTTTTCATTTCTTATTTATTTCTAACTAAAAAATCAATATTCTATACACTTTTATTTTTAACACATACAATATTTTTAACATAAAAAATTCAAAATAAAAATTTTTATTACATAAAAACTATTCATTCTTCTAAAAAATTCATAACAACTTGCAAAATGTCAAGATTACATTCAAGATAAATTGGGCATTGCCCTATATGCTCTAATTTTTGTTTGCTTAAATGAAAATTTTACATTTTCTCCCACCAAATATTTAGGATTCTTAAATGAAAACTCGTTCACTAATTTTTTGGCTTAAAATTTTATGAAAAAATAGGATTTCTTAATGATCTTTAATTAGATATTTCTAAAAAAATTTAACTTAAATTTGAGAGGGGCAAAAATTTTGATTTGAGGCTTTGATTTTGAGACTAATTTTTTGGCATAAAATTCCACGAGAAATTTAGGAAACTTAATGATCTTTAGAACTTTCTAAAAAATTTAAATTTAAATTTAGGAGGGACGAAAATCACATTTTTTTAATTGTCCGGATCATGCTTTTATTGCTATTAGAATTTTGTTATTCTTTAAGTACTTGTACATTACTTGATGATCACTTCACTCTTAGAACATGACTTTGCTCAATTCTTGCCTTGGTGAGTGTCTATCTTTCATTTGTTTTTTCTTTTGTTCGTGGAAAGAGTTTTAGTAGTTTTCTCTAGATTGGTTTGTTAAGCTAAGCACATTTGTTGGGCATAATAAGTTAGGAATATTCTTTCATTCATAGAATAAACCCAATGAGTTTTTAATTGAAGCCAATTAAGAATTAAAAAGAATCTATTAAAGAACTTGAGGGGTTTAATCTATTTCTTCTATCCAATTTATTAGTACCAGACCCAAAATAAATTTGGATATTGTTTAAGTACAAAAAGGATTGTTTACGAACAAAAAAATCATGAAAATTTTGATTCAAGTACAGTTTTAATATGAGGATGGATAAGGGAGAGATGAATGTGTATGTCCATTTTAACTAATAAAAAAATGGAAGTCAATCCATTTAAATTAGAAGGATAGATAGTTACAAGGAAAAAAATGATCGAAAAATCTCATATATAGGTCTTTTACCCCTTTTTTTCCAAACAGATTAATAAAACAAATCATCCTTCATCCTCATCCACAACCCCTAATCCATCCTTCGGCATCCCTTCTAAAAACATACCCTAAAAAAGCATTGCAAACTGAAGACAAAGGATTTAAAGAGAAAAGCATAACTTAGTTATTGTAATTGTAATTTAATGATGAATTAATTATAGTCTTATAAACTAGCTAGAAGGACTAAGTTTTAGAAGCCGTTTGTTTGGCAAAAAACAACTTTCATAGAAAAATCAATTCCAAATGATGTTATTTTTCAGGAAATTGTTTTTCAAAAAAATATTTTTTACTCGTTTGACAATTAGATGAAAAACCCGTTGAAAAATATATTACAACGTTTGTATGATATAGAAAATTAAAATACAAGTTTTGAGAAAACTTAAAAAAGGCATATTCATAATTTCACAATATAAGATCCATTTAGAAAAATTTAATAAATTTTCATAAATACTAACTCTAAAATTTTAATTCAAAAAAATAAAATATACTTTTTTAACCATCAAACCAATTCATCAAAATTACTTAGGACAAAATCAAGTCAATATTCACATTTAGTAAAAAAAAAAAAAAATCTAAGTAATCCTAGCGTTGTTATTTTGGTAACTCAATTAAGAATTCTTTCTTTTTTTAAAAAAAAAATTGAACTGATAATTTAGTCTAAAAAATAATTTTATAAATTATTAGTTATCATTTGTAGATAATTATTCATTTGATTTCAAAAGATTAATGTCGGAATAATTTGTAACTAATTATTCACTACAATTACCAACAAAATTTTACAACTGATTAAAATTATAAATTATTGATTTAGTTGCAAATGAATAGTATTGAAAAAATAATGTATTTATTAACGAATTAATTAATTTTAATTTTTTTAATAAAAAATTACAAGTCTTGTAATAATCATTTTCATTCATTTAAGTATAGTGTAAATGGTGTTTGAGATAATAGTAAAAAAAATAAAAATAAATTATTGAAATATTTATTATAAAAATAATTTTAAGGTGTAAAAATAGCTTTTAAGAATATTTAATATATCCATAAATCAAAAAATAAAATATCAATAGAAATAGAGAAAAAGTAATTAAATAATAATTGATAATGAATAATTAAAAATTAATTTGGTATATTTTAAATAAAAAGAAGATAGAGAAAAAATTGTTAAAATATATCGAGAGAGAGAGAGAGAGGTAAGTAACGCGAGAGTGAGACGACTCGTAAAAAGGAAAATATTTTCCTCTTTTTAAACTAGGCAAACATTTTTTTAAAAATACTTTATCATTTTCCATTGACTAAAAATTATTTTTTGTTATTTTTTTTTCTAAACGTAAAATAAACACAAAAAAAAAAAAAACAAATTCCTAAGACTTTTTTTTTTCAAACAAACACAGCCTTAATGAATTCTTGAAGGTTTAACTGAGGGGGAAGGCCACATGAAGCCGCATTAACCAATCCAGCATAGTGGATTCATAAACGAACATGCACAGTTATGGGTTATTGCCAAATGGACGGACATAGTCTGTTGACATTGGTATTCGAACCAAATCCACCAGGCTATTTCGATGAATGACCGCAAGGACGAATGTACCCTTGCCCTCACATAACAAGGATAACTTAAGGCATATCTTTGAATTTATTATTTTTAGAATATATTAATGGTCATTTCAATGTTATGTTAACATTAAACAAAAAGAAGATAACATATGTCCATAAATTCATAAAGCATTCATTTCTATCGTCATATAATGAATTAATCTGGCAAGGACCATAAGGTCTTCTTCTTCGTATGTTTTATTCTCACCGCATTAATAATCTCATCAATATTTATATACAAAGGATAATAATAAGGATGAGGGTATTTCTCCCCAAAATATATATATATATATATATATGATTAAGATGTGGATTGGTAAGATAAGCAAGACGTTGCAAATGATTTATCTGCTAGGACGAGTGATATTAGGTATGTGAAGTATTAGAGCTAGCAGTTCTTTCGAATTTTATTGGAGATAGCATGGTGTTTGCATAACATTAAGAGGCAATGACAAGGTATGAGGATGCCGTTCAGAAGATATGAGCTGATATGAGCTGACAAGAGATATAAAGATATGAACTTCTAATTAGAAGATAAAATAATGGTAAAGTTGTTATTGCATAGACATAATATTCTTTGAAAGGTTCACATTGATGTTATATATCGATATGAAAGATGGTTCAAAATAATACAGAAAGTAGAAGAGATGTCTTATCATCTAAAAGTTCCATCAAAGTTGAGATCCATTTAGTGTTTCACCTTTAAGTATGTTGAAGCAATACCATGCTAACAATGAGGATCCAAGCTAAGGATTTTTTCATAAAACTCGGTATAATAATAGTTAACTTATATGACAAATAAGTTAATGTCCTACTTGATGACCTCATAGTACAACATCATAGAATACCATCAAAAAAATAATACTATTTAAAATAAAAAGGGTTACTAGAAACTTCGGCTACCTAAAAATAGAAAATTTAAGAGTATCACTAAGGCACAATGAGAGCATTGCCAAAATAGTGGGGGAGAATGTTACACCTTGATAGAAAGAAACAAGATTCGATGGTTAAAAAAATTATGAAAGATTATAGAACTTTAAGAGAACGTTAAATAAGCTTAAAAGTTTTCAAAAGTCTCTATAGTATTGAAAAGGCCTTTGGATTGTTAAAGAAAAAATTAGACATGTTTTAGATAATTCTAAAAAGTCTCTAGATTATTCTAATGTATTTATATATAGAATGCTACTTGTAAATATTTAAATAAGAGAATTTTAGATAATTAATTCTAACTATTGGATCGAATTTATCCTAACTATTCATTTAGGAGATAGAATAGAGGAGACATTCATTTGGTTAAACCATTCAAACGAGCGAGGATTTAATATAATTGTAATTTAATAGATCATCTAAGGGAATTCTAATCGAATAGTTATATCATTTTTTAGGACAATACTAGTTTTCATGAGATATATGTATATATATATATATTTCTTTACTTCGCAATTTAATATGAAAAAAAAACTGATTTGATTCGATTTAAGAAAAAAGTTAGTTAATTTGAACACGGTGAACTTGAAAAAGGTCAAATCCATAATAATACACATCTTTTATTTTATTTTATATTTTAGAATTATTCCTCCAGCTTCTATATTTTCCTATCTAATAATATGTAAAAAGAAAAGGCAAGAAAAATGAAATGGGTTTAGTCGATTTATTCATTTTTCAAATGAATGGTTAAAAGTAAAGGATAAACCGTGTCAACAACAACCAAATTAATTTCTTTATCTAATCTAGCTTCCCACTCTCTTGTCTTCTACACATTATCATACATATTTTAACTAATGTTTTAAAATTATGTGAATATATAACTTTTTGCACAACTCGCACCATATTATCACGACATAATTTGAATGAACTGGCGAGCTAAGTCTGTCATCTTAAGCTAACCATAAAAAAGCATTTTAGTTTAGAGACTATCTAAACTTTTCTTTTTTCTCGTTCGTTGATTGCATACTTGGAGTAAATTTAAACAAAGTTCCTCACATTTTAAAAAATAAACTAATTAATCCTTCCTGTTTTAAAACCTAATCATTTAATTTCTTACATTTTGATTTAATCAATAACTTAATTTTTTCATTATTTTTCATTAGATTGCCGATGAAGTATTCTACTATGATATTTTTTATTATCAAACTACCATTCATTTGATATTTTATTTTTGTCTTTCCTCCACTGTCTCTCTCTCTCTCTCTCTTCAATGATCAACCAATTGAAAAAATTGAAAAAGAGATCACGATGATTGTTAAAGAAAGAGAAAGGTCACCATGATGGTTAAAAAAAAGCGAAACTGACTTGAAGAAATTGAAAGTGAAGTCACCACGATGGTTGAAGGAAGAAAAAAAGGAGGTAAAAAAGAAAAATAAAGCATCAAATAAAAAGCAATTTGAAAATAAAAATAACTAATCTAATGAAAAACGGATGACAAAATTAGGTTATTAACAGAATTAAAATATGAAAAACTAAATAATTAATTTTTGAAAAGAAGGAGACTAGTTAATTAGTTTTTATAAACCAGAGGAATTAATTTATAATTTACTCTGTTTTGTTGTCTGCTTATTTGTTACCAAAAAAATGCATTGGAAGAAATTGAATTTGCAAAAACAACCTCAGCCCACAATTGGAACCGTCTTTCTTTGGGCCAAAGCACCGCTTCAACAGCATACATATACAAGCCTGCCCTGCGTGGCCCATTTCGAAAAAGTATTACACATGGTTACCCACGGGTCACGGGTTTGAATGAGCCGGGACGGGAGCATATTGATGTTGACTTAAAAGGAGGTATTTTAAAATACTTTTTTTAACCACATTTGTTTATCTATTTTCCAGCTTTATTGATATTAAAAGCTATCAACTTCACTGATCCAACTCCAACCATTGTGCTATGTCTTTATAAAAGTAGCATTATAGAGGGAAAAACTTTCGGTGACGTGTAACAGATAACGCTATTAAATTTTTTATACAAGAACTCACTACTACAGTCACTATATTTTATAAGAAGTAGCTTTCAATCAGAGTGAAAGAATTAGATTTACGAAAACTTGCAAATTTAATTGAGTCAAACCTATATGCAAGTAAGTGTGTGTTTACTAATAAAATAGGTGTATTTTTATAAAAGCATATTTGAATTGAAAAAAATATTTAATTGACGCTTTTTGAAAGACATTAAATTGATGTTTTTCAATCCAAATACACTTAAAAAAATACTTTCAAACACGGTACAATTATATTACTGAACACAACATAAAACATGTGAAACCATATAATTACTATTTTACCTGTAGTATGTCTGGATTAAAACGAATAAAAGAGCCTCCAATTGTTGAAAAAAATTTAGCTAAAAAATTGTCGTATTTTTTTCACAGAAGATTAACCGCCACAAACTCCAGCCACATGGAACGTTGATTTCTATCATACAAAATAGGGCGATGATACCTTAACTTTGTTGGCTTTGGATCAATCATTCACTTAAAATAGGTATACGTGCAGAGAAATTTTTTAAAATACCCTTTTTATAGCTATTTCACGGTTATCTCCAGAGAAATATTTGATTCAGGCGAAAAGAAAATACATCACCTCAACACAAACAAGGCCAAAACTAGAAATGAGACTGACAACAACAATATAGCAGCACTCCACTTCTGCATAAAGAAACACCTCAGGACAGCTCATGAACAACTGAATCAAAATTCCAATTTCTTCAACAATAATGTAGATTGCAACAGGTGATGGCGGAGAGAAAAGAAAACAAAATCAAATATGAAAAACATAGAAATCTATTATTAGTTCTTCTTTTCATTTTTCTCTTTGTATGCATAACTACTTAGCCCACAGAAACATTGGTAGCTATTTTACATTTTTGCCTAGTCAATTCCAGCTTGATTAACACATACAAATCAGAAGAAATGAAATTTCCAATCGGCATTGCAGAGGCCTAAAGGTGGCGTTAGTTAATTAATAAATTAACTAACGAAGCACCAAAAGATGAATCAATTTATTTGACATTTATCAACTAGGGGAGGAGCAGCTTCCTCCATTGTTAATAACAATACAATAGCAAAGGCATCAAGGCTGAGACCACAGAAGCAATTTTATGCTTGGAGAAACCCTTTTTCCTCCAAGTACGAAATGACCTTTTGAGCCATGTCATATGGGGTAGAACAGTCTCCTGTGTTGCATTGCAACGCTATCTGAAAAACAAAACAAAATTTCAAACAATGAATACAATATATTGATAATATGCAAGAATGTTGGGAACGGGTAGAAGAATCAAATAGCGATGGTGATACAAATAAGTAAGTAAGAGATGAGCCAATCAGGCTTCTTCATAACATATTGGCAAATATTAATGTAAGCAAGCTACATGATTGTTGAGACAACAGAACAGAGGTGATCATAGTAAAGTTTTGTAATTCACCCTATTCTGCATTGCTGCTATTAATATAACAGATTCTCATAAAATGGATTGCTTGAAACCATGCACGGGATTTGCAATTCCAAAGGTAGTGAGCATGCTTCTATGGTGTTCTCTTTATGAAGTCACCCATTTTGAACAATAAAATATATCCCAGGAGCAACCCATATGTGCAATTTTTAGAACAGTGTGGGTTAGTTTATACTCAACCACAAATTAACGTTCTTTCTACAAAGAGCTTTTATAATCTGAATAAAACCAGACTAAGTGATTAAGCACATTGCAATTCATACACAGAACTAATGACCATTGCTGCTTTCTTGCAGCTTAAAATAGAACCAAACAAGGAGTACGACAATTTATAAGCTTCATTTAAAATCGATCATCTGAACGAAAGAAAAAAAATAGCACATTTCATCCCACTAGACAATCATGCAGGTGCATATGCATGTTTTAACAGTGCATAGCATTTATGTTGGCCAGAATATTCTGTTTTTGCTTCATACAATTACCTCAGCATCCAATGGAGGTTCATATGGATCATCAATGCCAGTAAAACCTGCAAGATATAGGTGAAAATAAGAACTCTTAACAGTTAATAAATATGCAGTAGAACTCAGATGCATTGCAGTTCTCTAGGAAAACCTTTGATCTTCCCTGCACGAGCAAGCTTATACAAGCCTTTTGGGTCTCTGTCCTCACAAACTCGGAGGGGAACATCCATAAACACCTGTTACAAAAGCCCCATCAGGCACAATTAGCAGCATGAGCAACATTTCATCACCAGATCAGGCAAAGTTAGCAACATGTGCAATATTTGAAGGTCAGATCCAAAACTAAGTACAAAGGAAAGAAAAAAAGAACTACAATAAAACCCAACTTGCTGCATTTACAGTTTGAAAAAGTAGTCATAAGCTGGAGAAGCACCAACCTCAACAAAATCTCCACTTGGTAACATTGCACGACAGGCAGCCCGATCCCTTCTGTATGGAGAAATCAGGCAAGCAATGCAAATAAATCCAGCATCTGCAAATAGTTTTGCCACCTCCCCTAAACACAAAAGAGTCAAATTATAAAATTTTATACTCAATCATCCAAGGTCCATGAGTTCCCACTTTCGCACATGATAGTATAGCAAGTAATTATTGAAGGAAAATCACAAGATGCAAACAATTAATACAAGACCTACCAACTCTCCTTATGTTCTCTACACGGTCTTCTGCTTTAAAACCAAGGTCACGATTTAGGCCATGCCTGACGTTGTCGCCATCAAGAATGTAAGACAACTTTCCTCTCTGGTACAACATTTGACTCAAGGCACATGCCACAGTGCTCTTCCCTATCATTAGATTTTCAGAAAATAAGAAGGCATGAAATATAGATAAGCAAGAGGCAAAAAAGAGAGAGGACTAGATACACAAAATATCTAGAAATCTACAACTTCTTACCCTAATGGCCCCAGAAATCCATAGTTGCAATGAAAAACCAAAAAAAAAAAAAAAATAGAATCAACGTGATACACGCTAAGCTTCATGTGTATTTGTGAGAAAGCACTTAAATGGCAAGTTTAGAGAGAGAGAAAAACACAAGAACAATTCAATAGAGGCAAGAACAACAAACCTGAACCACTGAGACCGGTTATCCAAATAACACAACCCTTCTGTTGGAGAAGCTTCTGCCTGTCAATTTTTTCAACTTGGGATTCATGCCACTTTATGTTGGTTGAATTTCCTACCGTAGACAATTGGTTATCATTTTTCCCTAACCCCACGAGAAGAATCAAGTCAAAATCCAAACTTTAAAAAGAAGAATAAGAATCAGATCGATAAATCACAATTAGTACCTTAATTAACGCACGCTTTTCAGGAAAGAAAACGACATCAAAAGTCATACACCCTTGAATTCTTTACTTTTTCACCAACCAAACTTTAACAAACTGATTCAAACTCAATTACTATTATCCACACAAATGAAACCAAATAAAAATTTACCTGCATGCCCATTTGTCAACTTATCCACCCTGCCATTAACATCCAGTTTAAGCGTCTGCGTCTCTTCCATAGAAGCCTTGATTAGGCAAACCCCTCTGGTTTTCGAATCAATGGCTCGATTTCCACCATTGAAGCTAAAAAATCCGAACTTTTTCGAGCTCGAAATTCCAGGCAGTGCTGGCTTAACCCCAACAGCATTCATCTCTCAAAAAGAAAATAATCAATAAATAAACATATAAAAATGGTATGGATCTACCGAATGATATATATATAACCAAACTCAGTGTAATAAGGTTAAAGACGGGGTAGCTGGATACGACAGCCTTGCAATGATTTATAAAATGTAAGAGAGAGAGAAGAGAAAACGTGGTTGGATATTTTAATGATTTCATGAGGCTAATACAAATCCTAACACGATTCCATAATTTTGATGAATGATTGGTGTGTTTAAATTTCTAAATTTCTTCGTCAATGGTGAGGGTTTTGTTGGCATTAATGAGTTGTTTTGTACAGACATAGGCAGCAACCCCCTCACCACACAGGTGTTTGTCAGAGACATGATTTCTTTGTTTGACTCCACTATATTTGGAAAGACTAGTCGTTTCATGTGAACTGTGTGGGAGAGCGTAGAGTAAAATAGGATGTTGTCAATATATAGTGGAGTAAATTGTAAATTAATTCCACTGTTTTATAGAGACGAATTAATTAAAACCTTTCTTTCAAAAATTATTTAAAAAAAATTAATTTCTTAATCAGTATAGATCATATTTAATATTAATTTATTTCAAAAAATATTATTTTCTTCATCCATCCTTTCATATTTTTTATTTCTTAAAACTAAAAATTAAAATAAATTATAAGAAAATTTAAAAATATAAAAATCAATCATTACAAAAATAATTGATTTGTTTCTCAAGACTAATGAAACTAATTTATATTTACTTGTAAATAGCATCAAATATTTTTATGATTCTTTTTTAAAAATCACTTATGTTCTATTACTAACTTCCTAGTGGCAAGAAGTTTTGCAATACTCGATGAGTAACTAGTAGCATGTACGGTAGTTACTCCATAGATACACTTTAAGTAGAGAGATAGACACAAAAAAAGAGAGAGAATTACATTCGGATCCACCACTAAAAGTGATTAGAAGATTTTCATCATGAGTCCATGGAGTAACTATTGTACATACCACTAATTATTCCTTAATTATTATAAAATTTGTCTCCTAGTGGCCACAAGCATTGTGTTTTCTTTTTTCCATATTAATTTGTGACGTCATTCTTGCCTACTTGCTTATAAATATTAAAAAGAGAAAAATATATTTCATATAATATGTCTCAAACTTTTTTGAATTTTTTAAAATAATTAATTAAAAATAGAATTCACATGTTAACTTACTTCTTCTTTTTATAATCAAAATTTATTAAAATTAATTTTTTAATAATTTTTATTTTAATCTATCAATTTTAAATTTATTCAATATATTCCTTATGTTAAGTGCTTTTTTTAATTTATGTTGTGCACTCTAAAACTATTATGGTCACATATATATATATAATTAAGATTATTAGTTTTTTTACAAATTAACTATCCATCTACACCTATAGCATCAACCATTTATTTTTTTAATATTATAAAATAATTTTCCACGGCATTCTTGCCTACTTGCTTATAAATATTAAAAAGATAAAAATATATTTCACAAAATATATTTCAAACTTACTTCTTCTTTGTATAATCAAAATTTATTAAAATTAATTTTATAATAATTTTTATTTTAATCTATCAATCTTAAATTTATTCAATATATTCCTTACGTTAAGTGTTTTTTTTATGCATATATTTTTTTTATTTATGTTGTGCACTCTAAAACTATTATGGTCATAATATATATATATATATATATATAATTAAGATTATTAGTTTTATTACAAATTTACTATCCATCTACACCTATAGCGCCAACCATTTATTTTTTCAATATTATAAAAAAAATTCAAATAAAATTATTGAGATAATGATTTAAATACAACTTTTTATGCTAATACTATTGATTATTTTGTGAATAAATATATATAAATCAAATATCCATACTTTTAAAAAATAATCTTCTCATCAACATTGAATAAGAATAAAAAAATAATTTTTTCCTTTTTTTATTTTTTATACAAGTTTTTACATTAATTGTTATTTTATTTTTTTTATGTAATCTTATGGATATAAATATTAAGGTATTTTAAAAAATTTAGAATAAATTTTTTATTTAGATTATTGCAAGTTTTTTTATCTAATAATCAATGCATAAGGAAGAACAAATTATGTTTTTCAAGTAAAAAAAATGAAAAAAAACATAAGAAATAATAAATTAAATACAAAATTTTGATTAAAAAATTATAAATTTAGGATTTTTTTTATTTTTACTTTTGATTCAACATATTTTAAGAGATTTATAATATAATGTAGACTATTAAACTGAAATATTTTTTTTAAAATAATTTCATTTATTATGTTGGACCTCTAGCATAGTACTAATAACTAACTAATAAAAACTCAAAGATCATAAATTATTGACAATTGAACTGAAGCACCTGATGGTTTATTTTGCTTAAACAATGTATGCCAAGAATATTGTGTCTTCAACAAACTGTCACTTCCATGATGTTAGGTAATTTTGCTTAGTTTGAACATCTTATATGTAGATTTTATGTTGTTGATGATATTAGATGTTTTGTGGTGATGTTTAGTTTCTATAGATATATAAACCATGCAATGCCGTTTCGAAGTTATCTTATGTTATTCAATATATAACTATTAATATCTATTTTACAGGAGATAGATAGATACGAAAAATAAATCACATTTGTATCTATTAAAAATAATAAAAATATTTTCAAATATAAGAAATTAAAAAAATGCCTAAATGAAAATATTTAAATTGATTTTTGCGGATCCATATATGATTTTTTTTATTTTCTTTTTTTATCTATTCTCTTCAAAATAAATTCATAAAGTAAATATTGATAATTATTTATTGAGTATTTTAAAATTTTTTGTGATGTTTCGTATTGATATTTAGATTTTTTTTTTAATTTACAAGGAAAAAATTTAGGTTCTCTAGTTTATGTAGCAATCTATTGTTATGAACAAAATCAACTAGACATTCTACAAACATTGTCGAATGCCTTTGTTTATGGTCACTTTTTTTTTCAATAAATTCATATACTTCCAACTAAGATTCATAATTAGGCCACAAATCAAGCAGCTTTTTTATATCCTTATTGTCATATTTTTATATATTTCATATTCGATCAAATCATCTCACGCAGCAATTAACCAGCTCAACATCTGATTGGTTCAAATGGTGCCAGATTCAGAGTGTCAAAAAATTAATTCAATCAATTGTTTGGAGAGAATTTTTCTTCTCGAAAAGTAAGCGCCAATATGTCATGTGTTCGCCATATCTGTCCTAAGTGCTTTGTGATGTGTTCATGTCCAGGTCATCACAAGTCCAACAAGCGTCCACTTGTGCACTTCTTCATGATGTTATAGTAAAATGTTAATGCACTTACTCGAATAAAATTAAAATTTAAACGCTCGATTACTTTGAAATTAAAATTTAAACACTTGATTACTAAAGTCATAAAAATTATAGCATTCAATTTGATAGTTACCTCATTTTTATTTTATGATGCACGTGGTGACTAGACGCCAAATTACTGTATTCTTCATAATTTATCAATTTTGTCAAGAGATACTTGATAATTTAGTCATTAGTATATTATGATATAAAAAAAATTGATTTATCAATGAAAATCAAATAATTCATATTGTTTGCATGTACTTAAGTGAAGATCAAAAGCAGAAATAAAAGAAGAAGAGATAAGTATGTGCATAATGTGTGTAAAGAAATTTATATAAAAATTTGATTTATCAATGAAAAGCAAATAATTTCCGTGGTTTGCATGTATATATAATTAATATAAAAATTTATCAATAAAAAATAAATAATTCACAATTTTTGCAAGTGTTTACGTGAAGATCAAAAGTAAGAAAAGAAGAAAAAGAGAGAAGTGTGTGCATCTCACGTGTATATAGTTAATTTTAAAAAAATTGATTTATCAATGAAAGCAAACAATTCATTTTGTTTGAACGTGTATCTAATTCATATAAAAATTTGATTTATCAATGAAAAGCAAATAATTCATATTATTTGCATGTTCTTGTGTGAAAATAAAAAACGAGAAAAGAAAAAGAAGAGATAAGTGTGTTAATCACATCTCGTATATAATTGATATAAAAAATTGATTTATCAATAAAAAAGCAAATAATTCACATTGTTTGCACATGTATATAATTGATATAAAAAATTGTTTTATTAATGAAAAAAATAATTTATATTGTTTGCATTTGCTTATGTGAAGATCAAAAGTAAGAAAAAAAGAAGAAAAAAGAAATATATGCATCACATGTGTATATAACTAATATAAAAAATTGATTTATCAACAAAAATCAAACAATTCACACTCTTTTCACATGTATACAATTGATATAAAAATTTGATGTATCAATGAAAGCAAAATAATTCACATTGTTTGCATGTGCTTACATGAAGATCAAAAGCAAGAAAAGAGAGAGAGAGAGAGAAATATGTGCATCACACATGTATATAATTAACATAAAAAATTAATTTATCAATGAAAAGCAAATAATTCGCATTGTTTACATGTGCTTGTGTGAAGATCAAAAACGAGAAAAAAAAAAAAAAAAGAAGGGAAAAGTGTGTGCATCACATGTGTATATAATTGATAAAAAAAATTGATTTATCAATGAAAAGAAAATATTTCAAATTGTTTGCATATGCTTATGTGAAGATCATAGGCAAAAAAAAAAAAAAAAAGAAGGAGAGAGAAGTTTGTGCATCACGTATGTATCTAATTGATATAAAAAATTGATTTATCGAGTGAAAATAAAATAATTCACATTGTTTGCATGTGCTTATGTGAATAAGAAAGGCGAGGAAAAAGAGAGAGAGAGCGACAAGTTTGTGCATCACACGTGTGTATATAATTGATATAAAAAATTGATTTATCGGTGAAAAACAAATAATTCACATTGTTTGGTTGTGCTTGTGTGAAGATTAAAAAGAAGAAGAAGAATAGAGAAGTATATGCATCATACGTGTCTATAACTTATGTAAAACATTGATTTATCAATGAAAAGCAAATAATTCACATTGTTTGCATGTGTATACAATTGACATAAAAATTTGATTTGTCAATGAAAAATAAACAATTCACATTGTTTGTATATGCTTATGTGAATATCAAAAGTAGGAAAAGAAGAAGAAGAGAGAAGTGTGTGCATCACACGTGTATATAATCGGTATAAAAAATTGATTTATCAATGAAAAAGAAATAATTCACATTGCTTGCATGCATATGTAATTAATATAAAAAATTGATTTATCAATGAAAAGAAAATAATTCACGCTGTTTGCATGTGTTTATGTAAAGATCACACATGTAAAGAAATTGATATGAAAAATTTATTTATCAATGAAAAGCAAATAATTTACATTGTTTGCATGTGTATATAATTGATATAAAAAATTTATCAATGAAAACCAAATAATGTCCATTGTTTGCAAGTGCTTATGCTTAGATCAAAAGCAAAAAAAAGAAGAAGAAGTGAGAAGTGTGTGTATCACATATGTATATAATTGATATAAAAAATTGATTTATCAATGAAAAGTAAATAATTCACATTGTTTTTGTGTGCTCGTGCGAAGATCAAAGGTAGAAAAAGAAGAAAAAGAGAGAAGCATATGCATCACATATGTATATAATTGATATAAAAAATTGATCTATCAATGAAAACCAAATAATTCACGTTGTTTGCACGTGTATATAATTGATGTAGAAAATTAATTTACCAATAAAAAGCAAATAATTCTCATCGTTTGCTTATATTTATGTGAAAATTAAAAACATAAAAAGAAAAAGAAGAAGAGAGAAGTATGTGCACCATACATGTATATAGCTTATATAAAAAATTATAAATGAAAAGCAAATAATTCACTTTGTTTGTATATTTATCCAAATGATATAAAAAAGGATTTATCAATGAAAAACAAATAATTAAAATTTTTTCATGTGCTTATGTAAAGATCAAAAACAAGAAGAGAAAAAGGTAGAGAAAAATATGTGCATCACACTTGTATATAACTAATATAAAAAAAATTGATTTATCAATAAAAA
The DNA here is from genome assembly GCA_963924115.1 of Dovyalis caffra. Lineage (NCBI taxonomy): Eukaryota > Viridiplantae > Streptophyta > Magnoliopsida > Malpighiales > Salicaceae > Dovyalis > Dovyalis caffra. The sequence goes on along the minus strand of CAWUPB010000913.1, from coordinate 7,415,435 downwards.
GTAAATAATTAACATTCTTTGCATGTGTATATAATTAACATAAAAAATTAATTTATCAATGAAAAGAAAATAATTCACATTTTTCCATGTGCTTATGTGTCGATCAAAAGTGAGAAAAAAGAAGAAGAAGACGAAGAAAGAAAGAAGTGTTTGCTTCACGAGTGTATATAATTGATATCAAAACTTTGATTTATCTATAGGAGTAATTATGGTCTATATGATAAATGTATCTTCAACGATACATGTATCTAAAATATATAATTGAATGTTAACCATATTGTATATTATATTTAAAGCATAGCTAATTAATCAAAATACATATATTAATTTGATACGTGTATATATATAATTATGATACATGTATTGATTATGATATATGTATAGTTAAAGTGTATCTAATTAAATAAGATACATATAATTAATGATAATACACGTATAATTAAAGTTTACCCAATCAATTATGATACATGTATTTTATTAAGTATGATACATGTAGTTAATAATAATACATGTACAAGTCTTAATGGAAGACTTGGGTTAAGGCTATAAAACGAGGAGTTAGTCCTCTCTTTGGCTTTTAATGAAAATTATAGAACAAAAAAAAAAAAAAATCTAAGAATTTCAATTTCCATCATTAAGTGAGAGATCAAACGAGAGAAACTATTCTTAACATATTAACTACTTCATAGTATTGACCAAGGTTAAGCATGAATCAAGGTCTAAACATGAATCAATGTATGTTTTCTTTTAAATTACATAAAAATCATGACATATTAAGATTTATGGGTATGATGAATTTATGGCTTTTATTCCGCATGTATCTAAATTATGTTTTTTACCACATATTATCTACTTCATAGTATTGATCAAGGTTAAGGATGAATCTGTGTATGTTTTCTTTTAAATTATGTGAAAATCATGAAGTTCTAAGATTTATGGGTATGATGAATTTATTTTTTTATTCTCGCATAATTGTTGATTATAGTGTTCATGATGATGAAACTTTTGTCTTATTGATCAATCAAATTTTATTTAAAACTCACATGTGGTATCGAGTTTGGTTTAGGAACTCAAGTTTTTCCATTTAAGATTATGGATTTCTCTTTTATTTGTAATTTTAGAATTCAAATTATAAATCGAATTGATTACTCGTAAAATATTAGAGTTTTTTCATACTCGGAGTATATGTGTCATTAAAATTGCTTAAGTATTATTTTTGCAATTTGAAAAATATATATTAAGAATGATTTGTCGTTAAAGTGGTCAAATCTTAATGTGAATAAATTTTAGATTGCAAATTATTTTTAATTACCCATGAACCTTAAAGTTTTAAATGATATTAAGTTATATAATATTGTTTTTTTTTTTTGTGGGTCTATTGAAATTTATTCATATAAGACATTTTATGACCAGCCCAAAGGTTGATTAATTGTTCTTATAATTGACAAACATAATTATGGTGATTAGAAATTCTATTTGTTTTGCTTTGCATGTCCAAAGATAGCAAAATAGAGCTATTTAGTACATATGTTATTACCAATTATCGTTTATGGTCGTATATCTTAGTATCACCCAAATGAGAACTTTGATGTATCTTATGTTTATATATTTGAATCTAAATTGATGAATCAAAGTATTAATACAAGAGTATCTTATTTGCAATATTTGTGCCTGTTTCACTTCATTCGCGAGCTTCATACTGTTCCTATGTTTAATGAATTAAATTTCTTTGATCGGTGGGAACGAATCTAGTTTTGCTTAGGTGTTCTAGATCTTGATTTAGCACTTCAAGATGATATGTCCGTCGATATAATGATAATGAAAAGGCTTTCCATCAAGCTAGGGAAGAGATCGAACAAATCAATTAAGTTTAATGTTTATGCGAATGATAGTGATAAACAACATAAAGTTTACTTTCCTAAAATTGACGAGTGCTAAGGAATTTAAAGAACTTGTAAAAAAGCGCTCTCAAACCGTTGATAAGTCTCTTGTTGGTACATTAATGAGTACTTTAACCACCATGTAATATGATGTTTCACGTACCATGCATGAGCATGTTCTTAAGATGATGTCTTTAACAAGTAAAATTAAAGAACTTAGGAATGAATGTTGATGAGTATTTCTTAGTATAGTTCATACTTAACTCTTTGTCTCTTAAGCAATATGGTCCATTCCATGAACTAAAATACTATAAAAGATAAATTGAGTGTAAATGAATTGACTAGTATGCTTGTACAAGAGGAGACAAGGTTAAATAATCATAATGCTCATTCTATTCATTTCTTAAGTCATTAAGGAGCCGAAAAGAATTCTAAAAAGAAAGTTAAAAAGAGCAATAAGAAAGGTTTACTCAACTCGAATGAATCTTCGAAGGGTTCTCATAAGAAGGAACATGGGAATGTTAAATGTCACTTTTATAATAAAGTTGGACATTTAAAGAAAAACTACATGAAATGTAAAGCTTGGTTTGAAAAGAAAGATAAGCGTTATTCTCCTTTAGTATGTTTTGAATCAAACTTTACTGAAGTTTCTCATAATACTTGGTGGATTGATTCTGATTCCACTACTCATATTTCTAATACAATGTCGGGATTCCTTTTGATTCAAATCATAAAGGAAAATTAATGTTTATTGTTCTTGGGGAATCAAAACAAAGTTCCAATTAAAGGCATTGGTACTTATCATTTAATTTTAGATAATGGATATCATTTGGATTTGTTTCATACCCTTTATAAATTTTCATTTTCTTATAATTTAGTTTAGTAAAAAGAATATTTCTACTTATTAGATAGGATTTTGATTCTTATTTTTAGATTTTTTTATAACACTGTATATAAGCTATTAATAGGTTCAAAAAATTTGATTTTTAAAATTAATAAAAAATTAAACGTGATTCAATATTGACAAAACATATAAAATGATAAAAATATACTCTTAGTGACACGATATATATATATATAAACACGTCCAACATTTTTCACATACGAGTCTTTTGATAAGCTATAGAGTTGGCTATGTATTAACACAACACTATGATAACACTTCACAGAAAAATGACAAAAGGATGATAGGAGCTTGAGTCACAAAAGCAAGTCGGATCCAGCTGTATGGAAACAGTGCCTTCGGTACGACTTCAGAAAATTACCTCTTGACTTAAATTTATGACAAGAATGGGTTATATCCTAAATAAATTTGAAAAATATTGAACTCTAGCAAACTTTTTGAATAAAAGAAATATAAATTACTCCCAATGAGTTTGATTAGAGAAAAAATGGACTCAATTTTATAATAAAATTTATTTCTAGCTTTTTTTTATTTGAAAGTTTTAAAACAACTTTACAAAAATCATATCAAATGAAACAAATCTCAATTAATTTAAACATAAAAATACTTTCAAATCAAATCTCACATGCCAAAACTATTTTTTTATTTACTTATACCGTCAATATGAAAACTACTACACTTGTACAATTTTTTTTTTTTTAATTGTCTAAAATTCAAATAGTATATAATAAAGTGATAATTAAATCCACCCACCAATCATTAGAAAGGGAAACCAAACACGATTGACTTCAACAAGTTAGAAAAAGAAGTGGGCCCGATAATTCTTAAAAAAAAAACGGAAAAGGACGAAGTTGGGTTTGATTATGAGCCGAAAAGGAGTTGGGTTTTACCTACAGAAACGTGTTTACGACGGCCTGATGATGAAGCAGAGCAGAAGATTAGGCCTAATAAGTTTGTCTTTGAATCCAATTAAGGCCCATCTTCACCACTTCTTAAGCCTAGCCATTCTTCCACTCCAAATTTGGCGGCCTCTTCCTCTTCCTTAGTCTTTACATATTTAACAATTCTCACTTTCCCTCCTCCTTCTGCAGCAAGCTTTGTCGATACCCAAAAAACAAAACAAGTGGTAAATAAAAAAGAGAGACAGAAAACAGAGAGAGAGAGAGAGAGAGATGGAGAAAAATGAAACTTCGTCGGGAGATAAACCTCGTCCATGGCAATCTTACCACACAGTTTACACTAACGCTAAAGCAGGTAGTAAAATTTTTTATCCTGAATTTCAACTAGGTTGTTTTATTCACAATTATTTCACCTCGCACTTGCAAATTATGACACTTTTATTTGAATCTCTTAGAAACTGATGGATGTTGTTGGAAATTAGATTGAACAATGGGTTATAAAATTTGTTTTTAGGTATGGAAGGAGTGGACAAAGAGAAAGTGCAAAAAGTAATTTATGAAATGAGTAAAGGATCAAAGTATTTTGAGAATGAGGAAAAAAGGAGGCTTTGATGAGGCTAAAAATTGAAAACATGCGTGCCCAATGCGCGAAGCTCTCTGCCAATGATATCTCTCACTATCAAACTGTAAAGCTCATGAATTCCTCATAAGTGTTTGTGGTTTTTCTTTTTATTCCTCTTGCAGTTTATATAGTTCATATACTATGATATATAGGTAGCAGATAGAAGAATTCTAGAGCTTGAAGCTACTCGTGATCTTTCGAGGATTTGGTTACATGTGGATATGGATGCTTTCTATGCGGCTGTTGAAACATTGAGTAATCCTTCGTTGAAGGGGAAACCAATGGCTGTTGGTGGCATGTCTATGATTTCAACTGCTAATTATGAGGTTTGAATTTGATATTACTGTTGTTTTAAATGTGGGTTTTAATTAAATACTAATTGTCTGCATATCTGATTTGCTTCTTTTTTTTTTTTTTTTTTTTTTTTTTTTTTAAAAAATGTGTCTAAATGTTGGTTTGATTACTTTGTAGGCACGGAGATTTGGGGTTCGTGCTGCAATGCCTGGTTTTATTGCCTGTAAATTATGTCCAGAGTTAATTTTTGTTCCGACAGATTTCAAGAAGTACACTCATTACAGTGAATTAACAAGAAAAGGTTAGTCGATGGGGTTCTAATGGACATTATCTAATGCATTTTCTTATCACATATGAATCTTTGAGGTGCATATGCTTCTCTGTAGTTTTTCAGAAATATGATCTAATAGAGATTATGTGATGCATTTTCTAATCACATGCAAATCTTTGACTTGCATATGTTTCTCTGCAGTTTTTGAGAAATACGATCTTAATTTCTTGGCTGCTAGTTTGGATGAAGCATACCTGGATATAACTGAGGTCTGCAAAGAAAGAGGCATGTCTGGTGGAGAAGTATGTTGATGAATTTTCTTCCTTTTGCTTTTCTATGGAATTCTGTCCTACATTGTATCGTATGGTATTGACATTCCCTTTTTTTTTTTTTTTTATTGTAATCATGAAGATTGCTGAAGAACTTAGAAAAGGCGTTAACGAAGAGACTGGTCTGACTTGTAGTGCTGGAGTGGCCCCAAACCGCTTACTTGCTAAGGTTCTTTCAGCTATTCCCATATTTCATTGCAGTTTGCTTCCAGCATGGACTGGCATCTTCCCTTTTCATCCAATAGTGACATAGAAAATACCGAAGGAAGTAATTTTGATAATATGCACAACAGAACGGGTGCCTTTTTCTGGATAAAAACTTTAGAACCTTACTTGTCGATGAGAGATTAATTTAGTGGATGACATATAATCATAAAAAATAAAAATGAATCAGTGGATGGCAAGCTATTTTAAAAATATTTATACTGATCAAATATAAAGGGAATATCTATTACAGCCTGAGTGAATTGCTTTTACATTTATTTGCGTGAATCACGATCACGTGCTTAATAGTCCTAACTTAGAGTAGGAAAAATTAGGCTGAAAAATTTTTCAGTCTGCAAAGCATGATCTTTGGCTTTAAACTGAATGAATTATCGTAGCTCCAGTAGCAAACTCATAAGAGACTAATCTTATGCTCATGCATTTAAATTATTGCCACCTAATCAAAGTGGAATAATGCTACCTGAAAAGAAGGCAGGTAACCTAGAATGAGGTGGAGTTTCTTGTTTAGATAATGCCTTTTACAATACAAATCTCTACCATATATTTTAACTTGACACATGCGTGTCCTCAGGTTTGCTCAGATATAAATAAACCCAATGGACAGTTTGTTTTACCAAATGATCGGTTGGCCGTCATGACATTTATATCTTCAGTCCCCATAAGGAAGGTATATTTGCTTTGACTTTATTTCAATTAAACATGTTTCATAGGAAAATGCAAATTTCGTTTTTTCTTAAATGGTTTGGGAAGTTTTAGTATTATTTCACATCATCAAACTCTATCCAGATTGGAGGCATTGGTAAGGTTACTGAACATATTCTGAAGGATGCTTTTGGTATAAATACATGTGAAGAGATGATCCAAAAGGGCGGGCTCCTCTGTGCACTGTTTTCTCATTCTACAGCAGGTAGTCATTGTCTAGTGTTTCCCTCTTTTTTCATGGTTGTTGCACAGAAATACTACGTGCTTAACAGATGAGGGTATAAACAATGTTAATCTATAGAAATGATTGGTGAGAACAATTTGAGATCTGCTCAACAACTTATATGGGCATTGAATCGATGTATAATGGATACTTAGATTATTTTGATGTTCTCTTTACAAGATCTAAGTAAACCAAATCCAGGGGGTCTTTATTTAGGCTGGACATTCTGACAGCAACTGGCGGTGACTCTATTTCCTAAAATATAAGATAAAACCATATGGATTTGAAAGCACAGTGTGCACAGAGAAATTGGTGGACAGTTTTCATTAGTGTGATACTTGCTGATTTATAGCAGATTTTTTCTCTCCGTGGGTCTGGGGATTGGGAAGACAGATACTCCTCAAGTCAGGTCCCGAAAAAGTATCAGTAGTGAGAGAACTTTCTCAGCCACTGATGATGAGGCACTTCTTTATCAGAAATTAGGTAAGCCGCCTATGCATATCTATTATTATTATTATTTTCTATCTAGTGTATGTAATGCTTTGGGATGAAGCAGTTGCTTTCATCCATGGCTTCATTAAACCTCAAACTGACTGAAGATTGCTGATAACGGAGGGCTTAAAAGTGCTGTAATAATAACATGTTTGGCCTCAATACTGAAAACATACACTCAGTTAGGTTTTGCTTGGCATTCAATGTTACTCAATTGTCTAGAATATCAATGGAATTTTTTACTTAAGCAAGCCCTGTTGGAATTGTGTTGGCAGCTGATATTGCAGATATGCTATGTACAGACATGAAAAAAGAAGGTCTTTGTGGTCGAACGTTGACTCTCAAATTGAAAACTGCATCATTTGGGGTACTTTCTGATTCTTTGTTTTGTTGCCTTCTTTATGAGAACACTTAAGGACAAATTATAAGTTGTAAATGGATTAATGCTGTTCAAAGTTCCTTGCTTCTCTGCAATTTTTGCTGGCTTTTCATCTCACTGTGGAAGATATGATTAAGGTTAGGAGGTATGCTCCATTGCTAATGGATTCAAGAAGGGCAATGCTTTGCACTTGTCCTACCAAAGCAGGGTCCAGGGGGATGACCTGGACTGTAGATAAAATCTTAACCTCCTGCATTTTGCAAGAAATGGTTAGCTTATTTGAACAAAAGGCAGGCTATTGTGCTTGATTATGACAACACAAGAATTTCACCTTTTCAGTGTTGATTATCTCTGCAACAGATTCTCTAATTGAAAATTTAAGATTTGTTTGTCTTTATTGCTTTCCTTATTCTTACGCTTCCTGACCTCTCTTGTACTTATTACTAATTTGTCATTTATGCACTGAAGTTTACTAACCATTATGAATCTACAGGTTCGAAGCAGAGCTGTGACTTTGGAAAAATATATTTGCTCATGTGAAGACATATTGAAGCATGCTTCAAAGCTGCTAAAGGCTGAACTTCCTATTTCCTTAAGGCTGATGGGTAAGAATTCATATTAGCCTTTTGTCTAAAGGTGAAAACAAACTGTTTTGTGTTTTGTGTTTTGTTATATTTGTCTCTCTCTGGGAGCGTGCTTACATATTGGGGAAATGTGTTTGGATGGAGAAGGAACCTTGAATGAACATAATCCAATGCCTTGTAGGACTTAGAGTATGACAAAGCATTTACATTATCTGCTGCCAGGCCTGCGAGTGTCTCATTTCAACGAAGACAAGATTGGTGCTCCATCTGATCCAACACAAAAGACTCTCACCAACTTCATTGTGTCAGGAGATTCTTCTAGGTAAGAATTTGGGTGATCCAATGTCCTTGGGATCAGATATTAATGATCAACACTTCTTGAATGAGATGGATGGCCTTTTTTTTTTATGTGGACAGTCATGAGTTACTACATTATGGAATTAGAGATCCAGTGGACAGCAATAATCAAAGGGATCTGGACGTTCACCACTGCACTTCCATTGATAATGTTGAAGCTGAGAAAACCCATGAACCTTCAAGCAACAAAATTGCGGACAAGGTGTGTGGAAAGAAGAAGAGCTGTCCGTAATTTTGACTAGAAATAAATTCAAATTAACAAGGCTGCCTAGTTCTTGTTAAATTGTTACTTAGATTGTATTCTGATTTTCTTTATTCTTACTTCTGTTATTTAGCTTATTCTTCTTCTTTTTTTTTTCAATTTTCAAGGTGACTGCCAAGAATATGCTAGGGGAAGTGTCACAGTGCAAGGAAGCAGGCTTGTCTTTGCCTGGACAGATTGAGGGGAAAAGCGCTGACAGAACGAACCAGGTCATCATGGACAATGAGGCGGTTTTTTCATCTGAACAGAGAGATGAGTTAGTTTGGGTGGATGACTACAAGTGCTCTCTATGTGGGATTGAAATGCCATCAAATTTTGTTGAGGAAAGACAAGAGCACTCGGATTTCCATCTTGCTGAGAGGCTTCAAAAGGATGAGTCCAGCATTGATTCGAGAACTTCTACCCTGAGGCAGAGGTTGTTTTTCATATATGCCATGTATACATATATTTATGATCAGTGATCACTGGACTACGCAATGACCCTCTCCCTCTTAAACCCCAACCCAACTTATGAAGTCCTGGATTGGACTTGGGATCACGAACCCTGCTTTACTCTTTTGCCCAGGGCAACTGCTACCAACCTAAACGATCCATGTTATCTACGTGTGGATGCCAGCAATTTTTTAATTTTCTTTTCTTGTCTATACAACATGTCAATCATTCTAGCTACCTTGTGCGAGATATAGGAGTTTAGGTTGGGCGCTAGAGAATGGGTCAATTTTATGCTTATTATGAAGAGCACTGCATTCCTTAGTATAATTTCTGTATTTCCAGTAAGAATCTTCATTTGATCTGACAAGTTCGAGACTATTTCAGGTCTGTCGAGAAGGGCCACGTCTCAAGCCAAAGCAGACGGAAGAAGCACAAACCATCACCAAAAGAAGGCAGACATCTTTCAATCGATATGTTCTTTGCCAAAAGCAATCAGAATTTTTAGCATTGTATTTTATATTGCCTCAGCCTGGTATATATATAGTTGTATAATTCCCTATGTGGTAGGAAAAATCCATTTGTACAGTCATTGTTATATCAATCTTAGCCACCGCTGATGGCAGTTTCATGTAATTATATTATTTGATTGTTGAAACTCTACTAATAAAAGCTGCTTTACACACTACCGCTAATATATGCTGCAAAGACAGGTCGTCTAGTAAAATTAGGGACCAATTTTAATTTTTAAAACTTGACATACGACTTGGGAGTGAAATGGTGATGCAATATGTGCCACGCTTCACCTCCTTATATATCTCCAAGATCAAAACACGTCAAAATCCCTCAGCTCACCCTAGTCCCTAGAGCACTGCCTATCTGGAAGTTTCCACTCAATTCCCTCTCTTTCGTCCTTCTCCTCTACTAAACAACTGGGGAAAATGGCAGTGGCATCCGTAACTCCTACCATCCAAATCTCTTTATCAAATCCAAGAAGACATGCAAGAAACCGTATCTCTTACTTAATCACACCACTTTCCTGTTTATCATCTACAGATCAAATGGCGCCAACAAAAACCCACTTCAGTTCTATTAAAAGGAGCGACATTCAACATGAGAATGATACCAACACCAAAAGAAACGTACTTATACCTACCATGACTGAAGTATTGGCAGCATCAAAGGCCCAGAACCTGGACATTCAACTACAAATACTAGGACCCTTTTTTAGAATCACAGCCAAGAGTGTTGAAACTAAAAATGAGCTTGGGAGAGCTGAAGGGCTTATAAGGGTCTGGTTGAGAGGCAAAATTCTTCATCTTGATTCAATAAGATTGCGAAGAGAAACACTTGGCATGGAAAAATCAATCTTTGGCATTGGTTTGTTTATTGGAGCTGTTGCTATTCGGTATGGGTATGATTGTGGTTGTAAGACTGCTGAGTTGCTTGCTATTAATGACTCCAACCTTTACCATTCCAAGGTTATTTGCCTTCACTTTCAGTTCTGTTTTCAGTTTATCAAAATCAAAGCAGCTCTCTTATAGTATGTTCACTTTGTTGGTAAAGTTATGATTTTTGTCATTAGTTCCCAAAAGAACTCTGATTTATACTGTATTTCAAACCAAGAGTCTATTCCCTTCTCTGCTTTAGGTCTTTTGGATAATTTTATCTGCTTTTGTGACCTTTGATTGAAGAACTAAAGTTGTTTTAAATTTAAGCTGATTATTTAGTCGGAAATTTCACAATGTTGTGGGTTTGTGTTTACTATCGAACCTTTTTAGTTATCCACATGGTTAAAACATGATGAAGGTTACCAGTAATGATAGGGTCAATTACACAGAGCAGTAGGACTTAATTATTCCTTGCTGCCAAAATATGATTATGGTTATTAAAAACGTACGTTGTTGGATCTTTTACCGAGCAGATATAAAATCCTTACGTAGATGGCTGAATCTGTTTTAACTGTATTGCCTTGTTTCTTGATTTTCTAGCTTGTTAGGTTCTATACAAGAATTGGGTTCAAGTTTGTGTACGAAGTGACGGGCTCAACTATTGGAGACCTTCCTCACATGTTGGTCTGGGGGGCATTGGAACCCGAATGGATGCTGATGTCGAAGAGCTTCTAATAAAATGGTGTGCCAGGTTCAAAAGTGGAGAATGAAAGTTGAGACCCATTGCTTATGCAGTTTATCCAGCAATTATGTGTTTCAAAGGCTGGAATTCTGAACTGAAACCAATTTTTTTGGTTGAAGGCATTGGCCTACATTATGGCCCTGACCTATTAGCTTGGAGAAATAGAACGATTTACCTGGAAAATGCTTATACTTTGTGGTTGGTAAAAGATGCAAATAAATTCTAGTGCAGGTTTGGTGAGGCCAAAGGAGGAAAAAGTGTTGCGCTTTTTGTTTGATGGCGTGTTTCACTGGGAAGACACAAAGTATAAGTAAATGCTACTTTAGTTGTATCTCATTACATTGTAATATGATGCTCAAGCACAGAGCTTACCTGAAGAAATATCATTAATTAGATATCTATCTGCAGTCTTCTAACAGTGGTTAAATACTTTCTGTTCAAGATTTTGTTGGTGTTCAAGCAGTGAAATTGGGTACATATATACACATTTTTTCTGGAAATTATTTGCTAGCTATTGTTGTCATAATTTGCAAATATGCATGCACCTTTTCCTGACTGGTAAATATTTGAGCAGTTAGAATTTAGTTTCGTCAAAAAATGAATTGCAACTACTGTTGTTTTGCAAATGATGATGCTCTTGTATTGCAGTATGGCTTAAACCAGAGCTGTTTCAACATCTACAATGGTCCGTACATTTTTTTATTTTGGCACATTAAAATGGAAAAACACATACCTGCCATATCCTAGGAATTGCATATGACTGAAGTTTCTATAGGATATTAAACAATAGAAAATTTTCCAACTTGTGTGAGGTTTGTCTGTTAATGGACTGATCCAACTACTTGGTGACGATGGATTGCATAATGAAGTGATCAGAGCTATGAATTTCTATCAAAGATAAAAGTGCAGGATCTGTCCGACAACATGACAATCTAAGAAACAACAAAAATATGATGCTTGAAAAAGTGTACTTATCCACTTTTATGGTGCACACTGCACACTAAAAAACTGATATGGTTAAAGCAGTAAATCTATGTTTGAGTTTCTTGCAGAGCATCAAAAGAAGTTAATGATATACAAGAATCGCATCAGCTGAACCAAACAACTGAAAAATGAAGAAACTTTTTCAGAGCGTGAGAGAGAGACCGAATCCAATTGCAGGAATATTGCCAAGGGCTTTGGTGTCAAATTCACTAGAAATTGTTAAATAAATATATGCCAAGGACAGCATATTCAATTTGATTAAATATTGGAACCTTATCATGAGAACCTTACTCAGCTCAAGCACAAAAAACTGTCCTCGCCATGGGAGGGTTGAGATATGGATAATTCTGAAAAATTGTACTCTTCATGGATGACAATGTAATGTTCACTGTGAAGAGGGTCGAAGTCTGCTGTAATACAGAAGGCATCAGGTACGTAGCACTGAAGTGAGAGTATATTTCAAGTTTGCAAGTAAGAACTGCAAACTAAATCCAAGAACTGACTTGTGATGTTAAATAAATATCAACTGATGGTAGCATCCTCTGGATCCTTGCTATAGTTTTGCTTCAATACCTACTCTTGAACCTCCACCAAATTTGGCAACAAATGAAGCAAGAGTCTTAACAATGCGATCCACATTCAAGTTTTGCTCAGTAACTAATAAGAATTAGGATCATAAGTATACACAAGTGATCATCTAAATCGTAGACAATTTAAAAGAATGAAAAAGAATTTGATAATAAAAAACATCATGGGTGAATTTTTTTTTTTTTTTTTTGAATTCTATTCCTAGCGGGGAAACTATAGTAAAAAGGGAAACTCACAACTTACCAGTCCAATATACCAGTAGAGGAGATCCTAACGTGCAATTGATCAAAATTACCAATAAACAATTCTACAGAAGTGAAAAATGACAGAACATTATGCATAGTCTTTAGTTGAAATTTGAGGCACATTATCAAGAAACTGTTAATGTAGAAGCTGAGAGTTTCTTGGATAAATTATCAAAATAATGAAATAAAGTAGTAAGAAAACCTGGACAAAACAAAGGGATTAATTATGTGCTATTAAGAACAAAAAAAAAAAAAAGAACATAGAAAATCTCACTTTTGTTGTTTTCTTACTGGTCCTTCTCTTCTAATTAAGCACTTGCAAAGTAAAAACAAAGAGTTTACACAATATTTATTAAACAGAAGCATTTCCGAAAAAGAAAAAATCTTGTTAAAGAAAAGAGAAACTAATTTAATGGAAATCCTTTGGCAGAATTGTGAGTCGGAAGAAAACAAAGATACAAAATAAAAAAACAAAGAACTATATGATAAATAACGAGAAAGTTATAAAGAAGATGCATTAGATAGAAAAGAATCTCTTGTAGAATTTTCAAAGTCATAGAAGAATATGAGACCTTAGGAAGTTAAAAAATTAAGATTTATTGTCATAGATTATGTTACAATATTTAGCATTATGGATTTAAAATAGATTTTAATCAAACTATCAGGGCTTTTGATTTTTTTTTTTTTAATTTGAATTTGGGATTTTTTTTTGTTATTTTACTTTTAATTTAAAGAATATTTAGTTTTATGTGTCATTATTTTAATGGTTTATGTATTTTTTACTCATTTAATATTTTTGAGAAAAGCTAACACTATATAAATAATTAATTACATACAAAAAAATTAAATCCAAATCAAAATTTTTAAAAAAGAATTTTTTTTTTTGTATTTATTAAAATTTAAGTTTATGTTATTTTAAAATATTGTTATTATTATTTTTTTTGAAAACACGTACTAATTAATCATCTTATACATATACATTGGTATAGGGACAATTAATGTATGGGAACAACAAATTTATAATACCATATGATGTGGTATTTAAATCGTTTTAATTTTTTTCTTGAAAACAAAGTTGTTTTAATGCAAAACGGCAACAATTTCCCTTGTTTTGAGTATAACGATGTCGTTATGAGTTTCCCTGTTAATTATTTACCCTCTACTACGATAGTAACAACATTTCGTAGGGACGACTTTCCTTCTTCTCTCAAAACCCACCGTGCCGCTTATTATCAAACTCTCTTTCGAAACCCTAACTCTCTCTGTTTCTCAATGGTATCAAAAGGCCCCCCTCCCGTTGAAGATCCACCTTCTGCTTCTAGCTCTGAAGAAGAAGAGGAAGAAACTTCTAGTGGTGAAGAAGAAGGGGTATCTGCTGATGAACAAAGTCAACCCTCTCCTCCTCAACCACAAACCAAAACCACTCGAATCCAAAATTCAACGCCCAAAAAACCCGAACCCACCACTCAACAATCTGAATCTGAATCCGAATCAGAATATGGTTCGGAGTCAGTATTCGAATCTGAACTGCAACCCAACCACACCGTATAATCTCTAACCCTTCGGGTTGACCCCAACAAAGGAGGCGGCAGCTTTCAAGGAATAGAGATCCGAACCGGCTGTAGCTGCCACTCCGAAGAAATCAGCAGACGTGAAGAGGGGTAACGGGTTAACGGGGTCGATCATGTTGGATGAGATCGCTCTGCTTCAAGGTGTAATTTATTTTACTGCAGAGAAAGGTCATGACCAATCAAAGGATATGAATGATGTGTCCATGACTCAGTTGAAGGATAATAATATTTTTAGTTTAAAGAAGAAGTTTTAGAATCATGTGAAAGTGAAAAAAGTCAAAAAATAAGATATTTAGCGAATCTGAAATTAGTGTTGAAGGCTGAGTTGTATATGGATGTGACAGAATGGAAGTTGAGATAGAGAGATTCAAGTGTTAAAAAGGTGTCGAAGTTTTATGGCAGTTTGAGTGTTGGAAGAATGTATGATTATATGGCAGGAATGGATTGAATTTTGCGCATGGAACGAAGAAGGCGGAGATGGAGAAGAATTGGAGGAGGAAGTTGTGTGTAGCTGAATTTGAGCTGTTTTTGAAGTGGAATAAATTGATACTAGAGCAAGTTAATTCTGTCAGCTAACGTTCTTGTTAGTAGTTCCTTTTTGTTTAGGTTTTGTTTTATATAATATTATCCTTAATCCTTAATTCTGTTTTTGAGGTTAAACTCTCATTTAGTGATGTTATGCTTAATTTCTCTTTTAGTAGATATTTTGTCGTTTATTTCTTATTTCATATTTGTTTTTCGAATCGTATTCAATGTTTGGTATAATGTTATCTGGCCAAGTTTTTTCATAGGTGCCCTTAACAGCCTTACTTTATAGTTTCTTAAGAAATAACTTGTGTCATCACTGTATTGTTTGATGGTTAATGGGAAATTCATCTTCACTCTCTGAAGAGTTTATACCAAATTATGAATATATATTGTATTTGCAGAAGAACTGCATAAAAGTATGTTGTTTAAATTTATATATAAAGTAAACATTCTCTCGTAGTCAATATATCCTTGAAAATAAGTTTGGCAGATGATGAAAATAAGTCAAATTATGAATATATATTGTATTTTCAGTTATCCACATGGTTAAAAAAAGATGAAGGTTACCAGTAATGATAGGGTCAATTACACTGAGCAGGAGGACTTAATTATTCCCTGCTGCCAAAATATGGAAACGTACGTTCTTGGATCTTTTACCTAGCAGATATAAAATTCTTACCTAGATGGCTGAATCTGTTTTAACTCTATTGCCTTTTTTCTTGATTTTCTCGCTTGTTAGGTTCTATAGAAGAATTGGGTTCAAGCTTGTGTACGAAGTGGCGGGCTCAACTATTGGAGACCTTCCTCGCATGTTGTTCTTTTGGGGGGGGGGGGGGGGCGCCACGGGGGTTGGAACCCAAATGATGGGCTCAACTATTGGAGACCTTCCTCGCATGTTGGTCTTGTGGGGGGCATTGGAACCCGAATGGATGCTGATGTTGAAGAGCTTCTAATGAAATGGTGTGCCAGGTTCAAAAGTCGAGAATGAATTCTGAACTGAAACCAATTATTTTGGTTGAAGGCATTGGCCTAAATTATGGCCCTGACCTATTAGCTTGGAGAATAGAACGATTTACCTGGAAAATGCTTACACTTTGTGGTGGTAAAAGATGCAAATAAATTCTAGTGCAGGTTTGGTGAGGCCAAAGGAAGGAAAAAGTGTTGCTCTTTTTGTATGATGGCGTATTTCACTGAGAAGACGCAGAGTATAAGTAAGTGCTACTTAATTTGGTAGTCATTACGTTGTAATATGATGGTCAAGCACAGAGCTTACCTGAAGAAATATCATTAATTAGATATCCATCTGCAGTCTTCTAATAATGGTTATATACTTTCTGTTCAAGATTTTTTAGGTGTTCAAGCAGTGAAATCGGGTATATATTTATATATGCACATATTTTTTCTGGAAATAATTTGCTTGCTATTGTTTTAATAATTTGCAATTATGCATGCACCTTTTCCTGACTGGTGCATATTTTAGCAGGTAGAATTTAGTTTCGTCAAAAAATGAATTGCAACTACTGTTGTTTTGCAAATGATGATGCTCTTGTATTGCAGTATGGCTTAAACCAGAGCTGTTTCAACATCTACAATGGTCCGTACAAGTGTTTTTTTTTTCGGCTCATTATAATGGAAAAACACGCACCTGCCATTCCCTACGAATTGCATATCACTGTAGTTTCTATAGGATATTAAACAATAGAAAATTTGCATACTTGTGTGAGGTTTGTCTGTTAATGGACGGATCCAGCTACTTGGTGATGATGGATTGCATAATCAAGTGATCAGAGCGGTAAGTTGCATTCAAAGATAAAAATACAGGATCTGTCCGACAACATGACAATCTAAGAAACAACAAAAATATGATGCTTGAAAAAGGGTACTTGTGCACTTTTCTGGTGCACGATAAAAAAATGATATGGTTAAAGCAGTGAATCTATGTTTGCCTTTCTTGCAGAGCATCAAAAGAAGGTAACGTATACAAGAATCGCATCAGGTGAACCAAACAACTGAAAAACGAAGAAACTTTTTCAGAGCGTGAGAGAGAGACCGAATCCAATTGCAGGAATATTGCCAAGGGCTTTGGTGTCAAATTCACTAGAAATTGTTATCTTTGACTTGGATTTGATTTTATGCTGCAGGAGAGTGACCAGTCTTCCACGACTGTCAAACCTTCCCTTAATCATCGTTAGATCGTTCATAATCCACTATCCTCCTACTATCAGACTATCCTCCTTTGTCGAAAACTTCCGACAGATCACTGCTGCTGCTGCAACTTTCTTCTCATGATCAAAATAGTGGACATATGATGCCCTTAGCAAGTCAGCCTTGTCAACCCTGAAAAGTTTAGACAGGGAGAATCGTCTTAATGTCTCCTTCTCTGTTGGGGCAATTATACATAATGACAGCAGCCACAAGCATTAATCATCCTGACTCTTAGCAGGTTGTTTATGCTGTGAGTCTAACAAGGAATTTTTTGCTCAAAGTTTTCACTAATGCAGGTAAATAACTTACAAAGTAATTGATGCATCACAATTTGGCTTGTTCATGCTATGCCTGCTTGGAACGTGCTAAATTGTCTGGAAGCAGTATGGTACTTTGTTCCGAGTCCAAATGCAACTCGTGGAGTACCGAGAGTTGTGGAAAGCTCAGTTTCAGTTGCTGAGTCGTCCATCAAAGGAAGAGACATGGCTAGAGTAGCATATTCGTGGAAGGATAGAAGACGATACTGAAATAGAAATGAGGATGGTTTGTTACTGCATATGCAATTGTCAGAAGCAAAGGTGACTATATTTCTCTGTGAAAATGCACTCGATAAAATGAAAATAACACAACAGAAAGCTTTGGTTCAGCTATAAAAACAAGGAAAAAAAAATAAAGCAAAAAAATATTGAAATGCTGATCCTTCACTGGCATTTGAGTTGTATTTCATTTCTATCCTTAATTGTAGATACCGCAGATTGTTTCTGCATTTGGTGATAAAGTAGCTTCATCCAAAATGCAAGAACTTGATATTAGGTCCTACATGATTTTACTTCAGATTCATTAGAGATGCATCAATGCTGTTATCAAGAAGAAATTGGCAGACTTTTGGCAGTCCATTTATCTGCGTTTCCTTATATCTTTGATAAAACCGGAGATAAAATGCCATGAATTTGTTTAATTTCCACGAGTCATCTCATTATGTATGATCCTTTCAGTTCATCTCATACAATTCATGCATGGAAACAGGACGATTTATTAATTTCTTCACGTAGGAGATTCACAAGGTATTCAATGTGAATTAAACTTTGGGAAAGCAGAAGAGTCCAACAGTGGTAGAGTTGTACTGTG
Source organism: Dovyalis caffra (assembly GCA_963924115.1). Taxonomy (NCBI): domain Eukaryota; kingdom Viridiplantae; phylum Streptophyta; class Magnoliopsida; order Malpighiales; family Salicaceae; genus Dovyalis; species Dovyalis caffra. The sequence goes on along the minus strand of CAWUPB010000913.1, from coordinate 7,397,201 downwards.
GCAATCTCAGTGTGACAGCATTCTCCGTGAATGGCGATGTTCTGTTCCATGCGAGGGTTGTTGAGAACTGCCATTTTATGGAAAGACATGAGATAGGTAGTACTGAAGTAAAAGAACATGATCTAAGTTTACAAGAGCGAGCTGAGAACTAAGCACCGGTGAAACTGTACCAACTTTGCCTCCAATAGCAGTACGAGTCTCCCCGAAATCAAATTCCATTACAATACCTTCTTTATGGCGATCTCCAAGTTTGGCAAAATATGCAGCAAGGATCTGAACAATGCAACGCATTACAAGGATTAGTATATAAAAAATAAATAAGAAACCATAGCAGTAAAGGAGAATTCGAAACATGCCACTCCAGTATTGGGAGAAGTTGAGATGCTAATGCACTGGTGACTATTGTAGAGTAGCATGCCTGAAAAATAGTAACAAACCATTAGAAGATTTGCAGATAAGTACCAGAACCTTAGCATAACAAAAAAAGAAAAGAAAATGATGTGCTTTTCAAGAACAGAAAAATGATTCAGCAAACGTATGATGTATTTATGAAGTTCAATTGAAGCATTCCAAGAAAAGGGGAAACACAGAGATATCCTTTCATTAAGTATTTCAAAGAACGTTAATGAGAAGGCACAGGAATTCTTTGGCCTGAGGATGTGATGACTTGAGAAAGAACGAGATACAAAACAAGAAAGGAAAGAACAATATAATACACAACAAGAAAGCTTGCGAACAAAATGTAAGAGATTAGAAAGAACCTATTGCAGGCATTTCCAATTCAGAGAAGAGTCTAGGACCTTGCGGTACTCCTTTGCTTCTTGTGCTTTCTAGATTATCAGTGACAATCATTTTTCCTCTGCATAGCCAGTCAGTGGGGAAGGAAGAAGAATAGAAGGTTTCTTTTTAAACTTCTTGGTAACCAAGAAACAACAAGAAATAAATTTGATTGAAGTTTTAGTTAGTTGAAAGTTCTCGATTCCTTTGTGCCTAACAGAAGGAAAGAAAATTAAAGAAACAAAGAGAAGTTGCACTATTTGTGAAATAAGTTTGTTTGCGTAGCCTTTTACTGCTTCCCTTCCATTTGTAGCATTCATTTCAAGGGTGGACCAGACATAAATGGGTGAATCTCATTCGTTTAATCCTTAAGATCCTATCCTCCCATGGGTGGTTAATCATGATTAGAACACCAAATGAACCCTATTTCTCTTCATTGATATTATCTAGCCTCTAAAGTACCAAAACAAGGAAAAAGAAAAAAAAACATCATTTTCTTCTCCATAGTCAGTAATAATAAACAAACAATATTTTCTCCTCGAGAATGTGACACTGTCGATTCTGAAATGAAATATGATTATTTGCATGAATCTTGTAGATACTGATTAAGTTCTTCTGCTTACAGTTTCTTGGTGTTCAAGTGATTAAAGCAGTTTTTTCCACATTATTTTCTGGAAATAATTTGTCTTTGATAATTTGAATGTTTGAGTAGGTAGAATTTAGTGAATGATTTGCAATAACTGTTGTTGGCAAACAATGATGCGTTCAATTTTAATATTACAGTACTATTTCAACCAATATTGTTTCAACATGAAGAAGGGCATTTTAAGTTTATTTTTTTGCTCTTGTTAGAAATAGAAAGTGGCTACCTGCCATTTCTAGGAATCAGATCATATCACCAAAGTTTCTGTGGGATATTGAACATTTTATTTCACAGTTGAATAAGAACAGCTCTATGCCTCTATCCTCAGGCATACTGCTTGTTCTCTGAAGAAGTAACTTGTGTGTGTTAATGCGCTTTGCGCTGATCTAACTAGCTGAATTATAATGGGTTTGCGTAATCAATGATCAAAATACAAGAAACAACAAAAATAAGAATGTAGGATCCTTTAGAAAACATGGCATATATAAGAAAGAACAAAAATAAGATATATATAGCTTGAAAAAGCGTCATGTAATTATATGGTGCAGAGTCTGCAGACTGCATGCAGACTAACTGCTCAATCGGATCAGGATTTAGGTAACTGGTCAGCAGTTGAACTTTTAAACAGAAGGCAATGAAAAGGCTAGTTTTAGCCTCCATTTCTTGTAATTGTATATGTTCTAGATATGGTGAAAGCAATAAGTCCTTATGCTTTTTTCTTGTAGAACACCGTCAAAAGAGGATAACGAGGGATCAAAATTGCATCAGCTGGACAGCAAAACTTAAAAGTGGAGAAGCCTTTAGAGCACCAGAGAGAGAGCCAATCCAATTGCAGGTCTTTTGTCAAGGGCTCTGGCGTCAAATTCTATAGAAATTGTTAAGTTGGACTTGGGTTTGATTTCATGCTGCAGAAGAGTGCCTATCCTTCCATGATTATCAAACCTTGCCTTAATTGTCGTTAGATTGTCCATAGTCCATGATCCTCCGACTACAAGTAAGTTCTCCTTCCCAGAAAAATGCCTAGAGATCGATGCTGCTGCTGCAACTTTCTTCTCATGATCAAAGTAGTGGACATATGATGCCCTTAGAAAGTCACCTTCGTGTGCCCTGAAAAATTTAGATAGTACGAAACTACGAATTATGTTCAAGTCTCCTTTACTGTTGAGGCAACAATGCAGAGCAACAGCAGCAACAAGTAGTGATCGTGTTGACTGTTAGCAGGGTTTTTATCTTACAATATATTGGGAGTTTAACTAGGAATGCTTGCTCATATTTTTAATTAGTATAGGTAGAGTAACTTACATAATAATCGCTGCATCACAATACGTCTTTGCCATGCTAATGCCTGCATGAAAAATTCTAAATTCTCTAGAGATTGTATTGAATATGGTCTCCACAGCAAATGCAAGGTTCGAAGAACCAATTGTTGCATCAAAATGAACTTCAGGGGTTCGGAAAAAAGGAAGATAGCGGATCCAAGGAACACATATGGCTAAAGCAGCATTTTTCGAGAAGTAATGAACTTGATGCCGAAATCGAAACTGCACATAGCATGGAGCAGAATAAAAGGTGACTTAATTTCTTACTGAAAGTGAAATTGACCAATATGAAATTAACAAACCAGATATTTAGTTCACCTATGCATCAAAGATAAATGGATTGCATGTAAAATCCAGATTTTTGTTTGCATTAAATTACGACCAGTGTTATCCTAATCGTAAATGCTGCGCATAATCTCTGAATTTAAGGATCAAGTATTAAGTAGCTTCATGAGAAATGAAACATGTTAGTATCAGGTTATATGAGATTTAACTTGAGACTGGAGATGTATTAATGCTGTTATCATCTTATAAATGGGTCCTGGAGTTCGCATGCTTCTGACTAGTTATGTATCTGCACATTTCTCATCATTCGACTAAAAATAGGACAATTCATACATGAAAATAAGGAATTAATCGTTTTTTTCCAAGTTATATAAAGATACAATATTCAATTTGATTGAAACTAGGAATCCTATCATGAGAACCTTACTCTGCTAAAGAACAGCAGAACTATCCTTACCAGGCAAGAGTTGTAATCTAGAATTTTCAGGAAAACTGTATTCTTCATGGATGGCGATGCTCTCCTTAATGTGAGGAGTGAAGACATCTTCCATAAAAGAAAAGACATCAGATAGATAATATTGAGGTAAGAGAAATGATATTTTTAAGTTCACAAGTAATAACTGCGGACTAAATACAACAACTGACCCGTGATTTTGAATCAATTGTGACATTTATGATCCTCTCCTCAGTAAGGGTCTGAACAATGAAATACATTTTTCAATTTTTGCTCAGTAAACTTACGAGGATTAGGATCATAATAATATGCAAGTGGTCTTTCAAATGTTATCTACAGTAAGAATAAATGTCTTTCTTTTCTTATAGACATTTTGAAAGAACGAAATTGATTTGATGACAAAAAACAAAAATAAAAAAATTCACGGGGCAAGTGTAAAAAATTGAATCTTTTTACTACATTAAAGGAATCTCACAACATACCAATCCAAGATTACGTCGAGACCTGCAAGGGCTTACTAACATCGTAGAGAAACAGGTCTGCAGAGGTTAAATAACAACAAAATGTTACAAAATTTGCAGAGATGGAACTGTAGTCTTCAATGAAATTTGAGGGCCAGCTTTATCAAGAAAACAACTCAGGCCTAAAAAGTGATCGACAAATAAGTAGATATACTTCATGAGAGTTTCTTGGATATAGAGTCAAAATACTGAAAGAGAGTAGTAAGAAAACCTTGGCAAAACAAAGGTTGATGTACTTTCCAAGAACAGAAAAAAGAATACCACCTTCATTAATTGCTTCTTTATTGGCATTTACTTCTGAGCACTTTGGAAGTAAAAAAACCAAGAACTTTATACATAGATATTTCTATTGAAGCATTTCCAAGAAAGGGGAAACACACACACACAGAATCTTTGGTTTTTTCAAAGAAATGAGAATGCACAGGAAATTTTTTGATACAGTTATGACTTGAAGAAAAAGAAAAAAGAAAACAATGAACAATATGATAGAGAACAAGAAAGCTTGCAAATAAGATGCATGATATATATTTCTATTGAGCTCCTATGTTTCTTGCGCTTTCTTGATGATCAGAGTCGGAGCCACTCATTTTTTTCTGTGTTGAGTTTTAGTTAGTGGAGAAGGTGACAGAATGGAAAGTTTCTTTATAAACTTCTTGCTAATTAACTGAGAAGCACCCAAGAAACGAACGGAGCTCAAATTTTGGTTAAAAAGTCGTTAAGGCCTAATAAAAGAAAAAAAAATTAAAGAAACAAAATAAATGTTTCCTTGTGTTGTGAAGCGATTTGTTTGCATAACTTTTGCATTACATTTTGTTTCAAATCTGTAGTCAATAAGACCCTATACTCTCACGGGCGTTTAAGATTGGAACATGAATTTAAGTTAACCCCATTTCGCTTCAGTAACACTTCCTACCTACTACCATTTTCTTCTTCATAATAATGAACTAATGATTTCCCGTAGAGAATGTGATGGTCTCGATTCTGAAATGAAATATATTTGGTTGGTGGCATTCACCTGAATTGGTAATCTACACTGATTGCGTTCATCTGCAAAACAAAATAGGAAATGCCAAAATGGCTACCTGCCCATTTCAGGTAATTACTAATGGGGGATTAGAATTGCATCAGCTAGACAGCACAACTGAAGGATGGAGACACCTTCAGAGCACCAGATAGAGAACCAATCCAATTTCAGGTCTTTCGTCAATGGCTCTGGCGTCAAATTCAGTAGAAATTGTAAAGTTGACCTTGGGTTTGATTTCATAGTGAAAACATCCTAGTTGTCGGTTCTGCTGCTGAAAATTTCTTCTCATGACCGAAATAATGTAAATGTTGCCTTTAGCATCTCAGCCTTGTTTTTCCTGTAAAGTTATGAGAGAATGAATTGTCTTAAATTCTCAAGCAACAATGATAACAACAACAGCAAGCAGAAATCATGCTTAATTTAGAGATATCAATTGTAAACAGAATCAGGATCAGATATTTTGCTATATGGTTCTGAGTCTATTTACAGTTGATACCTCTATTAATGCTGACTCTGAGCAGGTCTTTAGCTTACAACATGCTCTGAGTTTAACTAGAAATACCTACTCATATTTTTCACTAGCGTAGGTAAAGTAACTCACAGAACAACTGATGCTTCACAATCCGAATTTGTCATGCTAGTGCCTGTTTCAAACACGTAAAATTCTCTAGCATTTGTATCGTAAGTTATGCTCATGCCAAATGCAAGGTTTAGAGTACCAACTTTTGCAGAAAGCTGAACTTCAGAGTGGCTGTTAAAAGGAACAGACCGGTTCAAAAGATGGGAGTCGAGCCAAAGAATAGACATGGCTAAAGTAGCATATTTGTGGAAGTATTGAATTCGAGGCTGAATTAGAGTCTGCATATACAATGGGCCAGAGGAAAATGTGAATGAATTTCTCACTGAAAGTGCATTTGACCAAAATGGAATTAACAAAATAGAAACCTTCCATTCAACTATTTAAAATAGAAAAAATAGAAAGAAAAATGAAAAATAAACAGATGATGCAAGTTAATGTATTGGCATTTGATTTGTATTTCATTGCTTTCCTATCCGTAGATATTTCGGACGGCTCCTCATGAGAAATTCAACATCTTAATATTAGATTATACACGATTTACCTTGAGACTGAACATGTAATATTGATGCTGTTATCTATATATTTCCAATCACCTCGAGATGAAAATCCAATTTTTAGTTCTTTAATTTGCCTGCTTGGTCTGAACGTATGGGATCATTTGAGTGAAAATAGGACCAATCATGTACGAAAACAGGCTATTTATAATTTCTTTCTATTTTAGGGAATCACACGGTATTCAATTTGATTAAATGTAAGAACTTTATCATGAGAACCTTATTCGGCTAAAGCACAAAAAACTATCCTCACCATGGGAGTGTTGACATATGGATAATTCAGGACAAACGTACTCTTCATGGATGGCAATGTACTGTTCATTGTGAGGAGGGTCGAAATCTGCCGTAATACAGAAGAGATCAGGTAGGTAACACTGAGATACGAATATGCTTTAAGTTTTCCAGTAAGAACTGCGAACTAAATCCAAGAACTGACTTGTTTTATTGAGCCTTGCCTTAATTGTCGATCGTTCGATCATCCTTAGTACAAGATCCTTCATCCATCAAAATGTTTTTCTTTTTTAAAAACCACTTAGAGATCATTGCTGCTGCTGTAAATTTCCTTTCACGACCAAAATATTATAAACATGTTGCCTTTAGAATGTCACCATTTCCTATCCTGGAAAGTTTATAGAGCTAGAATGATTTGTGTTAAAGTCCTAGGCAACATATTTACAATAGAGACATCAATTGTAAAAAGAATCAGATATTTTGTTTTATTAATTTGATCTTATTTACAGTTAATATCTATATTAATGCTGATTCTGAGGCACTCTTTTATCTTACAATATGTTGTGAGTTTAACTAAAGATGCCTGTTCATGTTTTTCACTAGTATAGATAAAGTAACTTACAGAATAAGTGATGCTTCACAATTCGACTCCTTCATGCCAAATCACGTGTCAAAAACCAAAAAATATCTAGCATTTGTATTGTAACTAGTTCTCATGCCAAATGCAAGGCTTGGAGTGCCAATTGTTGCGGAAAGCTGAACTTCAGTGTGGCCGATAGAAGGAAGAGACGTGGCTAAAGCAGGATATTTGTGGAAGTATTGAACTCGAGGCTCAATTAGAATCTGCACATGTAATGGACTAGAAGAAAAGGTGACTAAATTTCTCACTGAAAATGCGTTTGATCAAAATGAAGTTAGCAAAACAGAAGCCTCGAGATAAAAGCCCATATTTTAGTTATCCAATTTGCATGCATCATCTGAACAAATATGATCATATAGGACAACTCATGCGTGGAAACAGGCTATTTATCGTTTCTTTCCATGTTAAGGAATCATACAATATTCAATTTGATTAAATATTGGAACCTTATCATGAGAACCTTACTCAGCTCAAGCACAAAAAACTGTCCTCGCCGTGGAAGTGTTGAGATATGGATAATTCAGAAAAAGTGTACTCTTCATGGATGAGAATGTAATGTTCACTGTGAGGAGGGTCGAAGTCTGCTGTATTACAGAAGGCATCAGGTACGTAGCACTGAAGTGAGAGTATATTTCAAGTTTGCAAGTAAGAACTGCAAACTAAACCCAAGAACTGACGTGTGATGTTAAATAAATATCAACTGATGGTAGCATCCTCTGTATCCTTGCTATAGTTTTGCTTCAATACCTACTCTTGAACCTCCACCAAATTTGGCAACAAATGAAGCAAGAGTCTTAACAATGCGATCCACATTCAAGTTTTGCTCAGTAACTAATAAGGATTAGGATCATAAGTATACACAAGTGATCATCTAAATCGTAGACAATTTAAAAGAATGAAAAAGAATTTGATAATAAAAAACATCATGGGTGAATTTTTTTTTTTTTTTTTTTTTGAATTCTATTCCTAGTGGGGAAACTATAGTAAAAAAGAAAACTCGCAACTTACCAGTCCAATATACTAGTAGAGGAGATGCTAACGTGCAGTTGATCATAATTACCAATAAACAATTCTACAGAAGTGAAAAATGACAGAACATTATGCATAGTCTTTAGTTGAAATTTGAGGCACATTATCAAGAAACGGTTGATGTAGAAGCTGAGAGTTTCTTGGATAAATTATCAAAATAAAGAAAGAAAGTAGTAAGAAAACCTGGACAAAACAAAAAGATTAATTACGTGCTATTAAGGAAAAAAAAAAAAGAACAGAGAAAATCTCACTTTTGTTGTTTTCTTTATTGGTGCTTCTTTTCTAATTAAGCACTTGCAAAGTAAAAACAAAGAGTTTAAACAATATTTATTAGACAGAAGCATTTTCAAGAAAGGAAAAATCTTGTTAAAGAAAAGAGAAACTAATTTAGTGGAAATCCTTTGGCAGAATTGTGAGTTGGGAGAAAACAAAGAACTATATGATACATAAGGAGAAAGTTACAAAGTAAATGCATTAGACACAGAAAAGAATCTCTTGTAGAATTTCCAAAGTCATATATGAATTTAAGACCTTGGGAGTTAAAAAAATTAAGATTTATTGTCATAGATTATGTTACAATATTTAGCACTATGGATTTAAAATAGATTTAATCAAACTATCAGGGCTGTTGATTTTTTTTTAATTTGAATTTGGGATTTTTTTTTTTGTTATTTTACTTTTAATTGAAAGAATATTTAGTTTTATGTATCATTATTTTAATGGTTTATGTATTTTTTAGGCATTTAATATATTTTGAGATGAGCTAACACTGCATAAATAATTAATTACATACAAAAAAAAATTAAAAATCCAAATCAAAATTTTAAAAAAGATTTTTTTTTTTGTATTTATTAAAATTTAAGTTTATGTTATTTTAAAATATTGTCCTTTTCTAATTGAAAACGTGTACTAATTAATCATCTTATACATATACATTGGTACAGGGACAATTAATGCACGGGAACAACAAATTTATAATACCATATGATATGGTATTTAAATCGTTTTAATTTTTTCTTGAAAACAACGTTGTTTTAATGCAAAACGGCAACAATTCTCCTTGTTTTGTGTATAACGATGTCGTTCAGTACGATGGGTTTCCCTATTAATTATTTACCCTCAACTGCGAGGTAACAACATTCGTATAGGGACGACTTTCTTTCTTCTTTCAAAGACCCACCCAGCCGTTTATAATCAAAGTCTGTTCTGAAACCCTAACTCTCTCTCTTTCTCAATGGCATCAAAACGCCACCCTCCCATTGAAGATCCACCTTCTGCTTCTAGCTCTGAAGAAGAAGAGGAAGAAACTTCCAGTGGTGAAGAAGAAGAGGTATATGATGATGTACAAAGTCAACCCTCTCCTCTTCAACCACAAACCAAAACCACTCGAACCCAAAATTCAACACCAAAAAAACCCGAACCCACCACTCAACAATCTGAATCTGAATCCGAATCAAAATATGATTCGGAGTCAGTATTCAAATCTAAACCACAACCCAATCTCTAAACCTATGGGGTTGACCCCAACAAAGGAGGCGGCAGCTGCCGAGGAATCCAGATCCGGACTGGCTGTAGCTGCCACTCCTAAGAAATCAACATTTGTGAAGAGGATTAACGAGGTAACGGGGTCGATCATGTTGCGAGGAGGATGAGATTGGGCTGCTGCTGTAATTGATTTTACAGCAGAGAAAGGTTATGACACATCAAAGGATGTTAATGCATTTTTTCTTATTTTTTTAAGAAGTCTTTGCATTTTGATGTGTCTATAACTCAATTGAAGATAATATTTTTAATTTAAAGAAAAGGTTTGAGAAGTTAAAAAAGACAAAAATAAGATTTAAAAGCTGTAATTTATTATGTTGCAAGGAATGGATTGAGTTTTGCGCATGGAAAGAAGAAAGCGGAGATGGAGCAGAAGTAAAGGAAGTTGTGTGTAGCTGAATTTGAGGCGAAATAAATTGATCCTAGAATAAGCAAAGTTAATGCTATCAGCTTTTAAAGCTGAGTTTTTTATTGTTGAAGTAAACGTTCTTGTTAGTAGTTCCCTTTGTTTAGGGTTTGTTTTAGATAATATTATCCTTAATCCTTTTGTTCTGCACAATTCTGTTTTTAGGGTTAAACTCTCATTTAGTAATGTTATGCTTAATTTCTCTTTTAGTAGATTTTTTGTTGTTTATTCCTTAATATTTTGTGTTTGATTAGTGCATTGCTTGCTTCTAATTTTTCGAATCATATTCATTGTTTGGTGTATTGTTATTTGGCCAAATTTTTTTTTCATAGGTGCCCTTACCAGCCTTTCTTTATGGGAAATTCTTCACTCTCTGAAGAGTTTACTCAAATTATGAATATATATTGTATTTGCAGAAATAACTTCCTTAAAAGTATGTTGCTTAAGTTTATATATCAAGGAAACAATCTCCCGTAGTCAATATATCCTCGTACTCTTAATGGTATGGTGAAGGTGGCATGTTCTAGCATAAGGTATTGCCATACATACCCCACCGATATCTGATACTCTAAAATAGAGTAAAAAATTCTGATCCACTTTAAGCAAATATACTTTGGCTCCATTTTCTATCAACATTCTTTTGGGCATTTCCTACTGAAGGCTAAAGAAACAGAACATTCAATTTCATAACTAGCCAATGGGACTGGACAAGGAATTGGGCTTTATTGAAGACTGGGGATGTATTATCTATGATGTATAATTCTCACTTAGAAGTTTTGGTGAAAAAAGGAAGTCTTTTTTATCTTCTGGCTGTCAACTGACACTTTGAAGAGGCTAAGGTTGTTTGCGTTTCTTTTTGGAATGATCTGATTAAATGGATTGCATAATCAAATAACCAAAGCGGTGACTTGCACCCGAAAACATTGACACAATGCCCTGTCAAACGGAACAACAAACATATACATAAGAGTTCTGACTAACAGCTGAAGTGAATTTGTGTATGCATGGGTACATGATCATTGGAACTTTTTGGGCAATTATGTATGTTTTGAACGGGGTAGGTGGTTAACAGCTGTCTCTCTTTAGTTCAATCTTACAGATAATCAATAGAAGGTAATGATGGATCAGAGAGTTGTCTCAGATAGAGCAGCACTACTGCAAAATTTAGAAACCATTCAAAGCACAAGAGAAAGAGTTAATCCAATTCCAGGAATCTTGTTAATGGCTTTGGTGTCAAATTCACTAGAAACTGTTAAGCGTGACTTTGGCTTGATTTTATGTTGCAGAAGCATCTTCATCTTTCCATGATAGTCAAACCTTGCCTTAACTGTAGTTAGATTGTCCATGATCCATGATCCTCCAACTATCAAAGTATTCTCCTTTTTTGAAAACCTACGGGAGATCACTGCCGCAGCTGCAACTTTTTTCTTGCGATCGAAGTAATGGATATATGATGCCCTTAGGAAGTCACCCTTGTTTCCCCTGAATGGTTTAAAGAGAACAAATTTGTCTTAAAATCTCCACCAATGCATGTCGGGAAGGAATGCATAATGATTAATGACAGCAGCCACAAGCAGTAATCATGCTGATTATTAGCATTGTTTATATTACCTAGGAATTTTGTTATCATGATTCCCACAGGTGCAGGTAAAATGACTTACATGGTAATTGATGCTTCATGATTCGGCTTTGTCATACTGATGCCTGCGTCGAACTCACGAAATTGTTTAGAAGTGATATTGTACTCTGTCTGTATACCAAATGCAAAACTTGAAGTACCAACAGAAGCAGAAAGCTGAATTTTAGAGGTGTGGTACAAAGAAACCGACATGGCCAAACCGGCATGTTTGGGGAAGTATTGAGCTCGCAGCTGAAACAGAAACAAGAAAATAGAGTTCTGCTTTTGCAGTTGCAAGGAAGATTTATTTTTGCAAATGTACCCGACGAGAAGGTAAATAGTTCTCACTGTAAATGAATTCCACCAACAAGAAATTAGCATACATTAAGAAAAACCTTTGGTTCAGCATTGATAACATAAAAAGGAACTAAAAATCATTTTGTTGCATTTTACATTTTTCCTGCTATCTTAATTATAGATATTTCGATTTACAGGTTGTCTCTGCGCTTGAGGATAAAGTTGCTTCATCACAGATGCAAGACCTTGATAAAAATTAATCCTACATGGTTTGCTGGAAATGAATTAAAAATGTGCATCTTCTTATTTGGGTCCTAAAACTTGCAGATTAACAAATTCTGAGATATTCATTTATGTGCATAGCCTGTTATCTTGGGCATAAGAGGAGATAAAGCATGAATTATTTATTTAATTTGCATTTATGATCTCGATATAAGACGATACATACATGGAAGCTAGGCAACCTACAACCTCTTCCCATGCGGATAGGGGGAGGTTGGAATCGTATTGTATTTGATATGATAAAAACTTAACCAGGAGAACCTTGCTTAAATACAGAACGAAAGAGTCAATACCGTGCTAGAATTGTAATTTGGCAATTTCAGCGAAGCAGTAGTATTCAAGGAGGGCAGGAACTTTCTGCTTAATGTTAGAGTTGCTGAAATCTGCCATGATACAAAGGACATCATCAGACGCTTAAGTTCGAAGCTTGCAACAGCTGATAACCAAGTAAATGTTCTCATAGGATTTTATTTTCCACTAAAAAATGAAAAATCTACTAACTGGTGATTTTGATTCTAAATCAGCTTTGACATTAATGGTAGCATCCTTGTAATGGTATTGTGCTGCAACATCTTGAGTTGAGAACCGTCCGTGTTTGACAGCATGTGAAGTAATTTTCTGAGCAATGCAACACAACCAATTCAAGGCTCAATAACATTACGGGGTTAGGATCAAAATATGAAAATAGATATGCCAAATGTCTGGCATATGAAAGATGAAGAAAGTTCTTTCTTTTCTTAATTTTAGCCACTGAAAAGGAATGAAAAGAGTTTGATAACAAAAGAAATCATGTTGGGGAAATAAACAGTTGGACCTTCTGTGGCAAACTTCAATAAAGGAAAATTCACAACATACCACTCCAGTATTACTACAAGTAGAGATGCTAAAGTTATGATCCTCACGGTAGCCTCCTGCTACCAAGTCTGCAAAAATTTATGACAAGTGCATCACAAATTCATACAAAGAGTACAATAATTTTCAATAGAAAACTGACAGTAGCTAGCCCCCAGTACCTAGAAGACCAGCTCAAATAAGAAAACAACTAATCATACTTGTTAGAAATTAATAAAGGAAAGAGCATAATTCTTGGCCAATTGGCCTGGAGTTGTGAGAAACAAAGAATAAAGCAAGCAAGCAGAAAAAGCAACACAAGAAAGCCTGCGAATTAACAAGAGGCATAAGATTGAAATAAACCTAGTGGTTTCTTGCCAAAATTGGAGAAAAGTGGAGGGCTTTGTGGTGCTTTGCTGGTTGTGCTGCTGCTTCTTCTTTTTCTTTGTTTCCTATGTTTCGATTTGCTCATTTTTTTTATGCAGCGATGTAGAGTGGCTGAGTGGGTCAACGGGGTAGATAGCAGAATGGAAATCTCTTAAACTTCACACTTACCAGGAGTTTGTTCGTTTGCATTACCACAACTCACCAATGAATAACATAATCCGCATTTAACGATTCTTTAATTTGAATTGGTTTAAAGACAAAATTTACGCTTAAACTATTAAAATTGTAGTAAAATAAGATTTATAATATTAATTTGAACTATTTAGATTTCTAACTATTAATTTCTCAGCACATATTATCATTTTTTTGTTCTGGTTAAAAGGTTAATTGTTAACCGTTAAATAAAATGGTTAAACAATGCAATTTAAGTATTTTAGTTTTTTTTTTTTTACTTTTTTAAAATTAAAAATTAAATTTGGAAAAAATAATATAATAAAGGTTTGAAAAATAATTTCTCTTTCTTTCTCTCCCTTTCCTCTTCTGCTCTCTTCCCCTTTCCTTTTCTTTTCTTTATATAACCGGTAGATCCGCGGTCCATATATCTTGATTTCTTTTTGGTTTATAAATAATTGACAAGGGTTATACATTTTCCCTTGATTTTTTTTTCTTTCTCCGGCCGGCAGATCCGCGGGAATTCTAATCGCTGCTGTAGTGTTTCGTGCTACGGTGGTTCTGTCTGCTTTTCCAGCCACTTTGCGTTTGCAAACAGGAATTCCGGCGAACCATAAACTGAAACTGAGTCAACTTAAAGAGCGAGACAAAGTGAAGCATAGCAGAATGTTAGTGTCTTCAGTAGGTGGTATTGTTGATTCCCTGTTCAAGACACCTTTGATCCTTTCCTCCTCCGGTAATTCTATCTTTTAAACCATATTTGAATTACGGTTTTTTTTTCCCCTTAGTTTTTGGATTTTATGTTTGTTTTTCAAGTTGTATTGGTAAAGATGGGATTTTTGGAATATGGGATTTTAAATTTTGAATTTTTAAACTTGAATGAAATATGAAATATGTTGTGAGTCTCAGGTTTGGTTAATTTTTTGGGTTACTTTTGTAGCCTTTATCACACAAGATTACAATTGGATTCTCCTCCAAGAGATTTCTATGTACAAACAGATATTGGAAGTGATGTTTTGTGGGTTAGTTGTAACTCCCGCAATGGTTGTCCTGTTGACAGTGGACTTCAACACTTCTATCTCTTTTATTTTCATATTGCTTCATATTTTGACTTTTAGTCTCGTGAATCTTCTTAAAAGAAAAAAAGGAGGAAGGAAAAGGAGAATAATTTGGTGCTGCAATGTTTTTTCTATTGTTTCCCTAGTTCTCTTATTACAGATTCTACTCAATATCTTTGTCCCGGAAGCTCACCAGCGGCGTCGCTGATATCTTTTTCAGACCAAAGATGTAGTCTTGGACTTCAATCCTCGGATTCTGTCTGTTCTTCACAATCAATCAGCGCGGTTATACCTTCCTGTATGGTGATGGCAGTGGCAGATGAGGATATCATGTATCGGATTTGCTGCATTTTGATACCATTCTTGATGGGTTCGAGATGAATAATTCTTCAGCTCCTTTCGTATGGTGAGCTATTATGGATCTGCCGACCGGAGAAAGAAAAGAAAAGGGAAGGGAAAGAGAGCAGAAGAGAAAGGAGAGAGGGAAAGAAAGGAAGAAAAACTATTTTTTAACCTTGATTATATATATTTTTAATTCTCAACAAAAAATAAAAATTGAAATGCTTAAACTATATTTCAAGTAACGTCGATGCTGTTAGAAATGATAATATTTATTCAAAAATTAATAATTTAGAACTTAAATTGCAAATGATGAAAAAATAATAATATTTATTCTGAAATTAAAAATTCAGTATTTAAATAACTTAAAAGTAATAATATAAATCTTATTTTACTGTCACTGCCACTTCCATGACTTAGGAGTAAATTTTGCCATTTAACCAATCTGAATTATTGTAAATCATTATTCAAATTTTATAATGCTAGTTAGTACTTTTGCATATTTATATTGAAAAGGAGAATTGATGACCGACTACCATGGTAAATCCATCTTTTAAAAGTGCTCTTAGCATTCATTACCAAAACTTTTTTTTTTTTTTTAACAAAACTCTTAATAAAGATAAAATTTAGAACTTTTTAAACAACCTGTAACTTTTATGTGTCGTTTGATCATAAGGAATAAAAGCTCTAGAATATGAATGCAAGAATTGAAATGGAAATCAAGAAATCGAAATGGTATTTGTATTTTCATATTATATTTGAAATATTAACAAAGAATTAGAATGCAGTTTAAATTTTTTAATATCTGATTTTTTTTATATAAATAAAAATAATGATTAAAAAAATAATTTTATCAAACTATAATGATTGTAAAAATAATAATGGTGATGGTAGTGGTGGTGGTGTTGTAGTGGTGATGATAGTGCTTGTGGTGGTTATGGTGGCGATGCTAGTGTTGGTTGTTGTGGTGTTGGTGGTAGTGATTGTGACGAGTGGTATGATGGTGGTTATGGTGATGATAAAAATAGTTAATATACAATAAATAAATAAAATATATTATTATATTGAAAAAAAATTCATTTCCATTCTTTATTTTTATTTCCACTTCTTATATGGGAATAAAATTGTGTGTAAATTTTCATTTTCATTTCTACTCTTCATTCTCATTCACACTTCATTCTTTTAATCAAACAACTATAATGTAGAAATAAAACTTTCATTTTCATTTTCATTTTCATTTTCATCATTTTATTCCCGATTATCTAATTATCTAACAACATATGAAGAAATAACAAGATATAGATTTTGTTATGTTCATAGTATCATTGCAAAACATTTTAATAGTACTTTTCATATTAGAGGACATGATAATCAACAAATTAATGTGTGTGTGTATATATCTATATATATGTATGTACGTATGTATATATATGTATGTAATTAACAAATTAACCTAGTAGTAACTTGTCATTTCCGTATGTAGCGACACATAATCAATATTATACGAAGGATGGACGGTTAAGATTAAAAAATCAAGTCAACGACATAATTTAGTAACCGCTAAGATGACATATCATTTAACAGCATCTCCATCACTCATCCAGCGAGGAAAACCTCACGGTGTCTCTCTGATAACCCCACTTCACTAAAACCCTAATTCGCTGTTCTATCTCTACATCGCGATGTCTCGTCGAGAACGCGATTCTGACTCTAGGCGACACCGTTCTGGCTTTGACAGGGAATCCAGGTAACCTTTTAGGGTTTTTATGTATTGGGTTCTTTTTTCCATAAAACCAAACATGGCCTTAATATACTGCATGTACTGCTTTTTGTTGCTCTGTAGTGATAATTAATCTGTGATTGCGGTTCTTGAGGTGGGTTTTCTTGTTTTGAACCAAACATGGCCTTAGTGTTTTTGTATGCCCTGCATTTTGTTGCTATGTAGTGATAGTTAATGAATCACGTAAATTCATGAAGTAGGTTTTCTTGTTTTGAACCAAACATGGCCTTACTGTTTTTTATGCCCTTCATTTTCTTGTTATGTAGTGATAATTAACGAATCCCTTAGATTCATGAAGTGGGTTTTTATGTTTTAGACCCAAACATGACCTTAGTACCTGAATATGATGATGTCGGTAATGTCTGTGAGGTGTTTGGGTTTTTTTTTTTTTTGAAGTCCTAAGAGGTCGAGGAGAGATGGGAAACCAGAGACAGAGAGAGTAACAGCTGACTCTAATCTGGATCAAAAGAACAGGCGCCGGTTGCAAGATGCATTGCCTCTTGAGGCTCCATCTGGTCTGGATTCTGTCAAGGTGGGGTCTGGTGGTGTGATCAAAGAAACAGACAAGAAACCAGATGGATATAGCGAAGGAAGCAAGCATTCTTCTAACCCAACTGAAGTTCCTCGTTCTCGATCCTATTTTCAGGTTTTTTTTTTCCTTTCTGAAGTAATTCTTATTATGTGTTTTGTGTTGAATTTCTTTTGGAGTGTCAATTTCATTATCCAATGGGAGGTGAAATCCAGCGCAGTATAGATAGTAAGTTCAGAAAAGCTAAGTATGCTTGGGTGTCTATGGAAATTGAAGTTTTAAATTTGTAGTCAATGTTGAACTTAGTGGCTTGGGATTTTTTCTATACTTTCCTGAAATGCTACTTGTGCTATACAGTATCTTAATGGTTGTCTTTGTAAATGGTCATTTGCTTGAGTCAAAACAGAGCAGTTCAACTTTTGCTTAAAACAGCACCTTTTTTTAGATTTTCTTTCTTCACAAATCTTCGGTATCATAGATGTTTTGAAGCTAATGTTTTGCGTGCATTCTTCTAATGATTGGAAAGAGATGAGTGAGGTATTTACATTTCTGCATCTTGGTGCAAGATGGATCTCTAATACATTAGTATTCTCTATGCATGTTTGTGTTTGTGGGACAAAATAGATGTTAGAGTCTTGCATTAATGTAATTGATCATTTCTAGTAAATGAGCAGAGTATTTCTCTCGATCTTAATCACTGGGTTTTTATTCAGTGTATTCAAACCTTTTTTTTCTGGGCTGATGTAGCGGGATTGTTGTCTGGCCCATGCCTTCGAAAGCCTCCATGTATATAACAATCTTAGGCTTCCCTGTGCATGTCTTTTAACAGCATGATGAGCGTGGTAATGCCGCGCAAGTTGGGCGAAGCTTTGGCCAGAGAGCTGCTACCGGTTAGTTCCTGATCTCACTTGCAGGACTCACATAATCCTTTGACCTTGTTACGTATAATATTTATTTGTCCTTGTCAAATGTTTTCACTTACTGTTCTTGTGTTCCTTTCTTTTGAAGAGCGTCGATTTAGGGATTCAAAGGATTATCGGGATGATAGGGCAGTAAACAAGTCAGCAACTTATGATTCGCAGCAAAGAGACAAGAAACCACGAGGTAAGGGGGATGACAACAGTGCTTGGGGCCATGATGGTTTCTTGAAAATGGAGGCTGAGCCGCCACCTCCTGCGAGGAAAAGACCTGCATTTCGGGAGAAGAAGATCCCAGTGGAGAATGAAAATCCTGGCAAAGCAGCTGTGGAATCTGCAAGGTCACGCCATTCTGATCATCCTATGTCAGTCAGTGAACGGAGAGAGGAAAGAGACCGTAACCCTCGTCATATAGACAGATCTGAGAGGCAAGCTGCAGGAAATAGAGAACTGCAGAGGGTTGGCCTTCCATCAAGAGAAAGATATGGTGGTGGTGGTGGAAATTATAGGGGAAGAGAGAGATTCAGCGAGAGGCGAGGTTATCACCCAAGTGGTACGGTAGGAGAGAAATGGAAGCATGATTTGTTTGATGACGGTAATAGGAGTCCAACCACAAAGAACGATGAGGATCAGATTGCAAAGATTGAAGCACTCTTGGCGTCATAGGCAGACAGGATGGTGTGAAGTTTTTGATCTGCATAATGCAGTGAGGTTGTGTTTGTTAAGATAAGGTCGAAGCATTAATCTTTTTGTTGATATTTCCCCCTTTCAAGACGTTTTGAGCGCAGAGATGCTGGATTGTAATTCATTTCTCTTATGATTTCTATTTCATAATGCAACAAACATTTGAATTGGCCAATTTAATTAGTACCATGAAAAATGCTATATGCTTCAATTCATTCCTCAAATACATACCGTATCTAGCTTTAAATTGTTTGAAACTGCTTCTTGTGGCTCATATGGTTCTGAACTCATTTTGTAGGCACTTATGACCTGTTGTTGTTGTTATGCATTATTTCTCAGGGATATGCTAATACACATAAATGAAATTGATCAAAGTACCCAACCGACCCGTAGGCACAGAACCAAATATGCTGGCCGTTGATGTGAATGGTAGCGTTTACTATTACATTTGATAATTCCTTTACTTCGAAATCGCAGTGTTAGACGACTGACAGAGAGCCAGAGGCTAACAGTCTGACCTGTAATTAGGCCTCTAATTTCAGTCCTAACACATTGATCTTGACACGCATTAAGCGAGTGATAATTGATTATATCATCAATAATACCAAGAAAAATCATCAAAAACCTCAACAGTGCAACTAACACATTACCGATGCATTGCCTACTTTTGAAAATGAATTCAACAAACAATGTGAGTCTATATTCAACTATCTAGACTAACTAAATCATCTACGGGAAACAAGGTCTTCAATATCAGTTACACCCAAATTTGTAGACTTCTTATCAGGTAAGTTGACTACCAGCTGACCACAAGCACCACTTATATCCTGACCCATTTCCTTACGAATTGTTGTCCGGATGTTGTTGACACCTCTAAGAATTTTCTGGAATGTCAATACTTTCATTTCACTGCTTGTTCTGAATTGACTCAGATTACCAATTGGATTGAAAGGTATCAAATTCACAACCTGCTTGGAAAGTAAAAAGGTCAAATAAGAAGGACATTGTATATTCAAGTAGCCTGCAGCTACTGAGAGATATGGAGACACAACTGAAAACATGTGCAGAGATGAGTGAAATCGATAAGTATGATGCTATTGGACTAACTCATAAAAAAACGATATGCCACCTATCCTGGAAGTACAACCTTGAGTGCTTAAAGATTTTGATACTTGACAAGCAACAAACCAAATCTCAAGACTTGTTACTACTGAAGCAGTATGCATTAATTCACTCATTTAACCATAAATAATAACTAAATAAAGCTCAAGATTTCAAATGTCTGTAGAGTGCCCCACATAGCACAATTAGATCTTCATGCTTAAACTCAAATTTAAGAGCTCACCACATCAAATGTCTCTAGCAATTTGCCAAGCTGGTGGGCATGCTCCTCTTCATCATTCACCCCATCAAGCATTATGTACTCAATAAAAATCTTCTGCCTACTGAAAATCACAACCAGATGTGAGATGAACAAGTTGCAAAGACATGTAATTCAGAAATGATCTACAGAAACACGCGACTAACCAAGTTTTACCTGTTCTTTTGATATATTTGCAGAGCATCCATAAGTTTTTCCAAAGGGAAAGCACGAGCTGCAGGCATTATCTGACAGCGGATGTCTTGAACTGGTGCATGTAGGGATACTGCCAGGTTCAAACCTGGTAGATCTTTATGAAGCTTGTTAATAGCATGAATTATTCCAACCTACAGAAGATTAGATTGAACCGGTATGCTTGTAAGTCAAGTTTTTCCTGCATTCATAAACCATTTAAAATTTTAAATCTACCTATATATTTCTCCTAACGAAAAGTTTAAGTTCAATAGGCAACGAAATCCATCTCAAATACCTCAAGAAAGCAGAAGAAATGAAAATAGACAATAAAGAATCACAGTAGAAGGAATGTTTTCTTGACAACTACACATGATGCCCTCAGTAAATTCCATTCCCATAATTACAATGCGTGCTTTACCAGACCATTAAGACATCCCACCAATTCACTTAAAACTCAACACAAAAGCATACAAAAATGTTAAAATAAGGTAAAATTCATGAAGCTTAACCAAACAAGATTCTTTGATTGCAAGTTATGAGCAAACCTAGAGAAGAAAATAACAGTTATGGAGATGGCAGACAAAAATGATGAGATAAGAAATCTCTCATGAAAAATTTAGTAAGGAAATAATGGATCTCATCAAATCTCAATACCTATAACATTTTAATGTTACAGGTTTCAAGTTATGTTATTATTGAAAATAATATCCCGAAAAGGGTGGGCAATGAGGACCGAATCTTTCAAATTTTACAAGAAGTTAATTTAACAAGAAATCCATCTCAGGAGAGAACAAGGCAATGATTTTAGTGAAGTCAGCAGCATAGTATGAAGAGCTCTGGAACAAAATAGAAAAATGGAAAACCATAAATATGATGCATGATGCTTGTGCACTTACTGTTGATACAGTAATTCTCTTTGGAGATAGCTGAAATGGAGCTCCCAACATAACACGTACTGCTTCCACCAAAGAAGAGTAGTTATTCAGTGGTTCCCCCATCCCCTGGTAACAAAACAGACAATCAAGTATTTGGACTCAATTTCAAACCTCATTTTGGACCAATATAAAGGCTAGGAAATTGCGATTAGGAAAGAAAAAGAAGAAGTGCTGACCATGAAAACAACATTCCGTATTTGTGACAAGTGAGAGGCATGAACTAATTGCTCAACAATTTCCCCTGATGATAAATTGTTTTTGAATCCCATGCTTCCAGTTGCACAAAACTTGCAACCCATCTTACATCCAACCTACGAAAGAAAGAGAAGTGGTTGAAACAAATGTTGTGCATAAGCAGCAGTTACATTCATGAACCAAAAAAGCAAAGACTCAAAAAAATCAAGGGTTAAATGAAAACCTCCTATTGATTAAGATTGGTGATGAAAAAGGGCCAAAAATATCAATTTTCAAACACAAGCCAAGCTTCATCTTACATTGCAATCAATGCACTGACTTAAAATGAGCAACTTCTCAAATTTTCTACTTTCCCTAAAAAAGAAGAAAACAATGCTGTAACCCAAAGCTAATTAAAACTTGTCTTGCTCATGAAGTTTCGAATTGGCTCAAGTCACACATATACATGCTAAAAATACTACAGCTTAGCAACGATACATTTCTATCAACGACATGGATACAACACCCATACCTGAGATGATATGCATAGAGTCGATCTTGGACCACCAGGACGGGGTTTCCCACAATATTTCCCCAACCGGGTGTCATACCTCATAATCACCGCCTCCACAAATGCTCCATTCTAATGATTAACAATCATAACGCAAACCCAAATCAACAAAAGGCAATGCCAATAAAAAAACACAAACATACCTTTTTAAACCAAAAACACATCTTAATTTATCTTTTCAGTAGAACAAAATATCATCAGAATGGCAATGATACTAAAGAACCAAGTACAGTGGTACCTGAAGCTTAATGAGAAGTTTGGTGGTGACCCCATCGTTTGAATCAATAACGGAGTCAACAGTTGAAGTGAAAATTTTGAACTTGGAACGCAAAAGGGGGTACGCAGCAGAGGGCAAATCGGGTATTTGCTCCCATTCACAATTAGGGTTTTTAATCACATACCTTAAACAATAAAATATATATATATATATATATATATATATATATATATATATATATATATATATAAACATTAAGTAACATTAATTTCAAAAAGGGGGGAAAAAAAAGAACACTGCATTCATGTAATTGTGTTAATAAGAGATATTGCTTACTTCCAAATAAAAGGAATGAAGAGAGAATTGATGCCTGCTTTTTCAAACTCTGCCCTTACATCTGGAACGTCGAAAATCGATCGAACGCCCATAATAACAATTGTTTAGAACTCCGATTTTATGTGTTTTTCTTTATCTTTGTTTCTGTAGTCTCTGTCAGCTCTCTCTTCACAGTCCTGGTGATGTCTTTACTAGAAACAAAAGACATGCTTCCAGCTTCAACACGATGTCGTTGTTATCTGGTAAATCGCATACAAAGCGTTCCCTTAGCTTAAACGACGTGTATTTTTGAACCGGGTTGCACTGGGTTTGGACTGACTCATGGGCTACCCATCGCAGCCCACCTCCGAAGCACCCATATGCTCGAACGTATACAAAATCAATAAAGAATAAAATATCATTTTGGATATTTGAGGTTGGGGAATGGAGATACCTTAAAGGTAATTTTTTTAAAAAAAATTATATATTGTTTTTATTGTTATAGTTCAGCATTTTTCTATGTCATAGTTCCACATTATGCTTGTGGTTCATGAAGGTGGCCCGTACATTAGGAGATTTGGGAAAGGGTGATGTTTATGAGTTTAGAAGGTTGTTGTTTTTTCGCATTGAAAATCAAACTCATTGGAAAATCTATGTCGAATATTATTATAGATAGAGTTTTTGATATCTCCTTCATTTTCAATTGATACTAGTATAGTATAGTACATACACGTTGCCGCAGGTAAATTTATTAGATACTTTATTTTAATATTTTAAATAATTTTAAAATATACGCATAAAATAAAAATTAATCATGAAAAATTATTTAATTATATATATGTGTGTGTGTGTGTGTGTGTGTTTTATAATTGAGTTTAAATACGTATTAGGAATATATTTTATTTTGATGAAGAAAAAATTCATTGATTATTTTTTTAAAAAAATAAATTAAAAGAAGGTGTTTAATCAATTTATATTAGAAGAATACTAGTTTTTTTGGCCGCTCAACACCGTAGGTTGGATAAAATATATAAAATCGTTTAAAAAAATCATTTTACTTTGATAGTCTCGTTTTATGATGTGAATCTATAAAAATATATGAAATCAAAAATGAAAAAAAATTATTTATAATTTTTTAATCAAAAATTTTGTATCTAACTATTTGCATTCTAGAAAAATAATATATAAATCAATCATGCTACTATAATTTAAAAATTATCTAAATTTATTTTTCAAAAAAAATAATTATGTTCTAAAAATTTATTCCAAAATTCATACATATAGAAAAATAAATCAAAACTATCGAGTAAATATAATTTTAAATTAATTGGATGAGAATTTAAAAAAAATGACAAATTAAAGTAGTAAATTTTAAATAATAAAAATAATTAACAAAAAACACTAAAACAAAATGGAACCAAATCACAATACAATTGAATTTTGAAATTAATATATATATATATATATATATATATATATATATATATATATATATATATATAGAAAAATTGAGGAGCATAGATTTGGATGAGAATTTTTTAAAAAAATGACAAATTAAAGTAATAAATTTTAAATAATAAAAATAATGAACAAAAAACGTTAAAACAAAATGGGACCAAATCACAATATAATTAAAGTTTGAAATTGAAAAACAAAAAGCGAATTTAAAAAAATGATAAACTAAAGTAGCAAATCTTAAATAAAAAAATAATTAACTAAAAACACTAAAACAAAATGGAATCAAATCGTAATACAATTAAAGTTTGAAATTGAAAAAAAATATATAAAAAAATTGAAGACCAAAGTGTTAAAAAAATGTAATGAATAATAAAAAGAATAGTAACTCGTGAGTGTGTGAATGGTGATTTTTGAGTTTGTAAATAGTGTTTCAAATAGTAAATAAATAATAAAACCAATGGTTTTACTTTAGTTTTTAGTATAATATAATAATTTAATGTTAGTTAATGAGTCTTTACAAAAATAAAAAATAATTATTAATTATAAAAAAAATATTTTGGGTAAAAAATGAATAATAAAAAAAGCACAAAAAAAAGATAAAAGAAAAAAAAAACCTGGCTCACACCAAACCCTTCCGTATGAGCACAGAGAAAACTAGGCCCAAGCAATTGGCTTGGAAGCCCAGCCCAACAAAAAAGGAACTTTTTTTACAATAATTAAAGTTAGAAATTGTTTTATATAAAATAATAACTTAAAATATCAAAATGTAAAAAAAGACAAATTAATCAAAAAGAATTTTTTTTTTTTTTGAAAAAACGGAGTCATTTGGAACTAGAACAGCTCAAAACAATATCGTTTTGATTTTATTATAGCTGAGATTAGCTACAATAAAACTCCATCTAATTTTAGTACATTTATTAATTAAAACTTGGACAAAATTTGATCAATATTGACAAACTGAGAGTAAAATTGAATAATTATTAGCACGAGTCAAAATTCGATTCAGTAATAAAGGGTGAATTCGCAAATTATTAGAATTTAATAACGTTAAAAATTTTGGTAAATTTTTTGTTTTGTTTCTGCCTTTTGTGTGGGTTTGGATGGAGTGCGTTCATAGAAGAATCTTCCCAATTTACTGAAGGAAAACCCCATTTTTTTCGACATTTTATTATGTTTCTCATATGGAGTTTTCTAACATGTTGAAGTTTTGTTATGATGTATATGCATGGTTAATTTCTGCCTCCAAGTTTTCATTCGATTTCCTGGTGTTTTTTCGTAGATTGTAGCATCTTAAAATTATATGCAGCTTTTATTTGTTTGTTGTCCCAGATTTTTTTTCTCCCATGTTCTAGTATTTTGTACTTGTGAACCATGATGGGAATGTATTTAGGACATCATATTCTTTCAATTTCTTAGCAACATCCTCTCCTATGTGTTGTGCTGACGTAGGACGACCAGGTTATTTCCACAATAGATAGATTTCTTAAAGTGCTATTTTACATGGCTTAATTAGGGTAGAAAGTTAGGTGATTGAACTGGACCATGGGTTTGCAAAACTGGTGGATTTGGGATGGCATGACCAGTTATAGAAAAACTGGCTGCAAAACGTGGCTGTGAACTCAACTTGCCCTTGCTTGGTGAGTCCGCTTGTCTTTCATGTTCTCCATTCCACGAGCTGTGCATTGCTAATCTTTCCCTCAAATTTCTCAAGGCACCACTAAGATTAAAAATCTGGATCACAATATTCGATCATTGAATGTTAAGCTGACAAAAAAAAGAAATTGATTTGAAGGAAATCTCTGATGCTTTTCCCATCAATGGAGTTGCTGGAATTAGAAATCCGCTTTCCCACCTAACATGGAAATATTCTAATACATTGGGTTGACTAAGGTTAAAGAATCATATATGATTAGCAGATTCGCGTAGATCATACATTTAGCCCTGTATTGATATATACATGCTTGGCACATAAATCATACCTTAAGCACTGATGGAAATTATTAAAGCAATTGTGTGCGAGGTAATAGAAATGAAACTTCCCTTCTGATGTAACTACATATTTTAGTCATTTGGTCATGAATTCTGCAGCTTGCTAGGAAAGCGACACATCATATCACCATCTTACTCTTCTTTTTCTTCGAATTTCGTTCTCTTAGATCACGAGTCCTTGTGCTTTGCACTGTTTGACCCATTTGCTTCCACTGCCTGTGACTTATTGCTGGATGTGATAAGGTTGTATAATTTATCCATCTAAATTCCATTGCTAACTCAAGGATATAATAGCATTGTTCCTACAGAATTATGGTATAATTTCAATTATTCATACTTCGCACGAGAGTTCACTAGTAGGGATAATTCTTTCTTGCTATAGGCATAGGTCTTAATAATAATTTATACTTCTATCTTGGCTTTGTGCTTGTGGCTCCAATTGTCTTTCTTAGTAACATCAGCTCTGTTTCTATACATGTTAGCTACTGTGAAGAACATAAGGGCATAACTTCATGATGTGTATGGTTCTTTATATGTCTTTCTCATCCAACACAATCAATTTAAAGGACTTTTGACTTTTTGTATTTCAACTTGGTTTGGTGAATGAGTTCCATATGAATCAAGTAGCATTTGGAATTGGTCCATCGAATCTTGGATATGATGCCTAGAGGTAACTCAGACCAATCAATAGACAAGGAAAGGATGTCGTTTTTATTAACAAATCTAATTACAATGCCTAGGGGGAAAAAAACACCTCTAAATTTATAATGATGGACTACAGCACCCTATAAAATTGAGAAAATATATTGTAATAAAAAAAAAAAAAAAACTACTCTAAAAACTGAGGCATAAGGCATTTGAGATTGAACACCAGTTTTTTTGTTGGAGAAAAAAATGGTCTCAATAAAAAAAATGTGAAAAAAATGAAATTAAAGAAAAAAGAAAGAGAAAATTGAAAAGGAAAACATAATGTACGAATTGAAATTCAATGTGTGGGAATCATACGTTTGCATTTAAAAATAGAAATAAATAATTATTGCTATCAAACCCACATTTAATGCCACACACAACCCCCTTCTGTCAACCATCATGAAACCTTTGCTGCCAAGATTAATAGAGGTTGACAGTGGATTGTGGCTTTTTGGTGTGGTTTGACAATAGTGTGTTAAGATGTAACTGTTTGAGGCCTAGACATTGAATTTAATATCTGCTTTCTTTTTTGATATTCACTTTCATTATTTTTCTACTTTTCCCTGATTTTTTCACAAATTTTCCATAAGGCTCGAATTTTTTATTACTAGTCATAAGATAATCGAAACGCTAACACCATACAAATTAAATTAACAGCAAATATTCAAATAAAAACAATAAAAGGTTAGTTTCTCAAATAGATACAATTGAAGATGAGGCATTTAAATTGAAAAAATAATAAAGTTGGACCCTAAATATATAGTTTTCTCTGCTTCAAAATTTTCTATTGTGACCCATTTTTTTCCAAGTATCATTAGATAATGGATATGATAGTGCTTAACACAATGAATTAAGAGTAGGCACTGAAATACCAAAAAAAAAAAAAAAAGTCAATAAATCAAATTGGTAAGATTGAAAGTGAGGCACTTAGGCAAAATAATGATAAAAAATTAGGGACCAAATATACAGTTTCTCAAAAACAAACCAAGCTTATCGCAATATATTCATGTATTCATTCAATGACATGATAGAGAACTTTGTAAAATACCACAAATATACTGCAAATTTAAAACGAATACATTGCAAAAATAAAAAATGATCATAAGACAATTAGAAATTGAGGCAACTTCCTATGATATTAGAAGGAAGTCTCAACCACAAAGAAAAAGAGAGACACCAGTCCTTCATATATCCAAGCAATGATATAACTAAGAACAAATAATATACTGTAAAATGATGAAAATGTAATGAAAAATTGACAAGTATACTACAAAAGTCTACAATCCCAGATGCCTTAACGTACTTAGCATTCTGATTGGATATGTTAAATGAAATATGATGCATTATTATTTGCATCTTTTCAACTTCTTATAGTGATACAAGGAAGTCTCCATCCGAGGAAAAAAAAAAACCAAAATTTCACATATCCATTCAATTCAATGGCATAATTAAAAACCCAAGAATACACCACCTTAAATAATAGAGATTGACAACACTATGAAAATACTGTTATAATTAAATGTACAATTTCCATTTTTTCGACCCTCGCGATGACATTTGAACAAAAGAATACAGCATAGAGCAATACAAAAGAATCAATAATAACACTGTCGTCGAGCCATCTTCAATATTTTGAATCTCTTATTGTCGAGGATTAGCTTAATTGTTCAACTGCTTGCCCATTTGGCGAGGATATGTATCGAAATTTGAGCCACCAGCGATTGACGGAGGGTTCACTGAACGTTTTCTCAAGCTGTCATATCGGTGAAATTCCATATTGGTCCGCTGCTCCAAAAACTCCATGGTTGGTGGCTGGTAGTCTGACCTGGTTCGCCGATGAGATGAACCATTGAATGACTGCTCTTCACCTCCCATCAACACATGGTAGCTACGGCTCGATCCCATGGAGAGAGACCTGTAGCTGTTTTGAGGCTTTTGTTTCTTGATCGCATGGAGAAGATATGGAATTAAACCTTCCATCACCCTTCTTGTTTCTTTCCTGTTGAGTTGCTCTGGTTAACTATATATCTCGGCTAAAACTTTGTAGATGTCAAAGTGTATGTCTTTTGCAGGTATATGATTATAATGTCACAGACCAACCTATATTTATAGTGACCATATAATTGACAGTGATGGAAAATGACGGGAAATCGTAGGAACATTAAACAAAGATAATCTTACCCAGATAAAAAGTTTTGGTCAATGAAGTTTTGTTAAATCAATGATCAGACTTTGAAAATTCTTCATTGAAATGTTAGACAGCTAGCCATTGATATCTTATACAGTAAAAAACCGCGTGATAAAGAGAAATATACCGAACTTTTTGCTTACCTGTGGGTAGACTTTGAGCTCGAAAAGGATTTCAAATTTGATTTGAAAAACTATAAGGGCCTAACTAACGTTGAGGAAGTCTATAACACAAAAACATGGTGTCAATAAAACATTAAACAAGATAATCTCACCCAAATAAAAGATTAATTAGCTGACAAGGAAGCAAATAACAAGTTGGATTGAGTAGTATAGTATGGATTTTGGTATGGTAATGGTTTTGCAATTGAGAAGTCAAAATTTTCAAATTTGACTTGTGGGTTATCAACTGCGTGTCTGTGCCTTATTCAATGTATGCGGCTCTTTGTGTCTGCTATCCTTATCTAATGGGAGTACTAGTGTGACCTTTCTCACCGATCACTTGTCTTTTTCTTTTTTTCTTTTCTTTTTTATTTTTTTTTAAAAACGAAAACATAGGTAGATTATTTTATACTTTTTGACATGAAATATTACGTTTGCATTACGTAATCATTTATCTAAAAATACCTTCACAACATTTGTATGGGAAGTTGAAGTTTAAAATTCTTTTGAAATTAACTATGATTATACGTGAAGACGTGGGTATATTGCTAGTGGAATTAAATTGTAAGTTAACTACTGTTTGGGACAATTATACGAAACTATCCAAAATCATAACTACAGTTTGGGACAATTATACGAAACTATGCAAAATCATTGATTGAGATATACTAACTAAATTTTCCTTTTAGAAAATCATTGACATCGATTACAAATAAAAAAATATATATTTACAAAAAAATATTTTATACTAAAATTTTGTAAGAATTAATGTGTCCATAATAGATGGTAAAAAAGTACAATTTATAAAAAACAAGTGATTATTCTCGTATTTAAAGATTCTCATATGTAAAGAATAACTGCTATATGTATTTGTATATAAATTTTATATGAAAAGTTTGTTTGTTTGTAAGATATTAAAATAAATAATGAATTTTGTTATTATTTGAGATGTACAGTAGATGAATTAATTCATTAAAATAAAGTATAATTTTTTTAGCTAAAATAATATAAGAACTTCATTTATTCTATCTCCATAAAGTATGTATATTGGCTCCACTAGCTTAGTTTCTTTTTCTTTCTATATTAAGATTAAGACGAAAATGAAATGAAGTAGTCATAACCCAATAAAGAAACTGTTTTAATGATTTTTTTGTGTTTTGTTGTTATTTTTTTTCGTTGAATATGGTGAAATTTAATCTTAATTTTAGTTTTGATAATAAGAAAAAATAATTATTTGAAAAAAATTCTAATCACACAAAACATCTAATCGACGTCTTTTGTCATAGGAGAGAGATTGATTCATCACTCGGTTCCGTTATAAAAGGATATAATTAAAAAACTAGAAATATGAATGCATATTTGAACCATTTCCATCAGGAAAAAAAATCAATTTTTTTAATTTTTAACAATAAGAGAAAATTATCGTTATTAGGGTATAGATTTAGTTTCCTCTAAGATTTTATAATTTTTGAAAAATTAACTATGCATATGAGTAATTTTATTTTATTTTAAAAATGGTGGCAAGATTATTATGGATGTTAATTGAGAGAGTAGTTAAGTAATTATTAGCCTCTCCTTCTTGTCACCTGCAACCAAGAGTTTGTTTTGTATAAAATATTTTATAAAAAAATATTTTGCTGATTTTCTGCATGTATGTAAAAGTTTTCTATTAAAAAATTGGCCAATGTAGTTTTTTACAAACGGTAAACAACTAACGACATCGTACATTTATTTCAACTATTACTATCATTGCCGCCAATGTTACTATTTCCACGACTTCCTTCGCAACCACCATCTCATCACTTCGGTATCGTTATTGTTGTTGCCAATACGCTACCACCTGCCATCTGTTTTTTGTCATTGTTGCCACTGGTATCACCTCCTCTCCCATCTCTATCATCAACACAACCAAAATTGCCACTACACCTTATCGCACAACATATTATCACCATCTAACTGTCACCATTATTTTATCACATCATTATTTATATAAAAAAACAAATTTTTTTTGTTTTTAAAATATTTTTATTTAAAATATCTCAACGCAGAACAAATGTCTCTAAAAATATATAATAAAAATAATCTCACGTAAAAAAAAAAAAAACTCATACTCTTGATGGATTCCTTGCATGGCATGATGTAGCAATTCCGAACAATCTAACAATTCAACCATAAATGACAGAAATAACAAATTAATGTGCTTGAGCGATGCTAATGGTCTGCATATAAAATCGTTTTGATTTTTCAATTAACTAAAATTAAAATTTAAGTGAAAGAAATTAATAGTTGATATGTATGTTTTAATATTTAATTTCGTATGTATATATTTTTATATTTAAATTTAAATATGTTTGATAATTATTAAAAAAATCCACACATACAATTAATTATTTACCTCATACAAAATCCAATTAAAAAGAACTCATAATCGATACTTGAGTACTATAAAAGTATGTGCAAATCGATTTTGGAAGGTTGTTTATGCAAATAACATCGGAATTGGCCGATCCTTTTCACCCTATTTATATTTTACTATTTATACATTGACATAATTTAGAATATTGAGTAATTTTGTTATTTCGAATTCAATTATAAATTTTAGTAGGCAAATGATAAAATTAAACGATGGCTCTCTCTCTCTCTCTCACAAAAAAAAAAAAAAAAAGGAATTAGAAGTTGAAGACATGTCCAAAAATTATGGTCAACTTTGAAGTAAGAATATAATTAGTTGTAAATTAACATAGACTAAAAAAAGATAGATTACATCCATTGTTATTAAGATTTCTTATTCTTCTAATTAAATGCCAATCTATTTCTAGTAAAAAAAAATTTCTTCTTAAAAAAATCATGTTATATTAATTAATTTTAATGCTTTCTATTATAAATATTTCAAAACTACTCATGTTATATTGATAAATAATTAATTACGAAGTATTTATTATTATCATAAATTCTCAGCTTATGCATAACCAAGTTATTTTTTAATCTATTTTTGTAGCTTACCTACCAATATATATGCTATATTATAGTATTTTAACATTAAATATTGTTTATATTTATTTAATAAAAATATTTTTAACTACGCGCATCACAAAAATTATATTAGAAGTTTGTATAAGAAATCTAGAGCAGGAATTAATTTTAAAGCGACCAAAAAAATATGGGCCAGGCTGCCCGGGGACAGCTACTGGGCTGAGAGTACAAGGCCAATCTGGAGCGCGGGGGCTAGGCTGCCTGGCCCAGAAACAAGAAATTTTCAAAAAAGAATGAAAGAATCAGGGGGCACGACGCGTCCTCAATCGTGTGCATGTAACCGCTCCGGGTAACTTTTTTTTGAGAAAATAAACTTGAGTAACCGAATTGAAAAAGGTAAGAATAAAATTTAAACAGGTTTAAAGGCAAATTTTGCCACTATTCTATTGAGATTTAGCAATTTCAGACCTATAGTATCAAATCATATCATTTTAATTTCAAAATATTGAAAATTACAAAAAATATAATCTATATTGCTTAATCTCTACCATGTGAATTGACTATTGCTTAAAATGTCAAAACGATTAAGTATTGACATTTTACTGTTAATTATATTTAAAAAAATTTTAAAAATATTTATAAACCCTAATTTTGAACTTTTTTTTAATATTGTTCTTATAAATATTTTTTAAAACATTTTATAAATTCTATATAAAAATATAATTTATAAATATTTTTAACCTCATAATTTTGAATTGTTTTTAACTTTATTTTTTTATAAAATATTATTTAATTTTTTATATAATTTATAAAATTATGGAGGTCAACCCTTAATTATGCTCATTTTAATTTATAAAATGTTTTTTAAGGCCTGAAATTATGTATTGTTAATTATGTTTTTTTTTTTACAATAACATTTTAATCTTTTTTTATAAATTGTAATTTATAAAATTAGGGAGGTCAACCCATAATTTCGCTGTTAATTATGTTTAAAAAAATTGTAAAAATATTTTAAAACCCTAATCTTGAACTTTTTTAATCTTTTTTTATATATATTTTATAAATTATACAAAAAAATATAATTTATAAATATTTTTTAACCCACTAATTTTGAAAATTTTTAAATTTTCTTATAAAATATTATAAATACTATATAATTTATAACATTAGGGATGTCAATCCTTAATTATGCTCATTTTAATTTAGAAAATATTTTTTTAAGGCCTGAAATTATGTATTATTGATTATGTTTTTTTTACAATAACATTTTATAAAAAAAAAGTTCAAAATTAAGAGGTTAAAAATATTAATAATTTTTTTATATATAATTTATAAAATATTTATAATATTTTAAAAGGAAAAAAGTTTTTAAAAAGTTCAAGATTAAGGGGTAAAAATATATATATTTTTTAAAAGCCACCCCATCCTGTATCAAAATAATTGTTCATTTGTTTGAACTTTGAAAATAACATTCAGTGCTTTCTCAAAAAAATAAAAATAAAAAAATAATTCAGTCTTTGGTAATTTGCAGGAGGACAGCCTCATTGATTCCTGATGGAATTCAAGTGGCTTGAAGAAGATAGAAGTTATTGTTGCTCTGAGCGACGACAAATCAACCAAACTTACAATCAACGTATTTTTGTTCCCTTTTTTATCTCTCACCAACTAGATTAGAATTCCAATTTTACTCGATTAACTTTTCGTTCCATTAATAAAGGTGATAGGGTGTCACCCTCTTTTTTTTTTTTTTTGATAAATTATGGAGTATATAGGAGTATAGGACCATTGGTTGTGCTGGAAGTGTCGTGATCATGACTTATCTATCAAACAGCATTTTGCAAACCTCATCCTACTTTCATTTTTGCGTCTTAAAAGTTTCTTTCTTTCCTTCCATTTCCTTTTTCTTTTAAATATGGCATGTTTGAGCATATGTTTGATTCTATACACTTCTCGAGGCACTTGAAATCTTGGTTAGGATGGAAAATTTCACTGCCTCTGCAACTATGGAGTTTGAGTTGCAGAATTGAGTAAGTGAGAATTTTTTCAGCAACAGCAGTGAAAACCAAGGATTTGACAAGGATTTAGTGAACGATGTCGAAAACATGATTTTTTTTATTATGTTATTATTTTGTACATGGTAACAGATCTGCCAGCTGATCAGTAGCTTGTTAAGGCAGCTAGACTCGACTGATATCCTGTTGTATCAGTAACTGCAGAACAGAAGGTTTTCTTTCGAGCAGTCGTTAATGAAGTTGACATCTTTTGAATTTCAATATGTTTCACTTTGTTATATGTAAGGTGGTTTTGTACTCTAGAACCATGAAAGAGATTTGGTAGGGTAAATTATGCGGTGTTCTAAAAGAAAAACTGAATTAAATTAAAACATTCAAGGGTTTTTGGATTTTTTTTTTTTTTTTTTTTTAATGCAGTGCCATTGGCAAACGGTGAAATTGACCAATGGTGTGTTTTCTTTTATGATTTCTGGTGCAAGAAGAAAACCTTCTTAAAACAGTTCTGAACTACCCATCTTTTATAGCAGAACTCAAGCAAAAATGCCACAATGGGAATTACCAACTCCGCGTATCATATTTTTGTTGGACTCTCTTGCTCTCAGCAAGTCATGAGAATCCACTAATTGCATACCATTCCCGGGAATAAATAACTAATAATTATTAATTTTTTATTTTTTTTATAAATAACAACCAATCCAATTTTACAAGCAAGCTGGAGTAGCTCAGTTGGCTAGAGCGTGTGGCTGTTAACCACAAGGTCGAAGGTTCAAGCCCTTCCTCTAGCGTTTTATAATTTTCTTTTCCTTCTTAACTAGCTAGCTTAAGGGTTAAGTGATATCCTCGGATCAACTCATCTCAATCTAGGATGAGGAAATTGATGAGAAATTAAAAATTTTCTAAGCTCTTTCTATTACATAGATGGGAATCCTCCCATACTTACATTTTGAGCCAGCCTAACATTGCAATGGTACCTCACTTGGCGCTTACTGGGAGATCCAATCATAAACGTATGCTTTCCTGTTACCAGCTTCCTCTGTCCTTCACTGTCCACAAGACTAAGTCCCTTGCATACATCCACAGCCAAAGTTACATTATTTGTTTTGCCCTTTTTCACATGCACCCTGTCAAATGCAACGAGTTGCTTATTTGGTGGACTTGTTATTTCTGCCGATTTAGGTGGCTTCCAAAATACTAGCACCACGTTATCTCCATCCATTGGCCCTTTGTTTCTCACACCAATGACTAGACGAAGTTGCAATTTGGTGCAGTTTACGCTTAAAACATCAATGGCTTGGCCATTAGGATAAGGGTCTTGTTTGGAGGAATAAACTGAGAGAATGCTACTTGGGTTGAGAGAAGGTTTTAATGGGACTAGTAATGTAGAAGGAGCAGAAATAACAAACTTTGAGAAATTTGAGTAGCTCAGTCCATGACCAAACTCATACAATGAGTTTCCTGTGTAGAACCTGTAGGTTCTTCCAGGGAAGTTATCAGTTGCATTGGCTCTCATGTTCATGTTTGTCATTGGCACTTGATCAGAGTACTCTTTTGGATACCATGTGAAGGGGGACCTCCCAGCTGATAAGACAAAGAGATTGTCAGTATGAAGGTGGTTTGTAAACTTTGTTTTGGCTAGAAACAGATATAAATTGGCAATAGAATGCTCAAACATGAGATGTTGCAAATTAGTTGGTTTGGAATAGAGATAGAAAGACTACCAGGATTGTGGTCTCCAAATATGACCTGAGCTATGGCATCTCCTCCAGCTTGACCAGGATAGCCTACCCACAGAATCCCTCCAATCTTGCTCTCATTCTTGGCGAAAGAGATATCGATAGGACTAGCAGACATTATAACGAGAATCACCGTTCCGTTGGTTGCATTAATTACATCTTTTACTAGTTTCTCTTGATATCCTGGCAATGTCAAGTTCTCCCTGTCCAAGCCCTCTTGCTCTATAGACTGATCAAGCCCCACCACCAATACCACCGCATCTGCCGTAGCAGCAGTCTTAGTTGCTGTCCCGATAAGCGATTCATCAGTGCAATTCACAAATGGACACCCGGCCTCATATGTAACTGATGAGATGTACTTCTGCAGTCCTTGTAAAGGTGTAGTGTATTTACAAGGTATACCAGCATAGATGCTAATCATAGCCACAGTAGCGTTACCGTTTGGTCCTATAACAGCCAAGTTTTTTGTGGCGTTTATAGACAAAGGAAGAGCTCCGTTATTTTCTAGCAAGACTATCCCTTGCTTTGCAGCATCAAGTGCTAGCTTTTGATGTTCTTCGCTGCATACATCTGATGGTCCAAGATTTCCAAATGGGTGCAATTTTGGATCCCCATCAAAGAAACCAAGCCTCATGAGGACTATATAATTGTAGATTAAGGCTTGGTCTACAATAGATTCTTCAATTTTGTTTAACTGGACTGCATTCTCTGTATACCTTGGCAAAAAGTCTCCGCAGTTCATGTTTAAACCTGCATTACACGATCATTATCTTACAGTATCAATAACCCAAGAAGAGATGGAATGTTCAATTTCCAGACATTCGTCAACGATTTGTGCAAGTGCATTGTACCTGCTTTTAAGGCCAGGGTTACTGCATCTTCAGGTGTGGCTGCATATTTGATTCTGTCATAATAAACCTCAATGGAATCACAATCGGAGACAATATACCTATCAAAAACGCACAAATTGGTAGTTAGGAACAAAACTTTAAACATGAAACTTCAATAAATCATTAGAAAAAGTCTCTGTTGTCATGCTACAAGTTTCAGTATTCATTCATATGCGGGAGGGAAAGAAGAAGAACAAACCCGTCAAGATTCCATTGTCCTCTGATAACTCCTTTGAGCAGGTCTGGATCAGCACAAGTAGGAATACCATTAACCCTGTTATATGAACACATCACACTACTCACGTGACCCTCCTCTACACAGCTTCTAAATGGTGGTTGAAATGTGTCCTCTAGGTCCTGCTTTGTCACCTTCAAAACCAAAATAACCTCGTCCTCAATGTCCAAAATTGTCAAAGGACAATTATACCATAGTATAGGTAGAAAGAACTCATAAAGAAAGTATCTGATGGCCTAAGTAACACATTGATGCAGCAAAAATGGCAACTCATATCTGAAAATTCATACGTACCTTGGCATCAAAGTGAAACCGATCAAAACCTTTCCAGTTGTCAAGATCATAAGCAGTATAATGCTTGCAACAACTTGATACCTTAAGGCTGTTACGAGTGGAATTCCCTTCTTCACCAACTTCTTGCAAGCCCCTAACATAATTCACAGCATATTTTGACACCACCAAAGGATCCTCCCCTGGTGTCTCTTGGCCTCGACCCCACCTTGGGTCACGAAACACATTAATAGTGGGACTCCAATAAGTCAACCCAGCTAAACCGACATTGTACATGGCTCGGGCCTCAGTTGACACCACTTGTCCCATCTTAAACCATAATGTTGTGTTAAAACTAGCAGCAGACAAAATCACTGCTGGGAAGCTAGTGGCACCAGGTACTGTCGCATTAAAGTGTACACCATAACCGACATTTGCCACGCCATGAAGTGCCTCAGACCACCATTCGTAAGCAGGGACACCCAGCCGGGAAATTCCAGCAGCATGATTTCCTAGTTGTTGCACCTTTTCCTTTAATGTCAAGCGCGAGATAAGATCCTTGGCTCTGTTCTCATAAGAAAGGGATGTGTTACAGAAGGGAAATTGGCTCGTTTCAGGAATGTTCTTGTCACAAGCAAAATTCTGAGCGAAACAAGGGACTATTAGGAGCAATGAGAAAAGAAATGCTAAGAAAAGTTGGATTTTCATGGTTTCTCTCATAGCTCGTTTTTTTAATTTCTTTGCATGCATTACATTATTAGCAATTCACTGAGGTTTTATAGCTGAGGGTTAGCCTTAATGTCACCAGCATCTTTTCTATGCCAATTAGGTAGTTTGCTTCTGGGTTGAGGCATATAGATAGGCCATTAATTTGGCTCCTTCCTAGTTTAAGAAGTGATAATGTTAGGATGCGTAGACACAACAACAGTTTCTACTACTAGTTAGTGGAGACAATGATATGGACCCAAATTTATGTAGGGGACAGTTTATACCTCTAGCATCAATTTATTTCTGATCATTAAAGACTACAGAACACGAAGCTGACTGTCATTCTTTTTACTATCCTTTTTCTTTTCTTAGCGTGGAGAGTATGTTAAGTAACACATTCTCTTAAGCAAAGCATTAGAGAAGCCTAGCCATGAAAATTATCAGCTGCCTTTTCAAGGCCTATGTTGCATTTTAGGATTCGGCTGTTCTAGGCTGACACATTTGTCCGTGGAATCACTTTGCGTGAGATGTTGTATTCAATCTTTTTCATATTAAAATTTCCAAGTACTATGACACTTGTCAGAGTTTGATATCAGCAGAAGTTTTTTTTTTTTTTTTTTAATCAAGAACTTCACTATCCTGTGTGCGAGAGGCTGAGAACAGTAGTCATGTAAGAGTGCCTTCTAAGTCAGTTATTTGCAACAAAAAAGGGATTAAGTGAGAGGATTGGCTTGAGCACAAGAAACTCTAATTGTTTAAGTAAATGATCTGAAATTCGAACTCTTGTGTATATGAAAAACTATTTAAATAGTTGTATCTATCTTGTGCTTCTGACTAAACAGCGAGGAATTACTCTAGCTTTTTAAACTTGGAATACCTAGAGATCCAAAAAACAAAAAAAAACATCAAGTTTACTTATTTTAGTTGTTTTGGTAACATTTTTTTAGATTTGAAGGATTTAGGACCCCCTTTATTTATCAATAATAACAAGAAGTGGTCTATGGACAATTACAAGACTGACTTGCTCATGCTACCTGCGGCGTGACACAAGCTCAAAACAGATTTTCTGAACTCTGAAGGAGTTTCTGTTTTGAAGTTCAGGTTTCTTAAGTTACCCCAAACCTGATTTTTGGGCTCACATACAGAGAATAATTAAACATTACTTATTTAGTTATTTTTTTGTTTCAATTTTAATTTTTAGCAAAAATTACCAGAAAAACCAGCTGAAAAAATTTATAGCTAAAAAATCAACCAATTTTATTTTGAAATATCTCAAATTTAAAATTATATTTTTCTTACTAAAACATCTAATAGCTAACACCCAACTTAAAACCAATTAACTATTTATTGAATGTTTTGATAAGAAAAATATTATTTTAGATTTGAGAGATTCAAAAATAAATTTGCGGGTTTTTTAGATAGAAGATTTTTTTTATAGAGATTTTATGATGATTATCCACATCTTAAACGAAACATTATATTCCAAAATATATATTGCTATTGTAAATACCCCTGTTTTATTTAATTAATGCTCCGACATATGATATAAATTCATTGTGTAATTTAATTTAATTTGCTTGATAAAAAATGCTAAGTTTCAATTACTTAAATACCAGTACTAGTGATGTTTTTTTTTTTTTTTTGCATATTAGGATTTAAGAGATTACTAATATTTATAATCATACATGACTTTTGTTGTCTTATTTCTATGGTACCTTTTGGATTAAATTATATGAGAGTAACATAAGTCTTATTATTTCATTAATATTAATCAATTGAATTGCATCAATTACTATAACTATTAGGTAATGAAGCTAATTCCCTAGTTGACGAAACGAACAATGAAATAGATACTTCTACAGAGAGAATTTTTTAGTGTAATAAGAAAATAATACTGGAATATTAATAGATTAGCCACCAAAGAATTTGAAAAAAAAATATTTATTGAAATTAAAAAAAAAAACTTAAACTTGATTATAATAAGAAAAAAATATCAAAAGAATCCTGTAAAAAAAATCTTCCATTTAAAAAATCCATTAATTTATTTTTAAATTTATCAAATCTAAAATAACATTTTTCTTTGCAAAACACTACTTTTGATGTTTTGAAAAGAAAAATATCCATAAATTTTTTCTAGTAATTCTCTCTTTTCTTATCATGCATTAACACGTCTCTTTTTCAAAATTTACTAAACATGTTTGATTTTATATAGTATTCGATAGTTTCTTAAAAACTATAAGCGGATAATTTTTAAAAAATACAGTGAATTATTAATTGGACATAAAAATGATGTTCTTGGGCTAAGAAGATATCTGTTAAAATTTTCTTGGCTGAGAAAGATTTACCAATGACAATATTAAAGATCAAAATTCAGGCCCCAGGATTCGCAAAACATTTTCTCGATCTAAATGAGTTATGAATATTGAAAAAATTTAGAGTATTTCATGATTAACTAGTAATATTTATTATATAAGTTTATTTTGAGGAAATAAATTGACACAATGATAAAAAAAAAATTAACTTACATTTCTATCAATTAAAAGTGATAAGAATATCTTTGTTTAAACTCAACAATATATTTTTTAATTTTCTATAGCGTTTCTTGACTTTGTAAGTTTTAATCTAGAACTAGTTCTTTAAAAAATTTATTTCATAAATATTTAACACTAGTGTGGATGATACACTCTTAAATTCTTCCGAAGAATTAGTTGATGCGCAAGTTAACCCATTATATCCCTTATGGTTGAAAAAATAGAAGATAAATAGGTTAATTTGCTCTTATATAATAGCTCATATTTTAAATCTATCTCTATATTTTTAATTGTATATATTATATTTCTAAATATTGTTTGAATCTCTAATCTGTTTTTTTGATTAATTTTCAAACATTGAAAAAATTGACCAAAAATGCTCTTAATTAAAATACAAAAAAAAATCTAAGACTTCAAAAATAAAACACGAATATCATAAAAAAAAATTTTAAGACTTCAAAAATAAAACACGAATATCATATTAATTAATTTATTTTTTTTTTACATTTTAATTAAAGATATTTTAATAAAAATAATATACTCATGATTGAAAAAAATTGATTGAAATGATAAATTAAAAAATTAAATATTATTTAAAAATATAATAGATACAATTAGAAATATAAGAATATATTATAGAATTAGACTATTATACAAGTACAAATTGATCCATTAAAAAAAAAATTGTTTGTAAAGTTGGGTCCAAAATCAGCCATCTTGACAGGGACAAGGGGTCATCATCTAATTCGTTGAAATCCAATTTACTTGCCCTATGCAGGTTCATAGACAATAGTTTCTTTCTGCATCCAATCAGATGGATCACTAATAACGGTCATAACTGCCAACACTGCTTGTGAGTCAGATCTATAATCCAATCCAAAGAGTCGAAAAACCTAGAATCTATTCCTTTTGACTATTTCCAACTGTCTATTTGAAGACAACAAACTAAAAATTCCTCACTGGAATCATTTCCCTCTTTTGGATCCCTCCTGATGTTCCACAGCCTAGAACCACTCATTCTTGAATTTTCATGATCAAAACAATCCAACTTCAATAACCTATTTGTTGTTTTCAGATATTCAGTTTCATTGATCGAAGAAACTCATTTCATGTTTGACAGAGCCAGTCCGATGACTTGTACACTATATAGCATTCTTTATGTTTCAAGATCTTGAGTTTCTTCGATTATATTTCAAGACAATGGCAGAGTTGAAACCTGGGGTTCTTGTAAAGTTTCTTCAAGAAATGGATGTTGATGGAAACACAATACGCGATTGTAAACCTGTGTTGATACAGATTAGAAGTATAATTCCTGTGTTAAGAGAAGGTAATCTTTGGCCTAATCAAGGATTCTTTTTGAAGGTTTCTGATATGACACATGCATTGTATGTTTCATTGCCTCAAGAACAAGATGAATTGATTCTATATGACAAATTGCATCTTGGGCAATTCATATACGTGGACAAATTAGAGGCTGCATATCCAGTTCCAACGCTTAGAGGCATTACGCCTGTTCCAGGTAGGCATCCATGTTATGGGAATCCTAAAGAACTTCTCTCTATTGATACTTTGAAAAAATTTCTTGGTGTATCTAGTTTGGAGACTATAGTTGAAGACTGCAATGAAGTACCAAAGAAGACAGAAACAGAAAGGCCTCGATCTTTAAGTGCTTCGAAAGTAATTCCAAATGAGAGAACAGGCAAATCTGGGGGCGTTAGTTGCATTACTGATCAAGGTGGTAATGATATGGTAAAGAAGCCAGTCCTAAGATCTCGCTCCAATAGTGCTTCAAAAGTAAGCTCAACAGGTGAAGGAATGCCTAGAAGGGCACCAAATTACAGGCCTCGTAAGATTGAAGTTGAAAGTGCCTTGGGTTACAGGCCTAAAAAGAGTGACGTTGGAAGTAATTATAGGGGGCTTGAAAGACTTAAATCTACGCGTGTTTATGAAGATGATGATATGGAAAGTACAATCTCATTCACCTCTACATCCTCAACATTCAAGAGAAGAAGCTGGCATGGTAGGGAAGCCACTAGGGTTGATGATATTGCTGACACCCCTATTGACAAGAAGGAATTGGGACCTGATAATAGCAGTAGCAGAGTTTCTGTGAGTTCTTCAACTTCTTCCTTCGCTCCTTTTGACATGACTGTTGAAAGTTTTACTACGGTCTTCTCAGGAATAATCAATAATGGATTATGGATAGGCATG
The DNA here is from genome assembly GCA_963924115.1 of Dovyalis caffra. Classification (NCBI taxonomy): domain Eukaryota; kingdom Viridiplantae; phylum Streptophyta; class Magnoliopsida; order Malpighiales; family Salicaceae; genus Dovyalis; species Dovyalis caffra. Next base: position 7,354,487 of record CAWUPB010000913.1, on the reverse strand, counting down.
ACTGAACAAAGTGGACCACATTGCCGAATACTGTTACCTTGGGTGCATATTTTAGAACTCAACAATCAGAAATCCGAAATGTTTTTAAGTCCAATAAATAGGAGTGGAACAAATTGTGAAACAACTTTGAGCGAATAGGTGTTAAATTTATCACATGCTTAGAGGACATTGGCATTCTGCCTATTTTCTAAAATTCACCATAGATTGTTACCATCTAAATAACTCATGTTTAAGGAGTAAATACCGAATTAACATGCAATTCAATAAAATAAAATTCTGTTTTGTCAAATGAAATGTTTGCTTTGCTCTAGTAATTTGTGCAACTCCAGAAGTTCTCTTCTTTTTTCTGATAATTGGCATAACTCCGTGCGGTTTCTTCATGGACAGATTTCTCCAATCGATTCATTAAGGTTTGATAGCTCTGATGACAATTCAAGCTCCAGAACGCAAAGAACAGTTGCTAGCTTATGTGCAAAATCTTCCAAAATTTCCAGCAAGGGTAGCGTCTCAGCGCGAGGAAAAACAAGTGAAGATTCTGTTAATAGAAAAGTGAATTTCAGCTCGTTAAACAATAAGAACCCAATAGGCACTACCATATCATGCGATTTCCTTCCCTCAACTTTGGTGAAACTTGGCCAGGTATTGCGCTATACGCAGCTAAACTTTTTTGGTACTTGCCTTGACTATCTGTCTGATAGATGGTTTAATATGTTCTGTAGGAGGTGTCAAGGCAAAGAGACATTGCTCTGCTTGCTGCTGTTGAAGCTTTGCAAGAGGCTTCTGCTGCTGAGAGATTGCTCAAATGCCTAAGGTGTACATATATATTTATGCTTCTGAAGTGTAATTTCATAAACTGCCAACATTTGTTGAGCATCATTCTGAGCATGTTTATAATCTACTTATTATTCTTGGATATGATTTCTTCCTAACATGTCTGCTTTACACTTTCTTTTGGTAAAAGTATGTGTTCCTATTAGCGCTTGATTATCTTATCTTATCCTTGCAACTTGCAAGCTTCCTGATGATTTTTCTGTATGATAGGAATGAACTTATTTATTAGTCTGTTTCATCCTCTTTTCCTTCTATTCATGGCAGACATGAGCAAGTATAAGCCGTGATTGAATCAGTTACCACTTCCATAGTCACTAGACTGACCTTCCCTTTCTTATTTTTCTCAGCACATATTCCCAGCTTCTGTTGGCGAAAGGAAAGGATCAGCAACTATCAGTTGACAAATTCCTCACTCTTCAAGATGACTTGACTGATACCAGCTTAATTTTGCAATCACTAACAGGTAGTAGTCAACTAAGAACAGATGATGCTGATCAAAATGTCCCTGGTGCTGTTGGGGAAGCACTAAAACTCGCACTGGACAGAAAGCGAAAGGCCACTTCGTGGATAAAAGCAGCTGTGGCATCAGATCTCAACCCCATTTCTGATCTCAGCAAAACCAAAACTCTTTTTCTGGATGCTAGCGGTGCAGAAAAATCATCAACTAAAGCGATTCGTGCTAAACATAAAGGGGCATTGATTGTTAGGAAGCAGATAAACAATGATGAATTGTGTATTGGATTGACACCAGACATGGACAAGGATCGAGATTGGGTGAAAGGAAGTGCTTCACCAATATGTGCTGAACTAGCAAATTCCTTGCACAATGAATGTAGAACATGGTTTTTGAGTAACCTTGAGGATTATTTAGATTGGGTTAGCATCAAAATCAATTCCAGACAGTCTGATAGCCAGGTAGCTGAAATGATGTTCATGGTCAAGAGAGTGAATGACTGGTTAGATATTGTGAGATGCAGAGACAGTTCCATATTTGAGGATTCCGCATTGGAAGCTTGTGGGAGGGTGAGGAACAAAATATATGAGATACTGTTGAAGCATGTTGAGAGAACCTGCCAAGATTCCAGTGGTTGATTAGCAACAAGATTAGCAATTCATTCTTTCTTCCACAGAAAGAACTATGATTTTGCCACTATAATATACTGCTCTACTGCTCTTCTCTTGCATTTAATTTATTGGACTTGCTTTTCTAGTTCTACACATATATACTTTGTTGTTAGAGGATACATTTAAAAACAAAATCCTGGTGGTATGCTCACAGGAAATTGGATTACCATGTATATTTTGGTGTGCAATTCATGCTACTTGAAGTACACGGTCAATGTTCCTGATAAAAAGAGACTTTTTTTTTTTTTTTTTGATCGACAGCAAAGAGACACCACTAATGACCAACAGTGCCATACTTTGAAGGGAAAAGTGATTAATTGAATAATCTTTTCTCTCCTTTTCCTTTGACACCTTTTTACTGAGTAAATACTCTAGTTTGAAAAACTAATTATGGGTTGTTAGATGTCGCAAAATTCAGCAGAGTAACCGTGTGGACCTCCTTCCTTCATGTGCTTCATCTAGTCTCATATAACTATTTGTCAGAAGTCAGAGCCAGTCTAGCATAAAATATTACACTTAATGTCTGCAAATGATGCTGTTTATCTTTTAATCTTGCCATTAAATCCAGGTTGCATTCTCATTGCCCTTTCTTTTTTCTTTTTTTTGGTTCCCAAAGAACCTACTCATGTAGGTCCACGCACCTAATCTGTAGCTAATCATACTAGTTAATTACACTATAGCCTATCTGAGTGGCTGTAAATCCTTATTTAAGTGGAGTCAAATTGCCTCTAGCTAAGTACTTTATTTGGCACAGCAAATGCGGTTCTCATTCTATCCCAGTCGAGCACAATTTGCACAACTAGAGTGTCACGGGACGCATTTTGACCCCAGTACAAACTACGTGATCTTTGCTATACTGCTTCATCTGTTTCTATAACCAGCAACAACATTTCTCAAACTAGGTGCCTAAGCCATTGCCGCCATGTAATATTCTTGAACTGAATGTAGTGTTGAATAAGTGAAAATATTAAATAATATAGAAAGTTTGATGAAAAAAATATTTTTCATAATAAATTATTATTAAATTAAATATGAATAATGGTCGAATGACTAATTAATTAATTTTTAAAAAATAAAAATACTGTTTGATTGGTTTTGCAACTCTAGAGGAGCTATTTATAATTACGCCCTTTTTACTATTTTGTTGATTGTTACATCATCCTAGAGTACGGTGTGGTTCCCTCGGGCAGAGACTTGCAACTTGCAAGAGAAGTGGGGCAGTTGGCTGTTTGATTTTTTCAAAAAAAAATTAATAATCGCCCCCCAATAGTTTTATCAATTCCAATTTGCCGATCGTAGTTATCGAAACTTCTATGTTAATTCTTGGCTGCAACATTTTGATCCGGATTGAATTCTTAATTCTTTATTCTCTTCTTATAATGTTTTTCAATGTATTTATATATAACAAGTGTAGAAGAATAAAAATAAGTTGCTTAAAATGTGTTTGTTTTGCGTATAATATATGACCAAAAATGTATATATTTGTTCTAGTAAAATACTAGTTACTTGCCGGCACTACGCTGCGGGTCCAGTAAAAAAAATCATTTTAAATTTTTAAATTTTTTAATTATGATTTTTATTTAAATAATTTTTTATAATTTTTTGTTTAAAAAATAGAAATCATTCTTTTTTATGAATTGATTTTAAAATAAAAAATATAATAACTTTAACTAAAATATTAATCAAGAATTAAAAAACTTTTAAAATATAATTTTCATAACATTGTATTCCAAAAAATAAAGTTATAATTAATGAAAAAACTTTTACAAAAATTAACAAATGAAAAAAAAGAACATAAATTGATGAAAAAAAGTAAAGAAAAAAATCAAAAGAAAAAAAGACATGTGCAATGCATCGACTAGAGGGATTAAAATTTTTATTTTAAAATTTTAGATACTAAAATGAAACAATCAAAAAATTTAAAAAAAAAAAAAAGAACCTAGATTGATGAGAAAAGCAAAGAAAAAAGAAAAAGCATGTATAGTGAAATAACTTGAAATTAATTGTTTTGTTTTTTTTATAAATTTTTTGTTTCAATAACATAAATCATTCTTTTTTTATGGATTGATTTTAAAATAAAAAATATATAATAATTTTAACAAAAATATTAATCAAGAATTAAAAAAAATTAAAAGTATAATTTTCATAATATTGTATTCCAAAAAATAAAGTTATAATTAATGGATAGACTTTTACAAAAATTAACAAATGAAAAAAAAAAGAACATAAATTGATGAAAAAAAAAACAAAGGAAAAAAAAGACATGTCTAATGCATCGGCTAGGAGATTAAAATTTTTATTTTAAAATTTTAGAGACCAAAATGAAATAACTTGAAAATAAAAAAATTAAATTAAAAAAAAAACCTAGATTGATGGAAAAAAGTAAAGGAAAAAAAACATGTAAAAAAAGCTGCGCTATGTTACCATTCGGTGGAAAAAAATCATTTTAAATTTTTAATTAAGTTTTTAATATTTTTTTATAAATTTTCTCGCTTAATAAAAAACATAAATCATTCTTTTTTATGGATTGATTTTAAAATAAAAAATATAATAATTTTAACTAAAATATTAATCAAAAATTAAAAAAAGTTTAAAAATATAATTTGCATAATATTGTATTTCAAAAAATAAAATTATAATTAATGGACGAGACTTTTACAAAAATTAACAAATGAAAAAAATACTTATTTAATATCGATGAAAATATTACTTTTTGAAATTATTCGCACAACGCTAGGGGTAGAGAGAATAAAATAATTTAAAAATTTTATATTTTTTTATTAATTTGTTTTATTTAATTATTAATATTTTTTAATGTGTTTTTCATAAAATTTTTGCTTAAAAAATGATTTATTCTTCTTTATTTATGGATTTTTAAATAAAAACTTGTAATAATTTAAATATAAAATATTAATTAATAATTCAAAAGAAAATGTTTTAAAATTATATATTTTTTTATAAGAATGTATCCAAATAACCTAAATTGATGGAAAAAAAACATTTATAGTGAAATAACTTGAAAAAAAAAAGAATGAATGAATGAATAGTGATTTATACGAGAGGTGAACAATGATTTTCACTGTTCAAATCCCCCACCATTTTTAGATAAATAGTATAGTAATAGTAATAACAATAACAATAATTATAATATAATATCAATAATAGTAATAGCAGTATTATTAATATTTGTTCTAATTTTTCAATTGTTATGGAATATTTTGAGAAAATAAAATAAATGTCTAAGCATGGTTCCGGGAGGAATGAAAACAAGTCCCAAGCAAAATGCCAAAAGCATGAATGCTTTCCACAATTTGAGTTAAAAAAAAAATAGAGTGAACAATAATTTGTGAGGGGATGAACAAGTATTGTCATTGTTCAAAAATCACGTTTTAGTTTATTAGTAATTTTACGAGTAAATTTTTAAATTTAGTTCACTTATAGTTATCTTATTAAATTCTATCAAATATTTTACAGATGATTATTCATTCTAGCTATCTTATAACTATTTTAATTATTACCATAACTTTGCCACCATCCCCATCACAAATGCAATCATTTAATTGTCATCGTCACCTTCTTTACCTTCGTTATAACCACCATCATCACTACCATCATCATCATCATCCTATAATCGCAATATTTTTCAAACCATCACTTATCTAACATTGTATGAAAATTTCTATATAAAAAGTTTTATCGGTAAAATATTTTCCAATCGTATACTATTTTAAGCAAAACGAACTCGCCCCTTAATTATATAGCGTTACCCAATGTAAAGATGCCAATACTCGCCCCCACCACTTAGCTATAGCCTATAGGCTATAGGTAAAAAATCGAGTTTTGGGGTCCACCATCAAAACACGAGGACGATAATAATCCAATACCTTAACCCCGTGTTTGGATAGGGAGGAAAGTGGGAGAGAGGAAAGAAAATGAGGGTGAAAAGAAAAGTTTTCATCGTTTGGGTAGATGGAGGAAATCAGTGGAAAGAAAAAAAACAATGTAGAAACAAGTGGGACCCATTTTCCTCCCAAAATTGGGAGGAAACGGGGAGAAAAACGTGAGACGTATTTTTTTTGTTTTTTATAGTTTTGCCCTTTTCGTCCCTTTCATTTGCTACAAACATAAGGTAACAGTATCCGCAACCCCTAAATCTCTCTCTCTCTCTCTCTCTCTCTCTCTGCGTTCTTTCTCTCGTGATCATCTCTTCCTCGTGAATCCTTTCACATTAACAACGGATCCGCAAATCAAGTTATTGAACCTTGCATTAGTTAATCCATTTGCATAAGAAATTTTCTTTCCTCCCTAGTTCATCCGACAAAAACGTCTCCTCGGGTGTTTTCGAGCAGCCGAAGCTTACACCCATTCGCAGCCTCCTCCAAAGTTTTTAGCGTCAGCGAGGGTAGGTAATGTGTTGTTTGATTTTGTTCTTTGTCATTCAATTGATGGGTTGTGTTTGATCTAGCGTTAGCGAGGGCAAAATTTTTTTTTCAAAATTATATATTATAGTTCATATTAAAAGGCCTAAAATTCCCGTTGATGATAAGTTCGGTCTTCCGGTTCATTGTTTCGAGATTCTATCCTACGTGTACGTATTAAGTTGTATTATCTAGTCAAACGTAAGGACATATTATTTGGTTAATAGAGAAAATAGCACTTACCACTTTAAATTCATGCTAATTGCATTGATTTGGTTAAGCTAATGGTGTTTATTTGTTTATTACTTCTTGTTCCGAAACCAAAAGCAACCGTAATTAACTAATTTAATTTTTTTGTACAACAGATTCAAAGGTTTCGAAGATCCAGAGCTCATCGGACAATTCTCCGTAGAGGCCATCAAAGAATTTCCAAGTGAAAGAATAGAAATGGTCGTGAATTATGAGCTAGCTTCGATGTCTCTCACACACTCGAGATACCGTGCACCATGCGACATACTACTAGGCAGATTTAAGAGAGGGTGTGTGATAGTGGTCGGGGATGCTATGTATATAATGGGACCATTCCTTGGCCGTGGAGGCTCAGCAGCCTATCGAAGATGCAATTGCGCTTGCTAGATCCTTGACCCAAAAGATGCGTAAAGTTGCTCAAGAAGAAAATGGGAGGTAAATAATGGTGCAAGAAATTGGAGAAACATTGGATCAATACGTCGAAGAAAGGAGGATGAGATTGGTGTGGCAATCAACACAAACCTATCTTATTGGCTCAATGCTTGATGCTTCCTCCATCTTTGTGAAACTTTTGTTGTTGGCCATTTAGCCGTTTTATTTAGCAACTTAACATATCACACTTGATATGACCACGGTCGCCTCTAAGAAACTCCGGCATTGAAAGTTTAGTCCCTAATTAAGTCTTCCTTGTATCCTTAAAAATTCTATGTAGATATGATTATGAGCACAAAGGAAGGGCCATGACAAGGAATAAAAACAAAATTTGCTTCAACTAGTAAAATCGACAAAACAGCTTTATTTGGAGCTTCAAATTTGGCAATTTATTGATTCTTACCTTTGGTTGCGATTTTATGCAACATGTTAATGTAGATTGAAATTCAGCTTATTTGGATCACCCCAAAACACCTAAAACAAAAGTGAGCTCCCAAAACAAAGACATAAAATAGGATCCCTTGAAAACAACAAGCATAAACATTTCATATAACCGAAAAATGAAGGTCTTACCCGCAATAACACACAAAGAGAAAAACAGACTTTGAAAACGTAATAACGTAAAGCGAGTGGCCATGAGTTATTACTCATGTAGAGGAAATGAATTTGTAATTAATTTTTTTTATCCGGCTTAATTGATAGGATCGTGGGTAATGCGTGTGAATGCATCCATTGCCATCTAAAATTTGACATCTATTAGGATTTATAATTACATAAGAAAATCAAACCCAACACCTACCTAAAGCCCCCAAACTCAACCAAAAACCCTTACAGAGCAACCCCTTTAGACATGTCATTTGAACCACCAAATCAGCTCCAAAACACCCTCAAACCAGCTTCAAAACCACAAAAAAAAAAAAAAAACCTCAAAAAATTGGCCTAAAACCAACCTCAAAATAGACTCAACACCTACCCAAAGCCTTCAAACTTAGCCTTGAAACTGCTACCAACAGACCCCCAAAACCCTTACATAGCAACTCCTTTGGACAGGTCATTTGAACCACCAAAGCAGCTCCAAAAACAACCCCAAATCAGATTCAAAATCACCCAAAAACCTCACCAAAACAGACCCTCGAACGTTTTTTGGAGTTACCGCAAAAGAAGAAATAAAAATTATTATTAAAAAACAAAAAAGGCTAAACATATTTTCGTGTGTTGGATTGTTGGCATCCACAACATAATTTTTATTTTATTATCATTTGTGTTATTTTCATGAAAAAATATTCATACAAATTTATTTTAAGTATTTAAATATAGAAATATAATCATAAGAGTATTATAGTAAGTATACAATAATATATATTTTTTCCTCTCTCTTTTTATAATTATCCAAATAAGAAAAATATATTTTTTTCTTTCATTTCTACTCTTATTCAAATAACAAGTGAAAAATATATATTTTTTTTTCTCAAGAGAAAATATTCAAACAAGGGGGTAAATCGTTGGAACAGTCCAGAATCATAAATGTCATAAGGAATGAAATGTCCTTCTAAGATTGGCTGTGCTTTGTCATCCTGACTCATGATTGGTGATATGGGCAGGTAATCCGACGTGGTCAACTCGTGACGACTGGCCGATGAAGTGAGTGGTCTAGAAGCGCTAGAACACCGAAAATTCTAAACGTCACCATTTTCTTAATGTGGAAAAATAAATAAAAATGAAGAAGCTGTTAATTAATAGTAATATTAAAAAAAAAACGGTAACGGGCCTACAGAAGATGGATCAAATACCTAGTGAAAAAATATTACTTCATCTCTCACCCTCAAGAATGAACTTTCTTATTAAAAATATTATTCATTAATTAACATATCTAATGACTAATTAATAGTAGTAGTAATATTTAATGAGCAATAATGAACTTTCTCATTCAAATGGCCAATGCATCTCCAAAGTAACCCCTTTTTTCATTAAAAAAAGCACATGTTAAATGCCTATTTTTTTTTTTTTAATTATGATAAAATGGGAAGTAGATGAGCCAAGAAGTGTGCTGGTATGGATGGACCATCTTTGATTATATATGAAAGAATTAATTTAATTATTGGGTTAGCACATCCTTTTCTACATCAAGGTGTGTGGTATGTAGATGAGAAAATTGTAGTTGGAAAATTTATGTATTGAGTTAATGAAAGGCAAAATGGGAAGGACAGTTTTGTCGTGTCATTATGAGATGAGATAACCTCTTTTTATTGCCTGAAGCCAAACTTATTCAGATTGTGGACACTTGTTACGTATCAGTTATTTTTGGGCTGTAAAATCTTTTTTTTTTTTTTTTTTCAGGCATCTGCTGTATATGGCTAGAAATTCTTTCCCCTTAACTACTTACCTGTGTTCGTGGAACACAGATGCCAGTAGTTCTCATTTTTCTTTTGTTTTTTTAATTGCTTCTCCTAAAACATTTGGTAATTTATTATGGTTACTAAAATAGAAACCGACAAAAAGTGCTAACTGATGTCTATAAACTTAAGACAAACTTAAAAAAAAAAGAAAAAAAAAAGATAAACTCAAATTCGTATTGCCAATTATATATGTTGATCCTTTGTTTATCCAAATATCTGTCTCAAACTTTTGAGACAAACTCGTGTTAGATCCAGTTGAGCATAAGAAATAACCTCATCATTTTGCATGTCCAAAAGAGGGAATTTCTTATCCAATAACAAAATTTCTCCTGTATCCATAACCCAAAAAAAAAAAAAAACACACTTTTTATGCGACTAGGATCGCAATCCTTTTTTTCTAAGTGGATTTGAACCTAATTGAGCGTCAGGTGTCCGTCAAAACGTGTGAAGTGTTGACTATTTGGTAAAACTATAATAGTTGTGAGACTTAGATCCTGTAATCTTGATTGTTTAATTTAAATATCAAGAGAGTTGATCGTTAATTAGAGGCTTTTCTTTGTTTTTATTATTATTATTTATTTTTAATGGGATGATTCTAAACATTGAAGGTCACTATTAAGAAAACGTATTTATTTTTTAAAGTTATATATTTTTTAGATCATCAAAGAAAAAATTAATATGAATTGACATTCGAATTAATTTGATAATACTTTTATCCTGTTAAAAGAAAACATTGCCAATTAATGTGTTGAAGGAATAAATTTCTTATATTACCGTCTAAGATTCAAACAACATAAAAATATATGTGATAAAACACACATTTAAGTGTCAACATATGAGAAAAATACGTTTTGATATGCATAAATTAGAACAAATTTATTTTACAAATAAAATAAATAAATATTTGATTATGTCACAAATATTTTGGCTCTTTTTTTAATAAAACTTGACAATATAAAACATTATCATATCTTATCACATGGATTCATAGACGTTGATGTTTATTATTACTCTTGTCTTCAATTACTTAATATAATTTTCTTTTTGGCACACGACTTGAATATGAAGTTTTATTATAATAAACAAATGACATACATAATAGAGTGACAAGAAAAAACCGAGAAGTCGAAAACAAAGAAAATCTCACTCCCCCACTCACACGCATCTGTAGTATTTCTATGATTCTTCCTCTCCTTTGTCGACGAGGAACCCAACAATAAAAGCAAGCCAAACTTTTTCTTTGATTTCCTTTTCATTTCCTACAAAACCTAAAATAAAACCTACCTTTGATTTTTTGATTATGCATTCAAAGTCTTAAAGTTGTTTTGCTTAAGCTCCATTTATAGATCAAAACAAGCAAAACCCATAAACAATTTCCATCTTTAACCCATTTTGATAAAAATATGGCGCTAAAGAGACCATCTTTGAGTCTCTGTTTAGGGTTTTTGTTAATTTCTTTGATAGTACCAAGTTCTATAGCTAGATTTGTTGTTGAAAAAAATAGCTTGAGGGTTACATCACCAGATAAAATAAAGGGTACTTATGATAGTGCAATTGGGAATTTTGGGATACCCCAATATGGAGGTAGTATGGCAGGTGCTGTTGTGTATCCAAAAGATGATAAGAAGGGTTGTAAAGAGTTTGATGAGTTTGGGATTTCGTTTCAGTCGAAGCCTGGTGCTTTACCCACTTTTGTTTTGGTGGATCGTGGAGGTTTGTACCCTTTTGATATTTTTAGTCAATTTGTTTTCTTTCTTCTTTTTTTTTTTTTTTTTCGTTGTGTGTGTGTGATTGTTCTAGGTTTGCTTGATTGGATAGACACCCTTTGTGGTTTTGAGGTTAATTTGATTGGTTTTTCTAAGATTCGTGGTTTTTGTTTGGTTTTGGTTGATTGTGAGGTGCCCTTTTGTTAATTTTATCAAGTTGTGCCTTTTTAATTTTGCTGAGTTATTTATTTTTGCTTAATTTGACTGTTGTTCTGATGTTTTGAGGTATACTTGGGTTGTTTGTGATTGATTGGGGAGTTACCCTCCCGTTGTTTTTGGATTATTTGAGGGTTTTCTCTTTTAGGTTGTTGAGAAGGCACCCTTGTTTGATTAGGATCATTTGCTTATTTTAGCTATTCAGGAAGTTTAGAGGTTTAAGGAGGTTTCCATTTGTTTCAGATGTTGCTGAAATTTTAGTTCTTTTTAGGTAGTGTGTGAGTTAACTATGCTGCCGTTAAGTAAATCCTTATTTGATTGGTTTGTTTTGGATGATAGACGAAGCACTGGATTTATTTTATTTTATTTTAATGTTAGCTCCTCTAAGGCATTTTGCACAGCATACCAACGGTCTCCTGGTTCCATTGTGTTGGAAATTATTGTACTGTGTTGAATATTGTGATTCTTTACTTTGGGTTTTGTTGGAACAAGCTACAAAAGTCTGAACATGTTGCAACTTGATTGTCCCATGGTATTTAAGCTATTTATGTTGCATATGCTGTTAAGGAATCATCATTCGTTGAGATGTGGATTTTGGTGGATTTAAGACTTTCTTCTTGAACTACATCCCTCTGAGATTACCAACATAGTTTGTCATGCTAAATCTATAATTAGTTCATTTGATTGCTTTTCAGATTGCTTCTTCGCTTTGAAGGTCTGGAATGCCCAGAAGGCTGGGGCTTCTGCAGTGCTTGTTGCGGATAACATGGAGGAACCATTAATAACCATGGACACACCTGAAGAGGATGGTTCATCTGCAAAGTACATTGAGAACATAACAATACCATCTGCTCTTATTGAGAAAAGTTTTGGTGAAACATTAAAGAAAGCACTTAGCAATGGGGATATGGTAAATGTGAATCTTGATTGGAGAGAAGCTGTTCCACACCCAGATGATCGTGTGGAGTATCAGCTATGGACCAACAGCAATGATGAATGTGGGGTTAAGTGTGATATGTTGATGGAATTCGTGAAGGATTTTAGGGGTGCAGCACAGATACTCGAGAAAGGTGGTTACACTCAGTTTACACCCCATTACATTACTTGGTATTGCCCTCAATCATTCACCTTGAGCAGGCAGTGCAAGTCGCAGTGCATAAATCATGGAAGATATTGTGCTCCTGATCCTGAACAAGACTTCAGCTCAGGTTATGATGGGAAAGATGTTGTTCTTGAAAATTTAAGACAGCTATGTGTTTTTAAAGTGGCAAATGAGACCAAGAAGCCTTGGGTGTGGTGGGATTATGTAACTGATTTTCAAATCAGATGTCCCATGAAGGAGAAAAAGTACAACAAAGAATGTGCTGATGCTGTAATCAAATCTCTTGGTAAATATTTCATTATTTTTTCGTCTTATTTTAAGGATATTATTGATCACACTAGAAAATGAAAAAAAAGAAAGAAAGAGTTTTGAATGTTTCATGCTGTTTCACTTGTCATTCTTCAGGGCTTGATAGTAAAAAGATTGATAAGTGTATGGGAGACCCAAATGCTGATTCTGACAATCCTGTTTTGAAAGAAGAGCAAGATGCCCAGGTGATTGTCTGTTATTCTTATTCTTTGGCTTAGCATAACACTTTAAGGCTGTAAGTTTGGACATTTGTGCCTCTCTGCAATCATAGTAATCTCTGATATCAGTTCAACCATATATCGCTGCTTGACAAAGACCTTCATGTAGGTTGGAAAAGGATCGAGGGGTGATGTAACCATATTGCCCACCCTTGTTGTCAACGATCGTCAATATCGAGGTCTGTTATTGTCTGCTTTTATTCCTGGATGAAAAGTTACATTTGGCTATTTATTTATTTTTGAAGGAAGAAAAACGTGTGCTTTCAGGAAAGTTGGAGAAAGGTGCTGTTCTAAAGGCCATATGCTCTGGTTTTGAGGAAACAACAGAGCCAGCAGTTTGTTTGAGTGGTGGTAAGTTCTCTTATGCCATTTGTCCTGATTGCCCTTTGATATTGAGGCCATCATCTGATGAAATGATGAGTGACCCTGCCAAAGAGGATTTCAGTGCTTGTTATTGTTAGCGGTCACTGAAAGCATGCTAGATCTTGAACCATATTACATTTTAGATCACTGGTCGAATACCCTCACCTGCTGAGACTAACATCTAGTGTTAGCTGCCTTGGGTGTCTTCTGTACTCTCAACAGTAGTTCCTGATTGAGGAATCTTGTTGATACAGATGTGGAGACAAATGAGTGCTTGGACAATAATGGGGGTTGTTGGCAAGATAAAGCAGCCAACATTACAGCCTGCAGGGTATGAATTAAAACTTGCTGTGCGGCCTCATTCTCTGGCTTCTGATATCTTTAGGTCCATTTGACGATTGCTTTTATCCATGCAGGACACATTTCGTGGGAGAGTATGTGAGTGCCCTCTTGTCGATGGTGTGCAGTTCAAAGGAGATGGTTACAGCCACTGTGAAGGTGAGTTTATGCTTCTTTTTTTAATTTATGAAAAATGCAATAATATAGAATTTCAGCAAAGCTTGGATTTCCTGTCCTCCTGTTGATAATAAATAAATGTCTGAAAGATGGACAATTGTGGGCTTTTATTAGAAAAACAAAATTCCTTTAGTGATTACATTTGTATTGAGTAGAATAACGAGATGGCGCCAAAAAGAATATTTAGTTCCATAGATGGTGCATGAATCTGACCTCTACATAAGAGACAACACATTGTATGAGGGTTTTCAGGTGGAAGGTGGGTTGACGGGGCCAAAAGTTCCAAACCAAGTCAACCGGTATCAAATGTTTGAGTGGGTTTTCTTTAATCTTTATCTTTTTGGGGAGCAGTGGGATGGGTGGGGTAGCGTGGTTTCCAATAGCCGTTCTAGCCATCCCTTGAAAATAACTCTCGAGTAGGATTTGATCGTAGGTTCTGGAGTCAACAGCAATAGATTTACTGCCTAAGCTATTTAACGTTACACACGGTGTATTCTGGCCTAATGTTTAGTGGATCTGCTCTGTTAAGCATGTTCCCAATGTTAACTGTACTTTTTGAGGATTCGTGCTTGATGTTTAATTCTCAGATGTTAGCATTAGATGTGTTTGCACACATCATAAGGGGCAACTTATGTTATTTTCTAATTAAATCTGTTTACCAACATCTTAGGGTGTTATTCTTTAAAATTGACTATATTGTTTTACAGTGAGTGGATCTGGGAGGTGCAAGATAAACAATGGAGGCTGTTGGCATCAATCCCAGGATGGACACACGTTCTCTGCTTGTTTGGTTAGTAATCATCATGTTTCGCAACTTGTTATTTCTCCAGTAAATATTCCAGTTTCTAATGTTTACTGTGGACAGGATGTTGATGGTGGTAAATGCCAGTGTCCTCCAGGATTTAAAGGTGATGGTGTGAAAAGTTGTGTAGGTAAGTGATTCCTCCATTGTCATGCTTAATATTGTGCTTTTATCAGGATGGAGAGCATGATTCAATCTGAAAGGAAATTTAATGATCATGCATGCAAATTGAGTCTACTGAGAATGTTATTGTGCCTGAGGTGTAAGTCACAAGCAGAACAACAGGCCATGTTTGGTCGAAATAACGCACAACTGTTAGGTTTTAAGGACGTACAGCCATACACCAAAAGACCGAGTCATTGTTTCATCCTTTGACAGGCACTTGTTTGATACCTGTTGACTCTTGTCATGCTGCTTTGAAGTTGGGCCTTTTATCTCTTCCCTCATGGTACTACTTAGTTATCAGTCACCCATGAGTACCTAGTACTCACCTTTGCGAGGGTGTTCCTTTTTGGTTTATGCATGATTTCTCAGGCACCATTTCACTCAGGTCAAATCTAAGCTGAAGCGTTCTAAATCCCTTGTATTCAAGTTAGTACATCTATGTTACCCCAGGCAGTGGGGCCATGCTTATAAATCACCTGTGGGATAAGGCAAATGTTTTAATTTCTAAAACTTATTTGTGCTTGGGCCATCAGGATGCTCCAATTATACTGATTTGGTTAACAATATTTTAAGTATCCAACCTGCTAAGTCAATGGTTTTGGGTTTTCTCCTTGACTACAGTTGATACCTGTATGTTTGTCAATGCTGCTGATTAACATTTTGTTCCATCTACTTGTCTTTGACTGTGCAGATGTTGATGAGTGCAAAGAGAGAAAAGCCTGTCAGTGCTCTGCATGTAGTTGCAAAAATACTTGGGGAAGCTATGAATGCTCTTGTAGTGGGGATCTTCTGTATATCAGAGACCATGATACCTGCATAAGTGAGTTAGAAACTATACCTCCCTGCTTGTTTGTTTAGAAACGTGCAATAATATGGTTCTTGTTTTGATGTCGTCCCCATGATTAATATCAGGTAAGAGCGGTACTGAAGGGAAATCAGCATGGGCTGCGTTTTGGGTAATTTTGATAGGCCTGGCTATGGCTGCTGGTGGAGGATATCTTGTCTACAAATATAGATTGAGGGTAAGCATGGTGCCCAGCATTTTCTCTCTTTCAAAACATTTTTTTTTTTTTTTTGGCTAACTTCAGACATCTGTCTATTGCATAAACATTTGAAATAGCGGTGTTCTCTCTATAATAAAAATCTCTATGCAACTTTTGAGGGCCACTATCTGAAGCAATGGTAATATTGTGGGCTTGTAACCTAGAGTTGCAGTTTTAAGCCCTTAGAAGACTAGAAGAGCTATTTATGCAAAAAAGAACAGGATTATCTGCAAAGTTCCTTTCCAATACACTGCTTTAGCTGGGCCATCTGCTACTACTTTTAGGATCTCTTGTGAAGCAGTCTATACCTCATTTCCTTACAACTTTCTTCGAAAGTTGGCGGAGCTGGAACATTTTGAAAATGGTGGAAAGAATAGTATGTTAACTATGTTTACCACTTGTGGTGAATTTAGTGTAAATCGTCATTAGGATGGGATGGAGAGCTCCATATGGGTTGGCTATCCCTGAATGCCCCAAAGTCAACCAAATCAAATCTATGGGCTGTTTTGACTGAAGCTTCTGGGTTCTGGGTTGAAGCTTTGGTTAGAAAACCTCAAGCAGCCAGATCAATTAGAGTTTACATTTAAATGAGTCTGGATTGCTCCGAGCAACATGTTATCTTTAAAGTTTTATGCATATGTCATTGTTATACTTGCGTTGCAGTTGATGTTTTGTTTTGTTTGTTTGTTTTTGTTTTTTTTTCCTCCTTTTCTGTTGCTTTGGCAGTCATACATGGATTCGGAGATAAGAGCCATCATGGCACAGTACATGCCTCTGGACAGTCAAGCAGAAGTTCCAAACCACGTCAATGATGAGCGGGCTTAAAGGAGACAAAAGTCCCATCATTTCTCTTTTGAAGGTTGCGAGTAACAGCAGTGTCGAAGTGGTTCTACGATTGCCCTTCTTTATCCGTTCAATGGTTTTCAGCGTGGATTTTACACCTGTGTACATGGACAATAAAGATTTCAGATTAGAAATTGTACTTCGTTTGTTAGGACTATAAAATCTTACACTTGAAGTAGGGATTGGATTTGAGGCAGATAGTAAGGGATTTGGCTGTAACATTCAAGAATTTTTGTTCCCGTCCCTAAATTTGTTGCACTTAATTTATGCTTATCCTGTAACTGATCCATCCCTTTTGGACGGGCTGACCTTTTTTTGCCTTTTTATTTTAATTTAATGAGAGTTAACCCCTTTCATCTGTACGGATGATCAAATTTGTGTTGGAAATATTCTTGCCTTGTTCTAATACGGTTTGCCAGGTGAAGCTGCCATTGCCACCTGATGATTTATGTCTGTTCATTTTCTCTTCTCCTTCCCTTCCCTTCGATTTACAGTCAGAATCATCCGGAAGGATAACCTAACACCGTCTAGGACGTTGCGAGCTGCAAATGGCAGGCCGCAAGTAGGAAATCATGTGCATGAGAGGAAACCGTGAGCATTAACCAGTGGTTTGTAATTTGTACGTGATATAAATGATCGATAATATGTAGGAGTTGGAAGCCTAAACGGGCGGTGGCTGGTCTGGTCTCCAGCTTCTTTATTCGGCCTGGAAAAGGGAGCTGTCAGCCCATGGACTTCGGTGTGCGTACTTCATCGCAAAGCAATTTATTTGGATAAATCTCACAATCAAGCTACTCATATTTTTACAAAAAGTAAAATTAATCTGTCAGCTAACTGGTGAACGTGACAGAAAGATCATTTTGGCAAGCTGCTTTATGCGTTAAAGCAAACGAAACTAAGATGGGAATAGTTTCTAACAAGGGGAGGTGGTGGGAAATAAAAGGAGCATTAAGTTAGAATTTGAAATGTCTTTTTGGTTAAAGTTGATTATGATCAGGAACGTTTATATTGGGTTTTATCCATTTCACTTCCTTTTATATTGTTACACTGCTGCCTTGTCCTGAAGACAAGAGGCTTAACCTTGAAAATCTTTTTTCCTAAAGATTTTGTTGGGAAATTCATTTTGGTTGTATAAAACAGAACGCACCTTTCTTTATTATATGCAATCCTTATTGCATTAAGATGTAAAAAGTCATGTTCATGGAAGATAAAAACATCAGTTGAATTTAGCCATATGTACTAACATATCAGCAAAATCATATGCCAACACAGATCATCAAATTCTTTGGTTTGGATATCATAAAATAAGCCAACCAACTGAAAATGACTGTTGTATAACCAAGTTCATGTATATTCTTATGGACAAACTTTTATATTCAAGAATAAACTCTGCTCGAATAATGCCCATCTTGTCAAGGTGTCTACATGAAAGAATTCTTCACGATGATTACTCCTCGTGAATTAATTTTATAAGAGGAAAACTATGTATAATCATGCGAAATAAAACCATTACAAAGTGGCAATGACTTTATTTTAATCTTATCATATATGCTATTAACAGAAATAATCAAAAGCACCACCCTCCTCTTAACTTCTACTATCTTCGTCGCGTGTTAAACCATCAGATGATCAAGACCGATGTTCATCCCATTGTAAGCAATAGGAGCATACATCCACAAGTCATCAGAGCTTAGCAGCTGCAGAATTTAAAAGAAGAGAAAGAAAAATAAAACATTTATCAGAATATTTGTTTCATGTCAAAATATTACCGAATTTAAAATAGGTATATGTACAGTTTTACTTATAAAGGAGGATTTTGATTTGCTCTTACCTTAATCTGGAGTTGCAAAAACTTCACGTACTGGACAGCTTCTTCAAGCATTGTGCTAATGTCCACCTGCCATATCAATAAAGCAATCTTAAGAATTCTGCGAATCGCAAAGTTTATAGACAGATAATAGCAGAGATGTTGTCATGAAATGTACTTCATACCTTTGTTCCATTGGGGACAAGGTTTTGTAGAATTTTCAGCCTCTCATTTATTCTCTCTCTTCTTTTCTGCAAGACACGAAAGAAGATCTATCAATCACTGTTGCATCAAATCGAGTCAATTGAAGTACTGTGCAAAACCACTGAAAGGTGGTTACCCTTGCATAGAGGCTCTGGGGATCAGTGGCTGCCCCCTACTGGCTCTTGTTTTTCCACTTGAGTTGAGAACTGCAGTCCCTTTCGAGCTCAAGCTTGAACTCCCTCCTCCATTGAGCTCATGCGAGGCATTGGATTCATCCTCTGAGCAGCTACCGCTTGAGGCGGGCCCATTAAGGCCAGCATTGCTTTCTTCATCATTGTTGCTAGTCGAGGCAACCTTCTGGCTCTTCTTTGACCTTGCATTCCTTTTGTTCTTTTGTGCCTACATCATTAGAATCATAATAAGACAGTGCCTTGAAAAAATAAAATCGATTACTTACGTAGCAGATTCTAAGGAGGTAAACGCTTGTTATTGTACTTACATCTCCAGAATTTCGGGTTCTTTTCTTGGAAAGTTCTGGTGGGTTGCTGCTTTTATCTTCCTGGGGTAATTCAGATGCTGGCATCTCTGATTCCCTCTTGGGCTGCAAATTGGTTTCAGCAAGATCAGCTACAGTCTGGTTTCCACCAGACTCCTCCACATTTCCATTGCTCATTTCTTGGTTTGAGCAATCATCGCCTTCAACGAGATATGAGTCTCCCATGCAAAAATCCATTGACATGGAGCTATTATTGTTAGCCAAAATTGGTTGAGATTCACTCAGGTAGTAGCTTTCTTGACTTGAGTTGGGAAAAAGAATGCTACTACCACCACTATGACTACTACTCCCTTGTGAAAAATGGTACAAATTAGTATTACCAATATCCAAAGAATAAAATGAACATTCATTGCCTCCTTCCATGTTCATTGTTGACTCATGGTTAGGCCAAAAACTACATGGAATTCCAAAGTTTGAACTTGAATCAACCTGATTAGGAGGACAGTTACCAAGCAACTGTGCCATGAAATCAGCCTCCTCACTTGTGTGCATTCCACTAAGAAAACTCCACTCTCCCTCTGCAATGGCTCCAATAGACTCCATCTCTGTTTTTTCGGTTTTGTTTTTGGTAGCCTATTAATTAGAGAAAGGGGCGTTTATGTTTTTGAGTGTTAACTGTTAGAAGAGCTCGATTAGCACCAAGCTTGAAAGGAAACAGGATTAAGATGACATATATATATACGCAGCAGAAATGAAAAATGTTGAGACAGGCATTGACTTCACTTGTGTAACAATATCTGAATTCATTATTAGCAATTATTAGCATATGAAAGGGTCTCAATTCTTTGTAACCAATTGAGACCAGTCCGCAATGGGGCCATGTACAACTCATCTGTAGGACCTAAAACAAGCAATTGTGGAACTAAAATATTCAGGAACCTTTCATTAACACCTTAATCTTAAACTTAAAATACACATGAAGAGAATGATTGTAAGCCTAAAAAATACTGTTTAAGGGACTTAAACTGTGTTTCTGTTTAGGATAACTGTTGAATTATTTTAGGCTGCAGGTTGAGAGAAAGTGAGATTTGGTAGAGGATGAATGAAGAGAATCACACCTGGCAATAGATAGACGTGGGAGGTTCTTGTTGAATATGATAATACAAAAGGAACTTTATTAAACAGGATGAAAAGGACATGGATTAAAGGACGGCTAAAGGTCGTGGAGAGATGAGTCTTGACATTCTCAAAACTACCTGGAACCAGACAATATATCTGTTTGCTGGATTCTTTGTCTCCTCCAATTTTAGTCCTCAAAACCTAGCTACCAAGTGCTCCTTGAACTTAGAATCTATTTCTCTCTTGAAATAACCCAATCTTAATCAACTGTTAACCATCACATCAATCTGTCAACAAACGCAAACACGATTTCCTTGATCATTTCATTTCAAGGGGGATTGTTTAAATGTTCTAACTTTATACCATGCGTATCAACATAGATAGATAGACTACTTAAGGTACTATACATGGTGTTGATCCTTCATATATATCGTAACAGGATACTGGGATTAAGGTGCAGTTAATTTTAACCTTGTATAATTATTTGTCTAAAGTTGTCTGCATTCATGACTTGAAGTCACACAGGTCTTCTAGGTCAGTATAGAGTAACTAATTATTCCTGCAAACAAAGCAGCTAACTGATTCTTAAACAGTATGCTATGGTCTTGCATAGTTGCCAGGTCAAAGACATTAATGCTAGCATCCTGTTTGTAATTTCCAAGGTAGAAAATTACTTTTATAATCACATTATGCAGATTGTGCGGTCAGAATTCGAACACGCGGCGTTTTGCTGGGAAGGATCGAACCATTGGAACGAATCTACAGTGCTATGACCTTCTTTGGCCTGATCTTACCAACCATTTCACAAGTTACAGTCCACTTCGCTCTTTACTAATAGAATATCAAGGAAAGGGGCATGCTTATTTTTTTCCATCATCCAATCCGCGAATGAAACCTGGCTAAAGGGAAGTGAACACTTTCTGGCGAAGATCCATGTTGTGTAAAAAAAAAAAAAAAAAAAAAAAAGATAACGAAAGTCCCCACTCCATGAGCAGTAAGATAAGAAAATAACATTAACAAAGATTGGGAACAAAACCCAAAAATTTCCATATTTCTACGAAGACCTTATGAAACATTACCATAATATATTGTAGTGAATAATACATTTAACTTTTCACTAATGATCACTGTGTGAGTAATGAAGAAAAACCAAAGTCCATGATGCCATATCCCAAAGTCCTACCTATCTGAGAATCCGGCGATGTTTACGCTTAATGGCACGCGTAAATGGAGCATTCTCAGAAGAAAGATCAGAGGAAACTTCAATGAGTATTTTCATACATATGACTTACTCAGCATTTTTGAAATTTGGCGCCGGCCATTGCACGATCTCTTGTAGGGGTGATATTAATAGTTGTAACTTGTTTTGCTGCTGAAGTATTAACTGTACAGAATAAAATCTTTGCACTGCAACAATATTGGAAAAACTCTCGTTCATCATTGAATAAAAAAAAACTCGTGTAAATCTGATATTGATCTACTCAGCAGAATGAGAAT
Source organism: Dovyalis caffra (assembly GCA_963924115.1). Taxonomy (NCBI): domain Eukaryota; kingdom Viridiplantae; phylum Streptophyta; class Magnoliopsida; order Malpighiales; family Salicaceae; genus Dovyalis; species Dovyalis caffra. The sequence continues at coordinate 7,332,630 of CAWUPB010000913.1, read as the reverse complement.
ACTACATTTAATTGTTCTTCTAATAAGAATGAGGGTGTAAACGTTTAAAATTCTGGTTTCTTGATTCTTGGCCGGCCTGCACGACCCATTCAGAATGAGAATGCAGCATTTTTTGTTGGTTGGCAGATGGTGCATGACCCCTTGCCATTAAAAGAACCCCATGAAGAGGCACTTCATGATTTTCTATCATCAATTCATAATCTCTCAGCCTCGTTGGTTGATTGTTTCTTTAATTTACCATTAAATTAGAGGGAAAAAAATCAGATAATATATATACGTTGCCTCCAATCCAAGGATGAGACACGTTTGTGCTCTGGTTAATTCAATGCCCTAAGTTGATAGTGCTTTATAGTATATAAATATATACAAATTAATTTGTATCATGTAATGTAGTTTTTTGCTTTTCCTCTCTAAGGGAAAATCCAGTAATAAATACGAAGTATCGTTAGCTTCACACGAGTTGGCTAGTTGGTAAAATGCAAGCAACTTCTGTGTATAAGACAAAAGCTCTTCGTTAAAATGAGGGCCAGAATGATTTCACACTTTAAGTATTCAGATTACGATGGACAGGTGTATAAATAGAAGGATATATAGATTAAGACTAAGTAGGGTTTTCAATGCTAAACCAAAACCTTAATTCCCTGCTCATAAAAGATAAACAGTAATATATAGAATAATTACAAGAGTAAAGAGCGCATTATTTTTACTTCCAAAAATCAGAATGATTGACCGGAAAGCATCGCAACTTGCACCGTTCATAGTGATAAAATTATAAGGAAATGTAAAATATAACACAATGGCTTCTCTGACTTATGTGGGAGAATATTAACGTGTTACAACGAATAAAAGTAGTTAATTGATGAGGTAATGAAAATTTTAGTCTCTGTATTTATACAAATTTTCTAATCAAGTATCTATTTTTATTGGGAAAAAATGAAAATATATACACTCAAATAAGAAATCATAAGCAGAGACACTTGACGGAAAAAAATGGTACGAAAACTCAAATATAAAAAATAAAACTGGAGACATCTAATTAGAAAATTTGTATAAATTGTGGCACTAAATTCATTAATTTTAACCTCGTTCATTGATTTGATAATTTGTCAAAAACTTGTTTCAATAATCCTGGGCCTAGCTAGGCGCAGGTTTAAGACCAGAGTGAAAGTTCACCAAGCGATAACATCATGGAGTCTATTTAAATTGATTCTTATGCATGGTAAGTCATTGTACTAATTTCCAATATAGTCATTGCAAGTTGAAAATATATAAAAATTGAAATGAAAACAATACAATCTTCAAGGGAAAAACCGTTGTTAGTATTTGGAGCTTCCAGATTCAAACTTGAAAGTATCATATCCCTAAATGGTGGGTTTTTCCTAATCGTAATGTTTTTTTTTTTTTTTTTTTTGGTGAGGATACCATTTGATTAGTCAATGTTTACTGATGTTAAATCCTTTTCTGACCGAATTTTAGGTAAATTATTTACGTTTCAATGAATGACAAAAAAAAAAAAAAAAAGAACTAAAATATCAATTTTTAACTAAAAAAAAATGAATTTTTTCTTTTCATTTCGGTTTGGTTTTTGGATTTTTTTATTTGGTTTAAATTGTAAACCATATTTTAAAAATTATTTTAATTTTTAAAACAATGTAAATAAATTTAAAAAATCAATAACTTACCATTATCGTAGATATATAATGGATTGATGATGTTTTTTTTTTATCTATTTATACTATTTTTTTAAACGAAATAAAATAAAATAGTTTTAAATCAAAAAATTAAAACCGAAAAATTAAATAGTAATTCGATTCAAATTTAATTTTAAACGAAAACTGAATGATCCCCTACCAATTAGTTTTTGCGCACAATTTTAGTGTACCGATCATAAAGAGCACTGATCAATACCCGTAGATACGCCAAATATATCATTGAAGAAAAAGCCCTAACGGGTAAACCAATAGTAATCAAAGTTCTAATAAATCCACACCCACATGCAGTTTAGTAATGGAGAAAACGACAGCTCCCATTAAAACTATCAATAATTTATTAACGAGTAATGTCGCATATATATTTTATCCTCTAAGTTTTCCGCCTAAAACGGCAATAGTAATACATGTCAAGAATCCCAATGAAAATACGATTGTTTGTCTCCATTATTATGGTGGAACCCTTAAAAAAGGGATGAATTGCAAAAAAATAATTATGGTTTTTTTTAAACCTGAATTATGAATTGTCAATTAAAGACAAAAAGAAAATCTTGCAATATAATTAATTCATATTCATATATTCTTGGTTATTTCTAAATTAATTAATATCAAGTACTATTGTGAATCCTCCTCCTTTAGTTTTTTTAATATGGGTTATGATAAAGCATGATCAGATTTTCTTTTCGCCGGCTTAATTCTCTGACCAAGGATGCCATTATGTTGTTAATTAAGTTTGGTGCTTCTTTTTAATTAAAAAAACAAGAATGCATGGCCTCTCCGTGCTAGCATATAAAAATTAGACAAACCATAGTTAAAATTAATTTGTCTTGTTTTTCTTTAGAATTTTTCTTGTAGTACGTAATTAATTAAGAAAAGTCTCTATAATCATCGGCATATATATCCTTAATTAATCATAAAACATTTCTATAATTATCTTTCTCAGATTTTTGTAATTAGGAGAACCCTGTTAAATTGGCTGAATACCATGAGCGATCAAGTTTTTTTTTAACCACGCTATGAATGAGTTCCATTGTTCGAGTACTGTAGGGGTAAGTACAAGAATATATACAAAACTTTTGACAAGATTGCACTATCTGTGCAAAGCAATAAAGAAAAGGTAAAGCTCAATTATTCGACTCCCTCTTAATTTCACATTATGAACAAAAGACAAATTCCAGGCGAATCTGGTATATATATTCAACCATGAATGACCAAAAAAACAGAGCACGACAGAATAGCATATCTACAAGATCTCTTGTAGGGTGATAGTAATACGTGTAACTTGTTAAGGTTCATTAATGCAAGAAATGTCTTCTTCTTCTTGTTTTTTTTTTTTTCCTTGATGAAAGACGAGATGATAATTTATTAAAAGGGAAAGATTTGCTGCCATCAAGTTGATGGCACAGGAATAAAATCTTTGCATTCTCATCAATATTGGAAAACCCATAAAAATCTGATATTGTTCTAGAACTCTCAGAATTGAGAATATCTCATTTTAAACTGTTCTTACCATCGATATGAGAATGTTAACATTTAAATTTTTGATTTATTGATTCTTGGCCGGTCTGCACGACTCGTTCAGAATGAGAACGCAGCTTTTTTGTAGGCTGGCAGCTGGAGCACGACCTCTGCAGGCAATAAAAAGAACCCCATGAACAGGCACTTTGTGATTTCTATCATGAATTCATAATCTCAGACTCGTTTGGTTAATATTTTCTTTACAATTAAATTAGAGGGAAAAAATCAGAAAATGTTGGTCTCCAAGGATGAGGCACGTTTGTGCTGGTTATAATGCCCTGCGTTTGATATTGTTCTAGAGTGTACAAGGATATATATACACAAGGTAGTTTAATGTGGATCATGCAATGTAGATTCTTTTTATTGAAAGGGAAGAATCCAATATGAAATAAATATGAAGTATCTTTATAGATCAACAGGAGTTGGCAAAATGCAAGCAACTTCTGTGCATAATTAGACAAACATTCTTGTTATAATTGGCAACAGAATGATTTTAATTACTGTAAGTATAGAGATTGAAATTTGGAATGACAGGATTTTAATTAATTAAGTAGCTAGGGTTTTCAATTTGAAAAAAAATATATGAGTAATCATTTTTAGTGGAGCATTGATATTGTTATAGTGATGCAGATGTTGTTGGCTAGGGCTAGAAATTGCTTTCAATGGGTCGGGTGCACCTAAATGCCTAGTTAAGAGGTAGATTGCTGTTGATCTGTATGCCAAAACAGAAGTGCATGGGTCAAGGATGATAGACGTATGGCATCTATATATTGCGATTAAGTTTCTTGATTGAAAAGCTGATTTTGGGCAATCACATTTATTCTGATCGATGCTATAATATTGCTGACAAATATCAATCATTTATTCATTTTCCGCCCCCATATATACACAGACTCTGAAGAAGTGATGGCTGGGAAAGTAGTTCAGTTTTTTCAGGGAGTGAAAGATGTATTACGGAGAAAATAAACAAGAAGAAGAAGAAGAAGAAATCGTAGTCCGGGGAAATTCATTAAACACTTCTAGAGCAAAAGTCAAGCAACCAATTAAGGGGGAAAATGATACTGTTTCGTTAGTTTTGATAATTTGTAATATATAGCTGCTCTTAATATTGAACCGAGGTGCGAATGTTTTAAGACAATTGAGTGAAGCATAAGGATGTGTTTCATAGTAATAATAATAAATAAATAAGTATAAGGATATGTTTGGAATTAAGGAGGGGAAATGGGGTGAAAAATTACCTTTACCGTTAATTTTTCACCCCTTTCTTTTTGTTTGGTATAAAAATCTAAAAGAGGGAAAAGTTATGGAGGGTAACCTTTTGCCTCAAAAGTTAGGTGAAAGGTTACCTAGGCATGGAGGGAAATTTTTACCCTCCTCAAAAGCAGTGGGTTTTGGGTCTTATCACGCTTTTTTTTATCATTTTTCAAAAGTAAGTCCATCTTCTTCCTTTTTTTATCACTTTTTCAATCATTAATCCAATTTTTTTAAGCATGTGTCTCATCGATATTGTTCATAAATCTATTTTATTAAATATGAATTCCACTGTCATCCTTTATTTACACCCTTTACATTTAACTACTACCAAATCCCATAAAATTTTAGTTTTCAATTATTTTTTATATCCCTGACACTTCAATCTTTTGTTTTTTTTTTTGGTTTTTTTTACCTCTTAACATTTTTTTTAAATAACTTCATACCGAACACAATCTAAGAATTATAAGTCGTCAAGAGTGTTTTATTATTATTATTATTTATTTTATTTTATTTGAGAAAAAAAAAACAAAGAAGAAGTCAGTGCAAGTGAAACAATCAACGAAATTCAACATGGAATGCAAACAATAACAACCCCCAGGGAAATAAAAATAATTTGTGACTCCTTAATTAGTACTCAAACTTCAAAGTTCGTGCCATAAATTTATAATTTCAGAATGGTGGGTGGTTTTAAGCAACGGAAGTAATATTATTTATTATTTTGTAAATAAAAAGTGGGGATAATTATCTAAACCCTTTTGTATACAAATTTTTTATCGAAAAAAAAAAATCATCAAAATATTTTAGATCTATTTAACCAAAAAAAAAAATCTTCATACCAAAACGTCAAGGATTCGCCCCTAATAGAATGATATCGACTTGTCGTCAACAACCATTATAACCGAGCAAGCTAACCAAATCAATACAAACAAATAATTCGGATTAAACAAAATGCTTTTATATTCTCTAAGTAGACAAGAAAAGTATTTATTTAACGAATGTATGGCTTCATGGACTACTCTTATCACATCATCACTAATAGAATGATCTCGACTTGTCGTCAACAACCATTATAATCGAGCAAGCTAACCAAATCAATACAAATAGACAATTCAGATTAAACAAAATGCTTTTATACTCTCTTAGTAGACAAGAAAGATATTTATCTCATGAATGTATGGCTTCATAGGCTATTCTTATCACATCATCACTAATTATGACTCCACACCTACAATCATACAATGACTATCATCAAAAAAATTCTAAACCCTCAAGTGGATATCAAAGACTTTTGAACGCAAGGAAAACAAACGTTCTTCACCCTATCTCATGCAAATTGTCACATTCTTTCCTATATACAAATTAACAAGTAAAAAATTACAGATTTTGCTTTTCAAACTGAAAATAGCTATATTATCCATTATTATTTTACATACAATACTGGTCTTTTTACAACCTATTCAAGTTATATATCTCTTTTTGTAAGCTTAATTAACCATCAAAAAATCCTCCATCCACCAAAAAGAGATTTGTTTTGTAGCTCCCAACCATTGAATTCATATTCATCACACCGAAAGGTCTACATGATCAATTTGAATTAATTAAAAGCCATCTTTACTACAATCATAATATTCTAAAGATTACGACCTTGTCAACAATTAGGCTAATATTGATAATAAAAGTTTTCCAAAATCCATTTGGAATTTCGCCACCTCGCAATTCACATAAACTTTCGATTTTTTTCTCAATAAGGACATAAATTTTTTTTTTAGTACTTAAATTTTTTCAAAGCTACTAATCAAACATTTTCATTAATTTTTTTTATTCACCAATGATGTGCATGTTAATCTCGGAATACCGAGTTATAATTTTATTTTTTTTCAATTGAGTATGTGAATTTTAATTTTTTTCGTTTGAGTAGAATAACTTTTTAAAACTTTAATTAAGTCATTTCGTTAATTTTTTCGTTAACGGATGATGTATTCAAATATGTAAAATTATAATTTTATCCTCTTTTTGATGAATATTTTTTCTTTAAATTATTTTACAAAAAAAAAAAAACTATTTAGATTTAAGAGTGAAAATTAAAGGAGAACACAAATGAATCTTTATAATAAAAAATCTCACGTTTGTGTTTTCTTCGGTTTTCACACCTAAAACCTAACCAAGATTTTTTTTTTTTACAACAAAGCTAACCGAGTTTAGTTCGAGGTTTTTTTTTTTAACAACAAGCCTAACCGAGTTTAATTCAGAAATTTTATAACTAAAAAATAACATTTCTTCAATTCTTTTTCAACTTTTAAAATAGCAGAATAATTCGGGGGAAAGGTTCCTTACGGTAAAAAAGGGAAAATATATATATAATTTGGTATTTAAACAAGCCATCGGTTTGCCAAAAAAAATTGATAAAAGTATTTGATTAATAATTTAAAAAAAAAATTGGTATACTCAAACAGAAAAAATTAGAATTCATATATTCTATCGAAAAAAGAGCAAAATTATAATTTGTTATTCTCAAGGTAACTGAAAAATCATCATTTAATAAAAAAAAAAATTGAGTTTATTTCGAGGTTTTTTTTAAAAAAACAAGCCTAATTGAATTTAATTTGAGATTTTATAACTAAAAAAATAACATTTCTTCAATTCTTTTTCAACTTTTAAAATAGCGGAATAATTTAGGGAAAAGTTTCCTTATAGTTAAAGAGGGAGAAAATATATAATTTGGTATTCGGACACGTCATCGGTTAAAAAAATTAACATAAGTTACTTCATTAATAATTTTTTATGTTAATTTTTTTAAAAAAAATGATGTTCTCAAACAGAAAAAATTAGAATTCATATACTTTATTGAAATAAAAAACAAAATTATAATTTGTTATTTTGAGGGTAACTCGACACATCATAATTTAATAAAAAATTAATGAAAGTACTTGATTGATGGTTTAAAGAAAAAGTTAATACACTCAAATAAAAAAAATTAAAATTTATATACTCGATTGAGAAAAATTAAAAATTAATATATTAATAATGCAATTGTCCGGCTAATTAACAATGTGACTACAAAGAACAAGGGACGCTATCATCTATAGGTCTTTGTCGCTTTTGAAAGGCATTGATGTTACTTGAGCCAAAAGAGGAAACATGACTGACGGTATTGTAATACCTTCGCAAAAAAGGGAAATATCACTAGAGATAATACCCGCCCAAGTTCTTTTGTTTCCTTCTGATTATTAATATAAAATTCCATGTCTAGTACAAATGATTATAAATTTAAGTATAGTTTAAATACTATTTGAGATAATAATAAAAAATAGAGATAAATTATTAAAATATTTATTATAAAAATAATTTGATGGTGTAAAAATGATTTTAAAGAATATTTAATATATTTATAAATTAAAAAATCAAATGTTAGTAGAAATAGAGAAAAAATATTTTAATAATTGATAAGAAATAATTAAAAATTATTTGGATATATTTTAAATAAAAAGAAAATGAAGAAAAAAATTATTAAAATATATAAAGAGAGAGATGAGTAACGTAAGAGCGAGACCGTTCATGAGAAAGAAAAAAATATTTTTTTAATTTAAAAATATTTTTTTAATAATACTCGATCATTTCTCTTTGATTGAAATTCATTTTTTTATTAATTTTTTTATTAAATGCGAAACAAATATCAAAAAATAAAAATGAAAATTTTTATTGAAATTTTTTTCCCCAGCAAACCCAGCCCTAGATAAATTGATTTTCTTTTGCTCGAACTTTGTGGAAGTAGATTTGTCATCTGTGCACAAATTTTAATTCGATCGAGAAGCAACGTCATCAAAATAAACATATTATTAAATAAATAATGGAGCAGTATAATTAAAAGGGTGGAATATAATAATCATGAAATACGTGTAAAATCGTAATCAAAGTCTTAACAAATCCTCTAGACGGTTGTTGTTTATTAATGGAGGAAACGACAGCTCCCATTAAAATTAATAAGGAATAATATATTAACGAGCATTACTTACATATTTTATTCTTTAAGTTTTGCGCGTAAAAGTGCAAGACTAGTACAAGTCAAGAATCCCAATAAAAATATTTCCGCTTCTCAATTATTATGAGTTGAAGACTTAAAAAAAGAAGAAGATAAATTGCACGAAAGAAAAGGAATTATGAATTCTTAAAGACAAATAAAACAACTTGCAATATTATTCACCTATTCTTGATTATCTCTTAATTAATATAAACAATCTCATTAAGCTTTCTTTCTTTCAATACTGGTTGTGATAATTTCTATTTTATATTTAAACTAATGCGAACCCTCTCGTAATTTTTTTAAATAAAATTTGGTCGTGATGATTTCTAATTTATTTATATTTAGGGTCATGATAAAGTACTGAGATTTTCTTTTAGCTGGCTTAATTATCTGACTAATAGATGTCATTAGGGAGTGAAAGCTTGGTGCTTCTTTTTAATTTAAAAATAAGAACGCATGGCCTCTCCGTGCGAGCATATAAAAAATAGGAAAGCCCTAATGAAATTTGTCTGGTTATAACTAAGAAAATTATTGATAACTGTTGTTATTAATATTGCACTAAGCTCTTTCCCGAACTCTAGGCCTGTTGATCAAAATGCTACTGATCATGAAGAAATAGTATCCCTAATCTTGAAAATGAGCACTAATCATATTCTATTGTACATAGAGTTCAATGTAGAGAAGCCCTTTTGTTTTTTTTTGTTTTTTTTTAATAAGCATTTTAAAATTTGGCTGAATGCCATGAATGAGTTCAATTATTCAAGTGTAGGGGTTATCTGAATTTCCAAATCATTGTTGAAGCATATTATAATTAAGAATAGTACAAAACTTTGACACAATTGCACTATCTTTGCAAAGTAAAGAAAACAAGATAAATCTTGATTATCGATCGGCTGCTACTCTCTTCATGACATTAAGAAGAAGAAAAAAATCAAATTCAGCATGTACTCTCACTAAAGTATCCAATCATGAAAAAGAAAAAAATGCATGACAGAATAGCATATCGACAAGATAATATAACTACGATTCTAACCAGCTATATATGTTATCCTTCCCTCTAATTATAAGAAAATAGAGAAGAATAGTTCAATATTGCTCCTTCCTGGGGTCTAAGATTTTGATTAATGATGATCTTTTCTTTCACTCAATAACGATCCTTCTGTTCTGTTGTGTTTTTAATTCTTGATAAATATTTAATTATAATGAAGATGGAGTAGTGTGCATCTATAATAATTCAAAGAATTCAATTGCATTCATCACTATGCTTTCTTCAGATTCTGCAAAGGTCACCCTTCCCTCTTGATCTGTTTTAAAGTCTAAAACGTTTGTTATATAATTAACTCTCGATAAGATCTTGGAACTTTAGTTATTAGTTTCTATTTAATGATGATTCCATGAGAATAATTAAAAAAATTAAAAATAAGATAATAATACCAGTATTATTTTGTGTTCTACTTCTGCATCGTATGCAAGTATGAAAGTTGTATTAATTATCTTCCCACAGTACTGTTTCATTAATATTGCTTATCAAAATTTGGAATTTGAGCATATTCAGTAGATTAATAGCTGTATGTATGCTCTGATTGTTCGTGTGAAAAATATACCCAACGCTTCTCGAGTGAAAATGACATTGACTGTTTGGACTTTAGAATTATAAGCAAGCCTACATAAATATGATAAAGTGTACCCTCACAAGATAAAAAAAGGGTAAAGCTAAATGCTTCAAGTTTGAGTCTATTCAAGGAAAAAAGAAAGAAAAAATTATTGGTAATGGTGCCAGCGCTATCAACTCCCCTTTCCCTGCTATATCTTTACTGTCTGATAATCATCAAGGATCGCAAGAAACGTTTCGTCCAAAGAAAGCAATGCAAAAACGGACAGAGTTCACATATATATATATATATATATGAAAAAGTTTAATTAGGGTTGAATCAAGGCCATGACCATAGCTTTTCTTTTCCGTATTTTTATCACTCAATCACTAATCTAAAATTGCAAGGATGAGTATGTTTAAGTCGGGTAGCATTTTTACTTGAGACTCTTGTGTTTTTCAGATCATACCAAAAGTTGTACATAATTATTTTGCAAAGTTGCAATTAGGATGTTAATTTGCTAGTTTGAAATTTCTTATGTTCAAAATTAGATGCTCATTATTTGACTTGTCATGAGGTAGGCTATCCCGATTATTATTTTTTAAAATCATATTTTTAGTTTTTGACATTTTTTGTTAAAAATTTGAAGCTGACAGATCGATATTACTGAACATAGATATTTAGTGGTATTTTTTTCAATTCCATGATTGTAAATAAGAAGGCAATTACAATCCTCACATCAACCACAAGTTGAAAAGGAATCATTTTGAAAAAGAAAGCGATAGTGATGACTGAAACTCATTTTGCCGCATTAGAGTTGAAAGAGTGGCTTTAATTTATCGACTCGAAAAGCCATAAGCAAACTCAAATAACTTAAAGGCTGTAGTATCACAAATACAGATATCTTAGGCTTGTGGAAGTGTCATTTATTTTGAATCAATCTTATAACTAATAAAACATTTTTGAATTCTGACGCTGCCTTGAATTTATGTTTTCTTTAGGGTTACGTCAAACTGTGGGACTCCGATGTTGCCCGTTCGAGCTAGTTAATCTACTAGGCCCACGGCTAATTTAGAAGTTTAGGAGCTGACGTGCTGTGGCAAACTGGGCCTAATCTTTGTCTATAATAATCTCTTGTTCTTAAACAACTCATATAATGATGGCAAGATAAAATTAAGGAATATTAAAATTTAAATGCGTGCGTAAGGATAGAAATGATGCTTGGAAGACCAACACAAAAAAATAAAAATAAAAATAAAAAAGACCTTTTCCTCAAATGTCAGAATTTGAAATTGTTAAAACTTCCACGTCCATATTTTGGTTTTTTGTCAAGAGATAATCACTTTATAAATGAAATTTAAGCATAGACCTATGGATGTTGAGATACATGCCTAGGTTTATATATTAAACATCGATATTTCTCAAAAAAAATATATATATATCAATAAGGATATTCTCTTGTAATCTTCCTATTCTATAATTTAATAAATAGTCACTATAAGTATCCGTTAGGCGTGATTTATCACTGCTTATCTAAAAAAAAGATAAATTTAATGTCGATTAAAGTAAAAGTTAGTTCAAAAACACCTTCCTAATCGTACTATAAAAAAAGTATTCAATACTTTTTTTAAAAAAATATATACTCAGTACCTAATGTAATTACTTAAAGTCACAATAATTATATTTGCCTTTGAATTAAGAGTCATTTGGTTACCTATGTAACTGCAAATTAGTATTATTATATTTTTAACTAATTTTTTCGTAGTTATATTAATGAAGAATGATAAATGATAAAATGCAATTACCATTTAAAATATCAATACAAGATTAAAAAAAAAAAAAAAACACCTCCATTTGACTCGCTCTAATAAGTTTTTGTTTTTATTAATTATTTTGATTTGACGATAATGATATTCTTTAATCACTAGATCAATTTATTAAAATTATCACTATAATAAGTTAAAAGTGGCTAAATACGTGTGTATTGTGTCACAACACTTACCTTATCTTTATGTAAGTTCACCAATTAAGTGATGGTTTAACGGCAAAAATTGCCCCCAACCTATCACAATTTGATAATTTCAGACATTTGCGACTAATTTAGGCTAATTGAATCTCAAATTATTATTCTTTTGATAAATGTAACCCTTATTCATTATTTTTAACAACACAAAGGATTGGCTGTCAACAATCAACCTTTAACAATCCAATTGTTCTTTTAAGTAAATTAGTTAACTTAGTTAAAATATGATTTATATAAAATTACATAGTAGCTATTTGTTAGACTTCAAAATTAATAACACTCTTAACAAAAAAAAAAAAAAGCTTGAAAGTGCAGATAACTAAATAAAAAAGTAAAAGTACATATATTTATGTAAAAAAATAACAATGCAAACTCTTAATTAGAAATAAAATAAAATATTCATGTTTATGTGATGGACGGATCAACGGTAATGTGTCAATTCAATGGTTATGTCAACATAAATTTAACGAAATATTGAATTAGAAAAAATTAAAAATTTATATTAACAACAATCTAATTAATACTAGATTTAAATATTTTATTTTATTTTTAATCTCATCAATTGTAATGGTTATGCAAGTATGAATTTAATAAAAATACTTGATTAGAAAAAAATAAAAAATTTGAATTAACGACAATTTAGTTAATACTAGATTTAAATCTTTTATTTTTAATCTAGTTAATTTAATGGCCATATCAGCATGAATCTAAAAGAAATACTTAGCTAGAAAAAAAATTTGTACTTTATTTTTTATTTAAATATATGTATTTTTATTTTTTCTATTTGATTATTTGTATTTTCAAATTTATTTATAAGTGTTATTAATTTAAAAATCTAATAAATAGTCACTATGTAGTTTTATGTAGACCATATTTTGATTAAGTTAACTAAAATAAATAAATAAATTAGACTGTTAATGTTTAACTCTTTGACCGTTAAAAATAATTGGTAAGAATCACATTTGCAAAAAAAATAATAATTTACTGTTTTATTAACCGAAATTGATAGTAAAGAACTAAAAATGCCAAATAGTAACAATTTGGGGGTAATTTTACCATTAAACGAAAAGATAGTTAGTGTATCGTAAATGCAGAATAACAATAATCTTAATACTTCAAACAAATAACCATAAAAATAAGCCATAAAAAAAATATTCTTGATTATCAAACGTTACGTCTAGGAATATCCAAACGATCTGCCGCGTTTTGAAATCCTGATGTGGAAAGACATTTTAATGTTTTGACGTTGGTAAAGATATGATTTAAAGTTTAATTCGCCAGCCCATTGACAAACTGTAATTAAGATGCACTCTTTCTGATTCTTAAGACACAGAATGAGTTTGCCTTGTAGAGTTGTTTTTCAGTTGTATTTATCGTAGCAATGTCTTTGAGCTTTTGAATTCTTCAAGATTTGATTAAACCCATTTTTGTGACATTTAATTTGGTGCACTTAAATAATGTCAACCCATCAAAGTTTAAACTATTACTATCCGTGTAAGAAGGTCAACCCATAAAATATTGCTTCAAAGAGTGAGACATTTGCTTACAAGTCGAGTATATAAAGTCTAATCCTAGTTTAAGATATTTGCTTCTAATCTAAGGCATTTTTATTGTTTTGACTTTGATAAAGACATTATTTAAAGTTTAATTAGCCAGCCCATTGACAAACTGCAAGATGCACTATTCCAGATTCTTAGACACGTTGATTTACGTAGTGGACTTGTTCCTCAGCTATAATCCTTGCTTTTCAGTTCTATTTATTGCAGTAACGTCTATGGATTGGAGAAACTTGACTGGTGCTTTTGAATCCTTCAAAATTTGATTAAACACAACTTTTGTGACATTTCATCTGGTACACTTAAGTCAACCCTTCAAAGTTCAAACTATTACTGTCCGTGTAAGAAGGTCAACCCATAAACTATTGCTTCAAATAGTGAGACATGCATTTCATTTGCTTACAAGTTTTGAGTCTATAGAGTCTAATCGTAGTTTAAGATATTTGCTTCTAATCTAAGGCGAGGTCGTCTTGTGTTTGCAAATCGTAGTTCTCAAATTCTGAAACAAAATAAATAAATTAATAAATTATTTAAATCATACTTTTGAGCTATCTCATAATGGGAAAAGGCAAAGGATGCGCTGACTTTGATCGTCCACACTCCTTAGTCGTTTTGCACGCTGAGGTGATGGCATTTTCAATTGGTCTCGATGTGACAAAAATACCATAGCACTAGTCTTTTACTTTTTTGTAAAATCAAATCCATGGTCTTGCCCTTGTAAGTACTTGCGGTCCAAGCTTAATCACTTTTTGTCAGGATTCAGAGTCAATGTTTTATTTGTACTGGTAAAATCATGTAAGGCCCCGTCTCCCTCGTCCCTGTACTTTCTTTCTTTCTTTTTTGTTTTTTCAAGGAAAAAAATTTGGATGATAAGATTACACTTGAAATTCAGGCCAGACTCACTCTTCTTTAGAAAAGTATCACTAGGCTCCAGTAATTGTCGAACTGCATCCTTAAGGTACTTGTAGCAGCACCCGGAAAGCCCACTGGCAGGAGTGGGCACGGGCAGTGATGGTTATAACGAGGATATCGGACGGTCGGCTGGTACCTGCCAGTAAGCAAAAGCCGATGGCAAATTGGATGGGCCGTTAATGAAAACTTCTCAATGCAGAGGATTACCTGAATCTAATCTTTTTGCTTCCAGCTAGTACAATAATCAGATTATGCACCACCTTCCAGCAGGACAAGTAAAAAAGATCAGTTAGCCTCAATTCTACCAACTCAGTAGGGTCTCCGAAAGAATTTCAGGGTGTTTTTTGTTGATGCAAATAACAGGAAACTGTTTTACAGAGCACAAAAGCAACTTACTCGAAGAACCACTTGACGTAATTTAGTGCCCATGCTTCAACTCAAAAGCTATTGTAGACTGCAAAACATACATGAAAATGAGAATTTTTCTTGTCCCTGGAGTTAATAGCTGAGCTCCTTCACAAATACAATCAACCTTGTGGGATGACCGCAAAAGGAGTGGAGGGGTAAAAGAAAAGGTCAAAAAAGGAAGAAGGCCTGGCTCGTGGACCTTTCAACTGGTATTTTTCCGAGTTTTATTAACAAAACAGGAGCAGATAATTACAAAAACAGGCCAATTTAAACAAAAACATCTATCCGTCACCCTGATTTTCTCCAATTCAACTATGAATAGACAAGAAAAAAAAGGCCGAACTTCTGAAAGTGGACAAAAGATTTATACAAAACGAGAAGTAACAAGTGCATGCATCAATGCAGCGATACAAAACAAGCAGCAGCAAAAGGACTAATGGCCAGCAGCCATACATCCAATGGTACAATGCATCATTGTCCTATTTCATCATAACCTTACATTAATCACTGCTGCTCATCATCTGGCTGCTCCTCCCCAAAGCCCCGCTGTGCAATTCTGTAATACAGTATGCCCATGGTTGCCATACAGGCCCTGCAAAAGATCACAATACACTTGCTTTAGTGAAAACAGCTATTATAGTGCACTTGCACTGTAGAAAATAGTCTTTTGTGTCTTGTTCTGAAATTCGGGCTCATTGTTTTGGTTAGAAGTAAATCAACGCACAGATCACTGCCTGTATATAGGACAAAAACCACTCTTCAAATTTGGAAGTCTTTGTGTGGCCATTACTAGCCGGTCCACAAGTACCAAATCAAGAATCTTTTATTACCGTGTCAGCCAAATGTATTAATATAACGGTCCTGAAAAGGAACAGAGAAAATTACATGATTGCTATAAAGAGGAGGATTTTTCTGGGATCCATCCTTGAATGTTTTTGATGCCTTTTACGACCTTCTAAGGCATCATCTGCATTTGATGCATCTTTACGTGCAGGTGCAGTAACTGGTAAAATTGGTAATGCATTGGACCAAAAAGGAATCAAAGCTCTGAGGAACTTGTGACCAAATGGACCTGCAACAAAAAGAGTTGAAATTCAGACTGTATATGAAAGCAAAGAAAATTAAAGAACATAAGAAAATTGTTTCAAAAGAATTGGCATCAGCATATCCGAGAGTTCTGATTCGCCGAGAATGGCTGTGTTTCTGTTTTAAAAACTTCTGATCAACTGCTCAAAAAAATAAAAAAAACTATTTGGAATGAATAGTGAGCAGGATAATAATATAAAAAGTGAGAATGGGCTTGCAAATATTGGTCTCGTAAAAAGTTCAGCAAGCTTCGTCATATGATTTGAACTGAACAGAACTTCACTTTTACACAAATTTATACTCACCCCTTCGACTGTACTTTTTACGATTCCCATCTTCATCATCTGCATAGTATGAAAGTTCCGAATTTTGCCGGTCAACATGTACAGCAACCTTTCGTGTTGTAGCACCAGGCTGGTTTGCATTGTGAAAAAATAAGTCAGCAAACAAATTGCGTGGGTAAAAAAAAAAAAAAAAAAAAAAAACTCTTACAATGGCAGGACTTGAGTTTTTCGTATAATTCCCTGCAGAACTGGGACTATCAATCTCCACAATATCCGACACTGAAATTTTAGAAGGCCCTGTTCCAGTTTCATCTTTTGTCACCGAGGGTGACGAAGAAATGGCAACCAGTGGATCTGATGTGAATGCGGGAGGTGGTGCCGACAATGAAACTGGATGGTTTCCAAACAAGTTCTTCTCCAAACCTGTCTGCATGTTGCAAAGAAAAGTTATTTCAATCCTACTTAACAACACAAGGAAGAAGACGATAACTTCAGCCTCTGTTCAAGGATCCTTCAGGTAGGTACAATTTAAAAGAAAATGGAAGCCAAATTTTTTCCCTGTTGAAATGCAAATGGCAAAGCCATCCTTATTTTAACCAAATAACAACTCTCATTATAGAGATAATCACAAGAATACAGGAGGAAAAAGGAGATTTCTATCATATATATGTTAAACCAAAACCTTCATTCATACAATGCAGAAAACCATGGTACAGATATCGAGACAGCTGCAAATATCTTTCATATTGGGGATTCTGTCTAAATGCAAAGTCTATGAGCAATCGAGCACCCATAATAAACCGCCAACCATCAGCAACTTGTAATTGTAGTCCATCGCACCAGAACCCATATTAAATAAATAATTTATTCATGCATTTCACAAAGCCATGGTTCAAAGTTCAACACAGCTGAAAAGATCTCTGACCTGGGGAATCTATCAGTCTAATTGCTATTTAGAAGGCACTAGAAATACTACGTTATACACCTTTTCGAGGATTCACTAGGCAATATTGTGCAAGGATAAATCTAAAAAATTATTTGAAGATGAAGCAACTATCCTTCGCCAAGAAATTAAACTCTACTACCAATAAACAGTTGGTATACCAGGAAGGATAATCCAACTTCCATGACCACGCAACTCATATATCACAATCCTCTGTCCGGGCATGTGTTATGAGGGCATGCATGTGTGTGTGAGAGAGAGATAGAGTAGAAGTCAAGTTGGCTTAAAACTCACTACACAAGGAAGCAAACTTGCAAATTGATGACCTTAGAATAATTAATATTGCTTTGTCCCCAGGATCTTAATTCTTAATACGTATAAGCTATTTCATCTAGAACACATTTAAGCAGCTTCCACAGAAGAGAAATCAACAAATAGCACATACATCTTAGGTAACATACAAAAGGTACCTCTGGGTTTGGGCTATCTGCTCTTCAGTGACTGTTTTAAAACTTGGCACTTCAATGTCATGTGTTTCGCTCCATTAACATTGGCCTTAACATCATTAGTTTAGTAATAATGAGGCCAGAGATGTACTATAAAATTCTTTGCCTTCTAATTTTTTTCCACGCTATTACTAAACTAACAGTGTTAAAGTTAATGCTAACGAAGCAAATTACATGACACTTAACAGCCAAAATTTAAGCCTTTGTTGTGTGCAAATGACCGAGACCATACAAGACATATTTTTCATTTTACCCTATCACAGAACCACCATAATTTAAGCCTTTGTTGCATGCAAATGACCCATAAGATATGATACATATTTTTCATTGCACAATATCATAAGTTAGCAGGATGAAGCAAGGAAAGAGGAGGATAATTCCAGATAACCCAATTGAAAAAAAAAATTTACCACCAAAAGCTACAAAACCGAGGATTCAGTCACATAAGATATGGATAACATCATGACAGGTATTTGACACCAAAACTGTACCAAAGTTACATTCACAAAGGAAGTTCTGTAGTTAGATGATATGATAATTAATGAAGTAAAGCAATAGTGCAGTATCCAAAATAAAAAATAAAAAACCCTGATGGATTGTAACAATTGAAGCACTAATAATGGAATACAGTACTCCAAAATTCAAGCTTAAACGTTACCTGCATAATAGCTTCTTTCAGCTTTGAATGAAGCCGAGATCCAGAGTCTTTCACACTTTTAGGAGGCCATATCTGCACCAACAAAAGAGCCATATGGAAATAAACTGAGGCGTACAGAAAACACTACTAGAAAGAACTTCTAAACAGCAACAACTTGAAAACTGGTTAAGATAAATGCTGGAGATGACTTTCAAGGTTGCTCTTACCGGGGTTGAACATGAAGGACACACATATCCAGCTGGTGCAGTGTGTGGAGGGAAGCTTTTGATATGTGAAACCAAACAATTTGTGTGTATGACATCTACAATAACCCCAAAACAAATAAAATATTACTTGCGCTTCAGAAAATTGTGCAACTAAGAGCATATAACTGCAGCAATGGCACATACGCAAGCAACCCAATCGAGTGGTTTGAGGATCATCCCCCTCTTCAAGCACAGCTTGGCATGAGCAACATTTGGGAGGCCAGTCATACTCTCCATCTATTACCCATTCAGAGTATGTACGAACCTAGAAACAATGACAATATTTGCATAGAGTAAGCCAGTAAGCCCTGAATAAACTTACAGAAATTTTTTCAAATTATCCATGCGAATCCAAACAGGCACATGTCTACCGTCCTGACAGATGCTAATTTCATAATATGTTGCACACTTTTAATTGATAAAACACATCTAATTCTAATAAGAAGAAACTCAGGCAGTTTTCAACCAAGACATTGATGCCAAAATTTCCAGAAGACACATTGTTATATCACTCTTTTTTTTTTTCCCCTTTCTGGATGAATAGTTTGTCATCTCATTCATAAATTCATGCTTAAGGAATGGGTACTGGGTAGGTTCACTTTGGCAGCTGGTATCAACATATTCCCTCTTCTGCCCTAATCGCATCATCTCTCCAGTAATTTCTCTCCTTTACCCACTAATGTCTACTGAACTCGAACTACTTTTCCTACTTCACAGCCTATTTCCGCCTTTCATGTCCTTATTATGTCAAACAAGGCTAGAAAAATATAAATGAATAAGAACCACAATGCAGCAACCAAAGACTAGTTATAAAGTTGGATATAAATACCACACAAATTTGATGCTCTTGAAAACAGATACATTCCCCACAAACGGGAGCCTTGTGCACGAAACAATATAACTTGGTAGCCTGAAACACCAAGAAAGGAAGAAATCAATCAATCTCTAATTCAATTCAATCAATGAAAAACCCATTGACAGAAAAAAAAAAAAAAATGACGAAACGCAAAATCATTTACAATAGATCGAAATTAGATTCCAAAATTAAGCGTTTAATGTCAAATTGCGAACTAATCAGATCTATGTATAACTACCGATCAATCGATCACAAAAATTCCACGCCAGTTGAATCAGAGAAAGAGGTGAGTGTGTACCTTACGGCATTTGCAGACCACCATTGCAGAAAGCTGGAGAGATTTTAAGAAGGAAGCTCGAATTTTATAAAAAGAATTTGCTAAACGACTATAGGGAGATCTGATTGATTATAAAAATCTGACGTTTAATTGTTAAGAGTGTTTCTCTTTTTTTGTTCTTTTTTCTTTTTATTCTTTTCAGTTAATTGCATTGAGTTGGATTTGCATTTTTGGCCGTGGAGATCTGTTTCCGTTTTCACATCTCTTGGATTTTATTTTTTTAGTTTAAAAAATAATTGGAATGGGCTTTGGCTAAGGAATTGGGTCGAGAAAAGTTGATTAAAAGGCTCATCGGGCTTATACTCTTCCGCCTCCTCGATCTCATTGACGTCATATACGAGTAGCAAGGGAAGCAAAGCCAGCTCAAACTCTCATATATGAGAGTTCGTGACGAGCTAGAGGTGTGACTAGGCGACGTTTATTTTTGGGAACATTTTATACGAAAATATTTTTTTGATTTTACTAGATTTGTTTTTTTTAAATTTTACCCTCGATTTTTAAATTCAGTTAATTTCTTGAAAAATATTTTTAATCTATAAAGTTTAAACAAGATTTATCAAATATTATTTTATTTTTAATCATCCAATTATTTTAATCTTTATTTTCATATTTATCGTTTCATCATTATTGCTATTTCTCTATTATCATCATTATTTCTACTTCTATCATTTTTTTTATTGCCGCTACAATCACAGTCACTATTACTATTATGCAGTCACTATAGTACATTATCATTATTATACTATTATTATAGTTTTTACATTATTATTTTACAAATATTTTATATATATAATATGTTCTATTTGTTCAATATTTTATGCAAACCAAATATGTTTTTAGATTCAATTTGTTTAAGTTTTGTTACATCAGAAGACCATCATTTAAATCGATTATTATTGAGTTTGTGAGTGAACTTAGCATGAATGTTGACAAATTTATCATATTGTTGGTCTATGGTTGGAATGAAAAGAAAAACGAACATAACGATAACAAAAAAAAAAAAACAAATTTTGTTAACAAAACGTGAAACTAAGTTACTTTGTGATATCTTATTAAGTTTTTTTTTTACCTCCAACCTTATATAAGTTAGTTCATTACAGTTTATATCAGCTTATTACGAAATTTTAAAAAAATTATTCATAATCCAAACTCATGAGAGTGGTTGAGCCAACTCAAACATAAACAAATAAAATTTAGTTAAGTTTGAAGTAAAATAATTTATAGATTGAAGTTTAAGGAAAAAAAAAGCTTGAATTTGTTTATTAAATTTAACATCTAAGCTCGATCTAAGTTCTAACGAGCTAAAATTTGAATCATTCACAAATTATTCGACTTATTTATGTCATTATATATTATTACTGAATGTGTTTATATATATAACGAAGATATTTTAAGCTTGGTTTCCTATAGTAATAGGTGTTTATTGTTGAGTTTGGCCTTTTCAAATTTTATCATCACACTTGGCTATTGTGGAGAATCAATGTGGGTTTTAACGTGTCTCAAGCAATACCAGCTAACAAGAATCGTTAGAAGGTTGAACCAAACTTAGCAAAAAATTTAAAAATTAAAAACAGAGCAGTAAATATTGTTTACTGATTTATAGCTAGGAAACTAGAGCAGGTCGTTAATTAGTTCCTTTATTTATTAGAAACAAATTAATTAATTTTTTAATTTAATTATTTAATTTATTAACCAGTGTTGACTATTTTTAATTTAATATTATTTTATTTTATAAATTTTTTCATCAACCATTCTACTCTTTACTTATTTTTTTATTCCTCAAAACAAAACATTAAAATAAATCGGAAAGGAGTCAAAAGAATTAATTTACAAGAAATTTAAACATATAAGAATTAATTAATTAATTTTTTAAAATAAGAAAGACTAGTTAATTTGTTTTTCAAAATTAGAAGGACTAATTTATAATTTACTGAACGAAATTGAAGTCTAAAAGGGCAAAAAAAAAAAAAAACTGAAACGGAAGAAAAATAGAAGATGAAAAACTGGATCACTACGAATCCTTCAGTACATCACCGTTGCCTACCCCCATCTCATTTTGAATTTGAAAATTCAAATTCCCCTCTTCCCTATTCAGAATAATAATCCAAAAAAAAAAAACCGTGATACTTAGGCTTTACCCTACTCGCACTTTCAAATCTCCTTCCCTCCCCACTCTTTCTCTTTCTCATAAAACCCTAACAATCTAAACAACCGCTTCCTCACTCTCTTTTGAATCTTCATTCGTACAATCACGCGATGACAGCTGTCATCCCGCCCCCGTTCTCCGGCCGTGAACTCTTGAATCCACCAACCGACGGGATCTCGAACCTCCGGTTCTCCAATCACAGCGACCACCTGCTCGTCTCCTCATGGGACAAGGTACGCCCTCTCCATCAAATCCCTCCCAATCTTCATATTTTACTATAACTCAATATCTGTTTTTTTTTTTGGTAGAGTGTGAGATTATACGACGCGAGTGCTAATGCTTTGCGAGGAGAGTTTATGCACGGCGGGGCTGTGCTTGATTGCTGCTTCCATGACGATTCTTCTGGTTTCAGTGCCAGCGCGGACAATACTGTGCGACGGTTAGTTAATTGATTTTCCCTAATTTTCTGTTTGTTTCTCGACAAAGTTTATTGAAGTGGATTTTGCTCTAAACTTCGAAGTCTATGGATTTAAGAATTGACTTTGAGGAGTAGTTTATTACTTGAAGAATTTGTCTAGAGATTTTCTTATATATATATATTGGTTAAGTTTTTTTAATTTTGATGTAGGCTGGTTTTTAACTACGGAAAGGAGGATATTTTGGGAAGGCATGATGCGCCTGTTCGTTGTATTGAGTACTCTTATGCAGCAGGTAGGTGTGTTTAAATTATGATTGATTTGATTGCCTGTATATTGTACTTGTTAGTTGCTGTGGAGATTATGATAGTTTTGTTTGCTGTGTAATTTTGAAAGTGAAGTAGTTCTGGGGTGTATAACTTGAGCTGGTCAGATAAAAATCTGCCTCTAATTTCAGCTTGTTAGTGTTTGATCTCGTTGACACCTGCTCGTTTGTCCAGCTTTATCTGTTATGTTTTGATGTTGTCTATCAGCATGAACTAAATACGTGGCTTATTTGGTTATTACTTTTGAGGCGGATATCTTTGTTAGCAATAATGAAGTTATATTTAGTAACAGGCCCTAGGGGTGGCAAATGTGCAATCCAAGTGCAAAATGCACAATTGAGACCCTGAAACAGAAAAACGGAATAATATTTGAAAATGCTGAAACAAGTCATCGAAAGAAAAATAGGCTGGGAAGGTGAAGAATAACTAATTAATGCATAGTCGAAGCTTAAAAATTATGTTAAGCTCAAAAGATGAACAAACTTGCAGGGCTACAAGAGGCGCATAAAATGACTTATGATTGCTGACTCTCATGTGCTCCTCAAACTTCTGTTTTTCAAATTTATGTTATGTTGGTTGCTTTGTTTATTGATATCATGCTGCTCTTGTGCTTTGTCTTCAATTAACTTGTAATGAGGCTACAAAGAACTCCATCAGTGTGATAATTATATGGAATATCAGGGGACAACCTTCTCTTTATTTAAAAAATTATGGCTGATTCCTCTTCTTAATTATTTTTCCATCTTCTTTGACTACAGGGCAAGTAATCACTGGTAGCTGGGACAAAACACTTAAGTGTTGGGATCCCAGAGGAGCTAGTGGACAAGAACGCACTCTCGTTGGCACATATCCACAACCTGAGCGTGTTTACTCTCTATCACTTGTTGGAAATCGTTTAGTAGTAGCTACTGCAGGAAGACACGTCAATGTCTACGATCTGCGAAATATGTCTCAACCTGAGCAAAGGAGAGAATCCTCTTTGAAATATCAAACTCGATGTGTGCGCTGCTACCCTAATGGCACTGGTATTTATGATAACACTGACTGACATCATTTTCCTTGTCATTGTTGCCATATTTTATGATGGGTGAAATCATATGCTAGTTCTGCTACTTCCCAATTAAAAGCCATTCTGTATCCACCGGATTTATGTTTGCTTGCACAATGGCTTTCTTAAATTGCTGTATTATGAGGTTATTTCTATTTTCTTGTATTTTGCTTTAAATCTCGAGAAATTCACTAAAACAGCAAAGCGTATATATACTCATATAGCTTAGCGTTATGTTATGCTCTCCCAATTAAAAGCCATTCTGTATGCACTTCATTTATGTTTGCTTGCACAATGGCTTTCTTGAATTGCTGTATTATGAGGTTATTTCTATTTTCTTGTATTGTGCTTTAAATCTCGAGAAATTCACTAAAACAGAAAAGCATCCTAAGGAATCTTCTACATGCGCTCATATAGCTTAGCTTTACGTTCTGCTCTTCCATAAATAGCATCCTCGTGGCTTCAAATAGTTCAATGAGGTCTATTGTTGGCAGGAAAAGTGTCTTATACATGCAATGATGATTGCTAATTACTCACGAATTTATCATGCATTATTGTTTTAAAGTTCTGTCATGGATGACTCTTATTCACCTGAATTACATGATACAGGATACGCTCTCAGTTCTGTTGAAGGGCGAGTTGCAATGGAGTTTTTTGATCCTTCAGAGGCCAGCCAAGCAAAAAAGTACGGTTCATTTTCCTCTGCACCGTGCAGCATAGTGCAAATTTGATTTTGTTCTTCTCCCTGATCGTCTTTTACATTTTTTTATGATCTTCATGTCTTTTGGTTAGATGACTATGTAAATATCTCAGTGGAACACTTCTAATGTTGCATGATAAATGTCTATTTTGCTCCTCATGCATGCTGATTTCAGGCACTAATGGGTGTTTTCGTAGGGTATAACTATGTAAAAATGAAAGCAGCCCCGTGTATTAGCAATCCTTCATCTTTCATTCAATGTTTTATATCAAGTTGGAACTTTTTGCAGATATGCATTCAAGTGCCATCGAAAATCAGAGGCTGGAAGGGACATTGTCTATCCTGTAAATGCAATTGCTTTTCATCCTGTGTAAGTTTCTGAATACTTATGCATTGGATTTATGAACTTTTGATTGACAAAATAAGAAGGATGCCCAAAGTCTAGATATTCACCAAAGGTTGATCTTCATCATGTAATACACTCTCTGTTGTACGTCATCATAATTGATATTCTCTCCCTGTTCTTGTTATGCAATTGTATCTCGCTCATGATAAATGACTCATCTCGCATCTGCTGGTTAGTGGCAGGGCTGGTCTTGAGCCTTGACTTGGCAAAAGGTTACTCTTCATGAAAATTGAACCCAAACCACAATACGATGCCATATGTCAGAAGCAAAATGAACATCAAGCCCCAATTTATATGAATTTTGAAGTTCTCATGTATGATTAGCAGACATTCAGAACTTTCTCCAAGCTAAAAAGTTCTCATGTTGAGTAATTAGATGAATTTTTTTCTTTAAAGAGGAGCATTGCCTTTCTTTTGTTGGATTCAGAAGTCAATAACTATTATTTTTGCCTAACTTAATTTCATTGAAGACATCTAAGTAATTATGTCTTGATCAAGATTTTAGCCTGGTTCTTTTCTTCATTTCTGAGCTTACAATGACTGAAGTTGATATCTTGTTTGCCATGTAGTGATACTACCATCTTGTTTCTCTTCTGCTATTTTTCTGTCACTTATCTTACTTCCAAACTCAACTTGCAGCTATGGTACATTTGCAACTGGAGGTTGTGATGGTTTTGTGAACGTATGGGACGGGAACAACAAAAAGAGACTGTATCAGGTACATGGTTGCTGGATTGTTGACAGTATTAATTTATTAGTGGAAAGCTTATAACTTGTTCTTGTTGTAATTTTGCACTTTTCAGTACTCAAAGTATCCATCAAGTATTGCAGCACTTTCATTTAGCAGAGACGGCCGTCTGTTGGCTGTGGCATCAAGTTACACTTACGAAGAGGGAGATAAACCGTAAGAATCACTCTAATCTCATTCTCTCCATCTCTCTTTCCATTTTCCTTTTTTTTTTTTTTTTTTTTGCTCTGATTGTTGCATGTTCATTGTGCAGTCATGAGCCGGATGCTATCTTTGTAAGAAGTGTAAATGAAATAGAAGTCAAGCCAAAACCAAAAGCGTACCCCAACCCCCCAGCATAACTGAGCTAGGTGTCTTCGGTATGTATCATCTTATGGTTTTCTAGGCTTTATTCTTTCCTATGAAGCTTTCCAAACTTGATGTGAACTAATCCTTCGATCAAGTAGTATTGTCCCTGTAGTTTCATATCCTTTTAAGTGATCATATAGGTTTGTGCTAAGAACTTTGGATTCTGTAAGTATTCGTCTATCTAGTCTCCTAGATATACAACTGAATGTGATTATGCATCTCTTCCTTGTCATTATGCAAGAGTAGCAACTGAGACAAGTTTTGTATGATTATTTTGGATGTAATGTCTAGACAGTTCTGTTTAAATGAAATCAGTGACAATCTGATAGTACGACTGTCACACGAACAACTTAAGTGGAGGTTTGATTGACCAGGGGAACAACCTGTAAGAGAAGAATCATAAAATTTTGAGTGGGTTTTTGGTTGTCTAGTGATCATAAAATTGATGGCTTTGTTTTTTGCCACTGATTTTGGCGATTTGTATTGTCATTTATTTAGAGAACACCAATAATCAGCTCAGGAATATGTTAATACTATCCGCTGCATCAAAATTCTTTATTCGGTGATTTAATTATAATTTTATTAGGAAATGCAAGAGAATTCTATGGTCCCTTCTTTTCTCGTTCTTTAGCAAATCATACATGAGCAGAAACATAATTAGGAATTTAATTAAAGGTAAGTACATGAAAGAAGGATTTGTCGAGCAGCTTCGATAGAGAAACTATTAATAAAACTCTGGAAGTTCATCCCCTTTTTAAAAGTGAAGCACGCCGAGAATATTTAGATATGGATTACAGTCTGAGCCATAAGAATGTTTCTTGATGGAAATTGAATCGTCACTTGCTGGATAGGTAACACCGAGGCAGCCATGCAGCGTGCACCAATTCGGCTTTTAAACGACTCGGAATCTGCCTAGGTACTGCGATAGACATTTCTAATAAATTGTGTAAAAATTTATGACTCCAAATTTAAACTCACTTTTTTTTTTATCATTATCATCTTCTGTCATCTTCTTTTGCATTTGTAATACACGAGCGTGTTCCCACCTTTGAATAGGTTTCAACATGAAGGTAAAAAAAAAAAAATAGAAAAAAAGAGTAAATATGGTTAAAAGAAGATGATGAAAGTTCAAAAGTGTTTATCCTTATTTTTATATAAATAAAAAGGAAAATGGATGAGAAATAATATATATATATATAAAAGGGGATGAAAGATAATGAGTATTAAGTATCATTCATGCCAATGTAAGGATGCAATTAGCACAATGTAAGGAATACAGTAATAGAAATGGAAATGATATTAGTTCCATTAGTTTTTCCAATGTGATCAATGTAAGGATGCAATTAGCACAATATTTTTTTTTATGGGATAACTAATATAAATTTAAATATTATAAAAGAAATGGAGAGAAAAAAAATCAATTTGAAGGATAATTGATAAATCCTCCAATCACAAGGAAGGATTTTGAAATTAGCTACGCTGAAATATGAATTATCTTATAAATAAAAATAAGAATATGATTTCCATTTCAATTTCTCTAGACCAATATCACCCAAAAAAAAAAAAAAATCTGGACATTGAATTGGAAAAACTAATTCTTCTTTAATTGTCAAAAAAACCCAGAAATAAGGACATATAAATACATGTAACCGATTAAAAGCTCTCATTTCTTATCAATAAGCACAATAATCTCTGGATGGAAATGTGGCATCTGTAAATGAATACCGTTAAACGAGCATTTTGATATGCATTGATGAAGTAAAAAAAATCATAACACCATCATTATCATTACCATTTTCATCTTCATATGAGGCCAGTGTTTAGAGGTTTGGATGAGATGCCACTATCAAAACATAAGTTTAGAATTCAAAAGGAAGATTACGTATACAAAAATTTTGATAGGATTTCAAAAATTAAGACCAACTTCGTAGACAAATTGAGGGGAAGAGTTGCTCTTTTAAAATAAAATATTTACCCATGGACACTCAAATTATGATACAACATCAACCCACTAGTGATTTTAACATAAGTTATTTGGTTTGTCTGAGTAAATTCACTTGTGCAAACTACTTATAATGAAAAACAAAAATAAAAAATAAAAATTCAATTTGTCTTTATATTTTATACTAAATTTTCTATCTATTCTTACAAGTCTATTGCTCCTTTAGATGAATATAAAATTATTGTCAAATATATCCTTCTCTATTATTGATCTAATAGCGTAATGGTCTGTGTATTCTTAACGTTTTTTTTCCCCCTAATATTTGGTATTATTCATGCATTTTAGAGTTTAAAAAAAAAGTTTTAACGAAAATTATATTGGTACGTAAAAAAAGAAAACTTCGAATTCTGAAATCAAGATTGTACAGTGGATAGATTTGACTAAAAAAATCCATAAAAGATAGAGTAAATCATAAATTTGTCTCTATTTTTTAAAAATGAATGAATAATTTTTTTTTCAAAAATTAATTATTTAGTTTATTAATTAACATTGACTGTATTTAATTTAATATTTATTTTATCAAAAAAAATATTATATTTTCTTATTAATTTTTAATAAAAAAATTAAATAATTAATTCTTTTTTTAAACTAAAAAACCTAATTTATAATTTACGACATATCACAAAGCATTTGGCACCGCCTCGTTAACTTTTTTTTCCTTTTCTGTTAAATGATTAAAAAATCTCAATCAATCAAAACCCATCCACCAAAATATGTGTTAATCGAAATCAAACACACACTCGTGTAGCAAAGAGGGGAAACAATCCCATCTTTGAATTTTGGGTTATAGAACAAACCCTTCGCAATCCTTCCGCCTCCCAATGAAAAAGTCCTAATCTAACACCACCAGTGCCTCCAACAAGCACCATCGCGGACCATCAAACCTGCCACCAGAACCACCGCTCATCTCCATAACCTCAGAGGTCAAAAGATTAATCTACAGGTGCCACCATCTATCACATCGACCACTACCCTCTCACATCTTCACACCATGTTGACTCACTGAGTCAAACCCACTCAACTTATAAAAAAGAAATTCAAATCACCCATCACCAGTCAAAAAGAAATTCAAATCACCCATCAAACAAAAAGTCAGTGATCTCAAACCACAAACCTCAATTCTCTCGATCAAAACAGTAAAAGGGGTAGAGGTGGGAGAGTGAGCAAGCCAATTTTAATGATTTAATTCCAATTGAACCAGAAAATTCTTTCTTAAAGAAATCAAAGAACTAGATCGTAGATTTGTTTTCGACGAGATACGCCGCTTTGTCAATTATCCCAGGGACCTGGGTATATTTTATAGGATATTAGTTATATTACTTTTTCTAATGGTCAATATAAAAATGTAATTGAAAAAAATATTTATAAGGATTGTTGATAAATCCTGCAAACTCAAGGGAAGATTTTGAAATTAGCCACGCTAAAATATGCCTTTTATTTGAAACTAAAATAATAAGAATATCATTCCAGTGACATAATAAAAAGCATAAACAGGACACTCATTTATTTATCAAAAAAGAATGAAATATCGAACGAACATGGATTGATATAACCAATTACAAGGTTCTCATTTCTGACCAAATGAGCACCATAATCGCTTGATAGAAATATGATTGTTGTAACCGGATACCATTACCATTAAACAAGTATTCTGGCATTCATATTTCCGAACTGATTGACGGAACTAAAAAATTCATGGTATATATCATTAGGGATGAGTATTCGGTTTTAATTTTTTGGTTAATTGAATTCAACAAAAACAACCGAGGCTAAACTGAATTTCTATTCAGTTTTTTTTTTTTTTTTTTTTTTATAAAACCAAAATTTTGATTTTCAGGTTTGGTTTTTCATGAAAACCGATTTTTTTAATAACAACAATGGATCATTAAAAAATTATATTATGAGCTATGAAATTTTTTTTCTAATTCAAATGATCTAAATTAGCTTATATAAAAGATAATAAATATTTGTTTAAATAAACTATTAACTTCACGATATATAATAGAAATACAAGCTATTTAGCAAATAAAAAGAACATAGTTAATAGTATTAAATAAAAAAGATATAATATTAATTATTAAGATCTTTCAACCATTTTTAATAAGTTGCTAACTCAATAATAAGTGAGTTGGTCTTTTCACTTGTTTAAAAAGATTAAGTCATAGCTTCGAAAATGATTAATTTTATTTTCAATATTAAAGGATAAAACATAAGATTTCAAAAATTGAAATAAATTTAGTTGTTCCTTTTTTTAAAAAAAAAATGAGTTCAAAATTGAATAGGAATTGATATTTTGATTCAATTTTTTAATTTAAATCTAATATTATTCTTCCATAAATATCATCATATTATGACCTTTTTCTTCTTCGTTTAATTCAAGGGCTTGAAGATTAGAACGAAAAGTCAATATCAAAATATAAATTTAGAATTCGGAAAGAATACTACGTTTGAAATCGTATTGACAAGCTTTCAAGCCAATCCTAGAGGCAAACTCGAAGTGAGAGTTTTAGTAGGGAGTACCTAAATCAGGATCCCTCAAACTAGTGGTGGTTTTAGCATAAGTTATTTGATTTGTTATTTTATTAGTCGACTCCACATCCGTACAAACTGGATAGATTTGGAAAAAAAAATCTAAAAATCACATTGAATAAAATAAAAATGTTATATTAACAAAAAATACGAGAAAACTTCAATAACATTCAATATATCTGGAGGTGCAATCCTTTTTATTTTATTTTATATTAAGAAAGAATATATGAATAATTTTCATAATGAGTTTTATGTTTATTTAAAAAGAATAGATATAAAAGCTTAATTATGTGTTCAAGTTTTTTTTTTCTGTCTTTAACATTACTTAAAGACCTTAGAGTAAAAAGAGAAAAAAAAAGGGGGAGTTTTAACGAAAATCGTATAGGTACGGAAAAAAGAATTTCGAAATCAAGCAATGTATAGAGGGTAGATTTGAAAAAAAAATGAAAAGAAAAAAAATCCATAAAAGGCATCTAACAAGGCAATTATAGTAGGATCATTAAGACCCTTTTCTGAATGACTTGTAGTTCACGCCCCGTCAAAATATCTGCTACATATAAATAAATAAAAACCAAAATTCTTCCTTCTCAGAAAAGCCTACACGTCGTCTGGAGTTTCATCAAACTCTAATTTGTTATCTTCTTCCCCAGGCGAACTCATCTCGTTCTTTCCGCACCTACCCACCTTTCATTTACTTTAGCCGACCATGGCGGTCGCCGGAGTTACAGTAACTTGTCATTTCAGTTATCTTCCCCGTCGATTTTCTTATGTCAACTATTCTTCTATTCCCTGTTTAAGTTTTGGAAGATTACGGTTATTTATAGCTAAGAAATGCTTAAGAGTTAGTGCTTACGCGGCTGAGTCAAACTGGGCGCCGTCATCATCTTCGTCGGAGATAAAACCCGGAGTTTGGGAAGATCCTGACGATGGAAGTGGCAGTGATTATGACCAAGAAGACGAAGAAGAAGGGAAAGAAAATGACATGGATTTTGAGAGTGACTGGGAGGAAGAAAAGAATTCTGTTACAGCCACTTCCACTATCAATAACTCCACCGCACAAAACAAAGACAGAGAAGATCTTGTCGAAGGTGGTGTTGCCTTTTCTGCCTTTTCTTGTTCTATTTTAATATCCATGTCCAGTGTAGTGGAACATCCCCATTTCTATAGGGATGGAAAAAAATTTATCCTTGAAATGAATTTTACATTGTTCTGTAATTATTGCAGAGGTTGAACAACTTTTGGGACCAGAAGAAAGAGCAATTTTAGAACAGAACGCATCTCCTAATCTTCGCAAATTATCAACTGTAAGCTATGAAAACATTTTAAAGCTAATTTTTCTGCTGAAAAATATATTTTC
Organism: Dovyalis caffra; assembly: GCA_963924115.1. NCBI lineage: Eukaryota > Viridiplantae > Streptophyta > Magnoliopsida > Malpighiales > Salicaceae > Dovyalis > Dovyalis caffra. The sequence continues at coordinate 7,300,696 of CAWUPB010000913.1, read as the reverse complement.
AATTTTACTTTTTCTTTAGCGAAGAGGAGAACTTGTATAGAAATTTGACGTATTAGTTATTGCCATTTGTTAGAGAATATTGGCTATGAAAAAAAACATAGGTAGTAAACATACAAATTTTTCCCTTCAGGCAAAATGGAATCCACTCCATACTCTTGCTCTATCGGGACAGATAAATTTTATGGACAAGTTGCTTGACGATGGACTCGATGTTGATGATGATGATAATGTGAGTTCATTTCTTAATGGTATTATGTTTATATCTTATATTTGTCTTTTTTTTCCTAACCTACTTCGAGCACAGATCTTAAGTTGAAAATGTTGGCATAGGATGGTTTCACAGCATTGCATAAGGCAATTATCGGTAAGAAGGAGGCTGTTATTAGTCATCTTTTGAGAAAAGGTGCTAGTCCACATGTCAGAGATCGGGTGAGGATAAAATTTTGATTATACCAATTTTTTTTTGCCCTTGTTTATTTTTGTTAGCATCTCTAAGGAACATTGCTTGCCATTTATTTATCCCTGTAATAGGATGGTGCTAGCCCTCTGCATTATGCAGTTCAAGTTGGTGCTGTGCAAACTGTAAAATTGCTGATAAAATATGAGGTTGATGTCAATGTTGCAGATGATGTGAGTATAAGTTTCTACATTTTTCCTGAACCCTTGTTCAGTTGATAATGTTCTGGTTCCCAGAAATCTTATAACCTTTCTTACAGGAAGGATGGACTCCATTACATGTTGCAGTCCAAAGCAGAAACAGAGATATAGCTAAAATTTTGTTGATCAATGGTGCAGACAAGACCAGAAGAACTAAGGTACATGTCTGCAATTGTGTATTTGAAGGAAAAACTGTTCTAGGGAATTCTAAATTGCTTGCTTGTTTTTCTCAGGATGGAATGACAGCCCTGGACCTTAGCTTATGTTATGGCAAAGACTTCAGGTCTTATGATGTTGCCAAGTTACTGAAGGTTGTACCAGCTAACAGGGATTTGTAATGGATGCAGCAGCCTTAACATTGAATACAAACAGTAGACCACCTAAGCTGTTGTGCATTTCAAGGTGCATCGACCTAGTTTTTGGTATGCAGATTCTGATTGGGCTTGTTCATCTCAGGTGCACGAGTGTTCTGGGTTTCACAACTCATCTATGTCGTTCAACTGGGTGCTGGGTAAACCATGTGACTTGCATGGTGAAGTCCAATCTTTGGGCAAAGTAGTTTTGCATTTAGGTAAAGGAGCCTGCCTAACGAGTTATTCAGTAATTAATCGTTTTTGGGGATGAAAAGCACAGGTAGTAATGTAAATGGGATTTATGCAAACGTCATGTTTCGTTGGGAAAAAGATGCATAAGAGTAGCATCCAGTGCTAGTCATCGGTACTATGATTATGGGACGCATCGCAATCAGATTAGGAGCAAGAAGGTTGAAGTGATTGGCTAGCCTAGACATGTATTGATTCTTAATTGTGAAGCATCATGAGTTACTGCTAAGAAATCTAACTGTTGTTGATTTATTCCTATGAGTCATAGCCAAATTTAAATTTTTTGCTCTATATAGTATCTTTTTTTATGTCTTCTCCACCTTCAATAGCAGCATAAGTACTCATTTTTCGATAGATAAATTGTTATGTTTATATTTCTGGAATTAGCAGAAGTACATATAAACAAGTGAATTCAAAGCTATTGAGGACGGAAAAAAAAAAAAAAAGCAGAGAGTGACAGAGCTGGGTCGTGCTACTTAACTGCATGATAAGTAACTTGTATTAGCGAGATAACTTATGTTTGGAACATTTAACCGTACATGAGAAATACGTAGCAAGAAATAAAGGATTGTTTGGAATATTCAGCTCGAAGGTCGAAGTTAGTTGATGGATCATGTGGCTTCAATGGAAGCTCAATGTATAAAATTAAATAATCCAACCTATGTAAGGATGCAATTGATACAACTTTGATATTATCGAAGAATTGAGAGCTAATGATCATCCATAAGGATTATTGATAAATCCTCCCACCTCAAGGGAAGATTTTAATATTTATTTTCTTAATAACAGAAATAAGAATATTCAATTGCACGGAAAAAATATCACAAAAAATATAAGCATCCATGCAATTGAAAAGGCAAAAATAATTCTCCTTTGTTTATCAAAGAAAGCATGCAATATAAACATGGATTGATAATCTCTGGATAGAAAGATGGTTGTTGTCCGTAAACAAGACGCCAATACCATTAAATAAACATTTTGATATTCATTTCTTCAGATTGAATGAAAAGTAAAAAATGCAAGACGATATCATCGTATCACCACCTTCTTTTTGTTTTTCATAAAAGACAAGTGCGTGAAAAATAACACGTGTATTTTTAATTTTTATCATTATTTGTAAATCTTAGAGGAAAAAGAATTTTAACGAAAACTCCAAAGGCATGCAAAAATAGCATACGTTGAATTCCGAAATCAAGAATGTAATTACTAATTAGATAGGTTTGAAAAAAAAATCCATAAATCTAACAAGGCAATTATAGTACAAATCCTTAGGATTTTTTTTTTTTTAATGACTTATATTTCAAGTTCCTTTCAAAATATTTTCTACATGTGGCTTAACTCTATAATTTACTCATATATATATATATATATATATTGCCTGTCAATTATGTCCATGTCTTTTTAATTAAATCAATCTGACCTTGTATTGTCTAATTTAAGTTAATTGAAATCAATTATTAATTTGTTCCTGAATCAGACATTAACATAGTATGAGGTGGGCTCAGTTAGAAAAGATGAAATATCTGCTTGGAGTCTCGCACGTGCCACGTATACAAACAATAATAGGTGACACACGTTACAAAAAAAAATCAGAAGGGATAAGGCTCAAAATTGAACCCTAAACCCAAATTTGCGAAGATGTATCATCTCTTCTTTTATATTAATCTTTGTCTTACTCGTTATCACTACAAAAACACATTTAGGATTTAGGATACTGATTTCGCCCTCATCCTTTATATATATATATTAGTTTTTATTCGTTTTACACTCGATCGAACAAAACTTAAAAAATAATTTTACTTTGATGATATATATTATATTATGAGTCTATTAATATATATCACGTTAAAAATAAAATCAAAACTACTTTTGAAAAAAAATTATGTTTAATTAATTATTCATTATGTTTTTTATAATTTTTTTAGTTAAAAAAAACACAATTTATTCTTCTATATCCAGGTTCTTAACTAAAAACTTATGAGAAAATTAAAAAATCCATGGATTCTTAGCTAAAAACTTTTTTTTTTTCAAAAAAATCTAAGACAAATTATCTAAAAAACACTTTTAATCTTTAGATTAAATTTATATATATTGTAAACTATTTTTTTTTATAAAAAAAATGTAAGATAATACACACACACACATATGTACACAAACACATGTATATGTATATATCATGAGGGATGAAATCACAATACAAATAAAGTTGTGGATCGAAATAAAATTTGACGAAAAAATGAGGGACTAAAAAATGTTTGAAAAAAACCTAAAGATTACTATTAAAAAAAAAAACATTCAATGCACGTTAAAAAGAGGATGAATAGTGCTATGAACAAAATAAATGCCTTTAAAAATATTTAAAATAATAAAAATGCTACTATCTTAAAATCACAAAAATACCTTTAAGTGAACAGTAGTACTATATGAGTGTGTTAGCAGTGTAAGAATAGCAAAAACCTGTCAACTTTGTACACCTGCAAGACTTTCCATAAACATTTTATCTCCTCTAATAGACCCATCAAACATTTAATTCCTAGGTTAAAAAAAAAAAAAAAAACAAAGACAAAAAAAGTAGTTGGGTCACATGCCATCTATTTTTTAGTGAGATTATTATGATTAGAGTAAATAACTTGCTTTAGCAAGATAAATTGTGTTTGAAATATTTGAAAAACACAAATCCGCATGAAATAAAGTATTGTTTAGACCATTTAGCAGGAAGGTTGCAGTAGCTGATAAATAATAAACATTTAAACGATTATAGGCTTTCTTCTTCTAAAAGAGGAACAACAATCTTCGAACGTGAAAGTGCGAGAACTGTGGCCATGCCACTGCTTGTAACTGTTAATTATAGGCAAGTTTTTTTTTTTATTCACATGAAATTGGGATTTATTAGTAATATAATAGTGGACCCCTCTATATATAAGTTAAAACCAGTCGATGTCTTACGGTGCGTTACAAGCCAAACAAAATATGTTTATTTCAGTTTGATAACTTTTATTAAACAATTGGTTACATAAAATTAAAGATTAAAAAAATCATCTAATTTCAAAATTTTTAATCAAAATTTAGTATTTAATTTATTCCTCTTTATGTTTTTCATAAATTTTATAGTTAAAAAAATACGACACTTAGTTTTTAAAATTGATCTCTTTAATTTGCTCTTTTTTTTTATAGAAATTCCCATTAAATAATTTTTTATTCTTCGTTTTATGTAATTTCATTTGTTAATAAATATGATTTATTTTCTTCTTTATGTATGGATTTTAAGGTAAGTTTTTCTTTAAAAAAAATAATTAATTAGAAAATTATAATTATGTTTTTTATTTTCTTTTTTAATATAATCAAAATAAATTTTTTAATTATTTTTATTATAGTCTACAAACTTCAATATATTTCTTAGAATTTAAGTTTTTCTTAAAAACTATTTTTTGACTTAAACTATATACTCTAACCAACTAAATATTGTCGTGATATATAAAAAAATTGAGATTATTAGTTTTATTAAAAATTAACTATGCATCTACACATATAATACAAATTATTTACTATTAATTTTTTTAATATTCTAAAATTAATTTCATAATTTTCAATCAAAATTTTGTATGTAATTTATTCTTTTTTATGTTTTTTCATAAATTTTGCAGGTAAAAAAACACGATTTGCTCCTCCTTATGCATTCTTTTTTAAATAAAACCTACAATAATCTAAATTAAATATAAATTTTTTAAAAAATATTAATATTTTTTTTCATAAGATTACATTGAAGAAATAAAAAAAATTAATATAAAAATTTGCATAAAATTATGTTGATGAGAAGATTAACTCTTTGAAAATATGTACATTTGATTTTTATATATTTATTTAAAAATAATCAATACTATTAGTACGAAAAATATATTTGAATTGCTTGGTGGTTCTTCTAAAATATTATTTTAAATATTTTATTTGAAAGAAATTAACTTTAGAATATTTATAAAAAAAAATAGCAAATAGTTGGTGTTATATGTGTAGATGCATAATTAATTTCTAATAAACCCAATTATCCAATCTTTATGTGTGTGTAATGACTATACTAAGTATATGGATTAGAATGTGCAACATAAATAAAAAAAATACTTAAAAAAACTTAAATTGTAAAAAATATATCAATGTTAATAGACTGCAATAAAAAACAATTATAAAATTAATTTCGATAAATTTGATTGTATAAAAATAAGCAAATAAAATACGTGAATTTTATTTTTTGATTGATTATTTATTTATTTAAAAATATATATTTAAAAATCCATATATAGAGAAAAATAAACTATATTTATCAACAAATAAAATTACATAAAAAAAAATAAAATTAATTTTATGAGATTTTTCATAAAAAACGAAAAATTGAAGAGATCGATTTTAAATGATAAAAGTAATATAATTTGATTTATATATTTATTCTAAAATCTAAAAACATATCGTATATATTTTATAATTTTTATCTTGTATGAAAAATTGAAAAAAATAATAATTGATTTTTCATAGTTTTTGCACCTAAGTTAATAATAAAAATAACTAAAATAAATTTCTGAAAAAAAAAAAGCAAGCATGAGTGCTTGGTCATTTAGGGATCAAAAATATATTATAGAAATATCAAGGACTAAAATAAAATGTAAAGTCAAATTTGCATATGTATGTTAAAAATAAAAACTCAAAAGCAACAAAAAAAAAAATCAATGCATAATAAAAATGAATAGTACACATGAGCTTAGGCAAATAATACACGTAAATATGAGTGAATAGTATTGTGAATAGTAAACCATCCTAAATCTTTAGTTTTTTGTTTCTAATAATATTATGTATAATACATAAGAAGTATCTAATATTTTATTTATTAGCTATTGATTTTGTATATTTGACGCGCTCTTGCATTTTATCATATCATATGTTCTGTGGGCTATTTGTTTGATATTGTTACAGACCTATTTTTTATCTAGCAGTCTACTTGCATGCCATCCATTACAAACAAATTCTAAAAAATTTGTTGATTTCTCAATTATTCTCGAGACCTTCCCATATTTTATAGGATAAATAAAAAGGATAATAGTTCCATCGGTTTTTTAATGACCAATATAAGAACGTAATTGATACAACTTTAGACGTTATCAAAGAAATTGCGAGAATGAAATTATCTGTAATGATTATTAATAAATCCTCCAATCTCGAGGGAAGATTTTGAAATCAAGCGCAATAAAATATGCATTTTATTCAAAACTAAAATAAGAACATTATTTCAATTCAATTGCAATGAAAAAATATAACGTAAAACTTAACTATATAGGCATTGAATTGGAAAAAAGTAATTTTCAATTGTCCTCGGGGCCTTCTCATATTTTACAGGATAAATAACAAGGATATTAGTTCCATTGGTTTTTCTAATTACCAATATAAGGGTGCAATTGATGCAACTTCAGATATTACCGAAGAAATGAGAATTATTATTATTATTATTATTATTATTATTATTATTATTATCTATAATGATTATTGACAAATCCTCCAATGTCTAGGTAAGATCTTGAAATTAGGCAATACAAAATATGCATTTTATTCAAAACTTAAATAAGAACATTGTTACAATTCGATTGCACTAAAAAAAGTATCATAAAAAAACTTAACTACGTGGTCATTGAACGGAAAAAATAATTCTCCTTTAATAAAACATATGGGTAGATCTAACCGATTACAAGCTCTTATTTCTTGTAAAATAAGTACAGTGATCTCTAAGTAGAGATGTGGTTCTTGGAAGCATCTCGGTATTCTTCTCCAGCTAAAAAATCATGATAATATCATTCCATTATCACAATCTTTTAAGAATTAAGACCAACCTCAGAGACAGACTAAAGGGAAGGGTTGGGTTTTTAGAATAAATTTTTATGCGTGAACATCGATTGTAATACAATATCAAACCACTAGTGGTTTTAACCCACTTGATTTTTATAAATTGTTTATTTCTAAACATCTTTTTGTCTTAAAAATTTTAATTAAAAGAATCAGATAAAAAAAAAAACAAGGATCAAAGTGATCAAAATAAAATAAAAAGATGAGATCAAAATCAATTAAAAAAATATGTACAAAATAAAAAAATAATATCTGAAAAAAAATCAAAATATAATGTCATGAAAACTTTTATAGTAAATGTCTTAAAAATTACAAAAATATCATTGCATAATGAAAAGAATAATGCATCCGAGTTTTGATAAATAATACGAATGAATCTAAGTGAACGAGTGTTTCAAATAGTATAATAAATAGTAATAAATAGTTTTAGTTTTGTTTTTTTTGTAATATTAAAGATGCTAGTTCCATTTGTTTTTCTAAATACCAATATAACGGTGTAATTGATATAACTTTAAATATTATATACAATTTCAGATATTATAAAAGAAATTGAGAGAAAAAAATTATCTATAATGATTATTGATAAATCCTTCGATCTCGAGGGAAGATCTTGAAATCTGGCCATATAAACAAGCATTCTATTCAAAACTAAAATAAGAACACTGTTTCAATTTGATAGCACTAAAAAAAATATCATTAAAAAAACTTAACCATATGGGCATTGAATTGGAAAAAAGTAATTCTTCTTTATTTTTTCAATAAAACTTGAAATAGAACATATGGGTAGATGTAACCGATTACAAGTTCTTATTTCTGGTAAAATAAGTGCAATGATCTCTAGATAGAGATGTGGTTCTTGTAAACAATCACCATTAAACAAGCATTTTGGTATTCTTCTCCAACCTGAACGACAAAGTCAAAAAATCATGATGATATTATTATATCATCATCATCTTTTCTTCATCTAAGACATTTTTCTGGAGGTTTAGATGAAATGCCGATATCAAAACATAAGCTTAGAACTGAAAAGTAAAGCTGCATAAATGTTTTGATAGGCTTTTAAAAATTTAGACCAACCTCAGAGACAAACTAAGGGGATGGGTTGGCTTTTAAAAGGAAATTTTTTTTTTTTTTTTTTTTTTATTTGCGAACACAGATTGTGATACAACATCAAACCACTAGTGGTTTTAACATGCAGGATTTGATATGTCGAGTATGGTAGGTAAATTCACATATATGCCGGATATAGTTAAGAAAATCTGTGAATACACATAAGAGGTTCTTGTTGAATAAATCTTGAAGTAAAAAAAGGAAACGTTTGACAAAAACAATATGCGCTCACATAAATGTGGTAACTTGAGTAAATTTAAAATAAAAAAATGTCATTCAAAACCGTTACGCTAAGTATACGGATGGATAGAGAAAAATTTTATAATACTCAATAAGTAACTAATGACATATACAATAATTACTCTATAGATTTATCTAAAGGAGAAGAATAGACATATTAAATTATATATAAGTGATTTTTGTTGAATAAATCTTAAAGTCAAAAAAGGAAAAAGTTTGACAAAAATTATATGGGCACACAGAAATGTTGTAAATTGAGTAAATTTAAAATAAAAAAATATCATTCAAAACCGTTACGCTAATTATACAGATTGATTGGGATGAATTTTATAATACTCAAAAAGTAATTAATAGCATGTACTATAATTGCTTTATGAACTTGTTTAAAAGAAAGAGATAAATATATTGAATTACATCCGGATCCACAAAAAATGATAAGAAGATTTTCACATCCGCTCAATTTTTTTTAATTTTCTCTCTCCTATATATATATATATCCTCTAAATAGATCTACAAAGTAACTACTATACATGCTACTAGTTACTCTTTGACTATTATAAAATTTCTCGGATATGTGTATCTTGAATAAATTTGAAAGGCTAAAAGGAAAATTTTTAATGAATATCATTTGAAAAAAAAATCATGCATAGTAAATGGATTTGAAAAAAAAAAAAAACTATAAAAGAGACGTGGCAAGTGTTTGTTGAATAAATCTCATAGTCACGAGAGAAACACAATTAATACACATAAAATATTCTAAAATCACAAAAGAAAACGACTTTTCACAACTACATAAGCATAGTGGATAAGCTTAGAAGTGAATGTCAAGTTGTAATAGAAGTAGAAAGAATTAATAAAAACCATATAAAAAAAATAAAAAGAATACTCATTAAAAAATAAGTTTCAAAATTTTAAAAGAAAAAATATAAAAAGCATTATCCAAAAATAATAATGCCTGGAATCTCACTTTCTACACTTACTTTTTCATCTCATTTCATGAACCAAATGGCACTTAAATAAATTTTATAAAGTTCGTATTCATGTTATTTTTTTAAGAGAGAGAGAATCTTAGTCATGTCACTGGTTGTAAACACTAATAGTGTTGGCCCAAAGTTATTTATCATTTCTAATTTTGACGATCACTGTTATCACCTTATTTTTATCACTACAAAAGTAAAAAATAAAAAATCAGGGAAAAAAAGAAAAGAAAAAATACAATTGAAAAAAAGAAGGGGAGAGAGAGAGGCATTGACAGCCCATGCACTCTGGGATATGGGCCTAGCCCACACACATATTAGGCCCAAACATATGAGACTAGGTATGGCTGTCCTGCCTAGACAACTCATTAAAAAAAAAAAAAAATTCATGAAAAGAGAAACCCTAAATCAGCTTAAGTAGCACGTACATATATACCTTATCTCAACTCCCACTCACACACACATTGCCACCTAGCGAAAAGACCTCATCTAACCCTGAATGGAAGAAAAAGGCCAAACAGGGGGAGGAAGATGGTCGCCATCATTTACTGACCGAAACTCCATCAATAACACGTGCATGTTAGACATAATCGTCTAGAGAAGACAATTACAACAATGTTGAATGTGTCTATTTCGACCACTAATGGGCCCTCACGCGCCGCTTCTTTGAACGATGGGTTGTTGGTTTTATTTTCGTGCGAGATTCTATGAGATTTGCACATAATAATGATATTAGTTTCATTAGTTTTTCTAATAGCAATATAAGAATGTAATTAATGAAAATGCTCAGTGAATCGAATTGATAATAAGATAATAATTTTTTTTGACGATTTGGTGAAAATACATAATATAAATAACGAGCTTAGCTAAATATTTTACTTGAAATTAAGCACCTGGATTAGTGCCCAACAACGAAACCTTTATATGGTTTGTCTAAAAATATTAGTTAAATCAGTAGGCATTCACAAGGACAGTTTTGCGGTAAAAAATTAACCATAAATGCACACAAGTGTCAATAGTTACTCTAAAAAAATCCAACGAAAACCATATGGACATGCGGGAAAAAAATATTCATTAAATGCATTTCGAAATTGAAAAAGAAAGGATTGTTCAAAAATATGGAAGCACATCGGATAAGTATTAAAAAAGATTTATTAAATAAGAGTAGAAAAATTTAACAAAAATCTTATAGGACAATAATAATAATATACATATAATAATAAGTCTCAATTTTTTATTTTTTAAAAAAATATAAGAAGCAAAGACCAAATACAAATACTTTTTGGTATACCATATTTTTATATATTTATTTTTTCATTCAATTCCGTGAATAGGGATGACAATAAATCGGATATGTAGCGAATATATAACGGATAATTGTTCTATCCGATTTAATAAATACGAATTAAAATATCTAATAGATAAAAATATATACCTATTAATACAATTTTTATATATGAATACTTATTTTATACCCTAGAAATACCTAATAATTTTTTATTTTTTTAAAAAAAAAACTAGCATGCAAAAGCCTGACTGCGCAAACTTTATAAAGTAGGGACCAAATTTTTTTATAAAAACTATGAGGACTAAAAACTTATAAATATAAAACCAAGTTAAAAAAAAAAAAAAAGATTAATTTCAGGACCAAAATAATTTATACTTGTCCCATTTCCATCCTCATATACGATCTATAAATACTAATAATAGTTCTGCCAAATAAATTTCTTATTTATAAAATAGAGTTGGACAAAAGCCATATATATGTTTACGTTTAAAAAGATGTACTTTGAAAATTTTCAAAATTGATTAAGAAAAAGATTATTCAAAACTATGGAAAAACTCACCAATTAAAATTTAGACGTGAATCTAATATTGGATTCAGAAAAAAAGAGTTCCTTAAGCATATGAAAAAATGTGTTCAAGTATAAAAATAATACACATTGAATAAGTTTCAAAATTTAAAAGGAAAAGCTGCAGACACATCCTGGATAAAATTTAAAAACCAATTTTTCAGCTGTAAAACAGATTTTCAATTTAAAAAAGAAAAGATTCACTAAAATTATATCCATTTTATGAAAAGGAGAGCCATCAAATAAATTTAAAATTTGGAAAAATGTCCACATTCCACAAATTGTATCAGTGCAAATTAATATTAAGAATTTCAGATTGATAAGTAACAATCTGGGAGCTGCTTTTGGCATTTTGAGAAGCTTTTGCACCTTCTTGCGGATTTGCTATTCAGTTTATGTTTGATTCTGGAATGGGCCTCACTTTTATGGACTTGTTAATTTGAAGCCCTTTAGTCTGGTTGCGGTTAATTTCTGTTGGTTTCTCGTGCTCCAGAAACCTTGCATAAATGCTGGCAGCCTCCTTTTTTCAATCTTGAAACTCGGCCGAAGACATTGAAGAGTAAATTATAAATTTGTCTCGAGAAATAAATTAATTGATCCTTTTTATTTTAAAACTGTTAAGTTTTTGTCAAATCTGTTGAATCAACACCCAATACCTAAACTATCGTTTAACATATATACTCATACATGAAGATATGTTTCCATACTTGAAGGAAGAGAATGAAGATTAATAAAATAAAAAGCGAAGACCTGAAAAGAGAGAAGCAGATTTGTTTCGGTGCTTAAAGAGAGAGAAAAAAGAGAAAGAAACAATGCATACTAAAAAAAAGACAATTTGAGAAAAAATATTGCAGTAAAGATCCTAATCACTACTTCAACATAAACTGACGAAAAGATTAAGTTATTAACATAATTAAAGCATAGAAAACTAAATAATTAATTTTTAAATAAAAAAGAACTAATTAATTCAATTCCCAAAAAAAAAAAAAAAAAGAGGGACTAATTTATAATTTACTCAGACATTGAAATATGTACCTATGTATTTGAATTATTATTGTCAACGGACTAAAATAGCGGGAAAACATCCTCACATGGGGATGCCTTACTTTAACCTCTTAATCAAGACTTAAAAGCCATCATAATGACTTTTGAGTCTAAAATTCTCAAAATCATAAAATGAAATGTAACTATCACAAACTTGCACTATGTTATATCTGTAGCCAGTTTCCCTGAAAAACTGGCTGATTTTGAATCGGCAGTTCAGCACCAGCTTTGCTTCTAAATTACAGTCCTTAAAAGCTTGTGCTCTAAAACAGCCACTGGGACTGGTGTGAAAAATATTTCGCTTACACCCTGCAAAAAAGAGAACTCATCTCTAGGCGAAAAAGGCCAAATTTTCTACTGGAGTCAAAGAATATCAAAACAGAACTATGGAATTGTTTGCATTACATTACTGTTATGAACCAGTGGCCTATAGTTAATTTGTTATACATGTAACTTTAACATAGCCCTTGGCCAAGATACACATTGTATACAGCATTTTGGGCTACGCATACGGATCCAGAGCTATCTGGCCACAGAGACCAGCGCTGCCAACAACAAAAGAGCATCCTACCTTGATAGTTTCCTCTGTATAATTGGCTACACTATATTTTGTCATCACCTAAATCCTGATGGAGCTGCTCTTGGACCAGCGCCTTGTGCCTTCATGGCTTTTGTTTGAGCAAGCAATGCATCATAATCCTGAACATCGAAGGCATATTGTCACTGCACTAAACATGAAATCCAACACAAAACAAAAGCCAAATGCAGCAAAAAATTACCCGTTTCTCAAATGCATCATCGTTTGAGCTAAGTAACTTGTCTGCAACCCCATAATCTATGGCTTCTTGAGCTTTGAGATATTTTGGTCGCTGAATGTCTTTAACAAGTTCTTCCTTCGGCTTCCCAGTTCCTTTTGCTAACAGCTCGACATAATACTCAGTATTTGCATCCAATTCCTTGGCCTGAGAAAAAATTTCATTAAAAAGATGGGGAAGAAAGGGAGAGGGAGAGGGAGAGGGAGAGGGTGAGGGTGAGAGAGAACCTTGATCCACATATCTACTGCAGCTCCACTTGATCTGTTGACTTTAGGCAAATATAATTTTGCTGCAATTCAGAATCAAATTATTAGAAGTTCATGCTCAAAACCATCTATATTTACTTGAAACAGGTGCCAAACCCATGGCCCTATTGTTTGAATGAGCAATCAACAGGCTGCATGGGCTGGTCACTAGTGCCAAAGTCATCAAATAGATCAGGAAAGCAAACAGGTGCAGGTTTTTTTTAACAGGTTCTTTTATAAATGATTACAGTTTTGAAGGTTCTGAACAGCTAGGAGATGCATTTGCTGGGTGGAAACCTAAATGATGGCCTTCCTGGAGGACCAGAAATTGGGCCAAGATCATCAGGTTAAGCCACAGGTTCCTATGACCAGCGGTAAACACTCTTCGATAACTATTATACCACTTTTCTTTTTCTCAAGAATGGTAATTTAGCTGCCATATAGTCCAAACAGTTAGATGACATGGTTTGAAAATTATGAAAAAAGTTATTTTTAAACCAGATTCAAGTACAACTAGGTTCTCTAATTATAAACTTTTGACAGACGTGCAGTAACGAGATAAATATACTGTTCCCATAGCTCCAAATAGCAATTGGATTTTCCAAAACAAGTCATGATAATCTTTTTAACCTTAAAGAGAAGTTTAGATCATACTGGACGAGTTCGGCTGCAAAGCGCGATAACCCTTGGCTCCAAGAGATAGAAGCATTGCTGCTTGACCATATGCCATGCCACAATTCACGGTATAGATAGTTGATTTGCAGTACTTCAGGCAAATAAAAAGAGATGCACAGGATAAATTTCAAGCATATTAAACAAATGAAGAAAGAATTAACAAAATAATTGAAAATCTTGCATGCAGATACACAACACACACACACAATATTAATCCATAGCATAAACTTATAGTGACAAAATAAATGATAATCTAGTGGGCAAACGCACACAATATTGGCCCAACACGTGGCATGAACTGAAAAGATCTTATGATGAGCTTTGTGCAGATAACATTTTAGATTATGATACTTACAGACATGGTGTCTGCAATGGCATATGCTTCAGTTTCAGATCCAACAGTCTCCATCTTCTCATTCTAAACATTAAGAAACCAAATTAGGGAAGATAATTACACATATCCAACCAATGAATACGATCTCAGGCATCATTAGAACACAAGTCAATGGCTTATCTAGAGTGGCACAAAAATGTTGCTAGAAAAGAAAAAAAAAATCTGGTGCAAACCTGTGTCCCAGATGAGTTTATATACAGATATATAGGTTTTGAAGGGTCTTCATAATCCAAATACATGAATTGAGCAACAAGAAGCTCTGTGACAGCTGGTACAATCTGCAGTTATCAGAGGAAACATGTCAAGAAGATACACGTCTGAAAGAAGGAAAGCAAGATAGATCAATAATTCTAGTTGATTCTGAGGATAGTAATGAGATATAAAAATCGTTGCTTACTGGCATTCCCAGGTAGCATATCCGAGCATCTAAGAGCAAAGAAGGCAAATCCGGTGGAGCAGATTCAGGTCTTCCATACCCTCTGCCCCCTCCACGGTACATGCTTACACTCATACTATATTTTGAAGGACCTCGATCCATCATGCTTGATACACTATACATCCCTCCATGATCCAGATAGTTCTTTCTAGATGAAATGCTTTCCTGTCAGAAAAGGTAAGAAAATAAAAATCTCTCAGACTAACCACAATGAGATTTAGCGTAGATAAAATCAACTTCCAGCCAGCAATAAGAAAATTACTATTATACAATTAATAATTATAAGATCATCTTGAACTAGAAAGATGATTTAAGGAGCAATTAAGAAGAAAGAACCTCCGTGACTCTTCCTGACTGACGACGAATGGGATTATCTTCAGTCATAAACATGTCCATTTGTGAAGGAGTAAGACCATAAAGAGATTGAGGTACATTTTTATAATTTTCCATCACTGCAGAGGATAAGATAAAGAGAAAGGGAAGTTAGAATTTGAAGCTTATCATGTATCTGGAAGAACACACAGATTTGGAGCTGCTGGGAAGTTCACAAATCAAAGAAACTAGAACCATCGCAGCTCTCAAATTCTAATACAAAAGGCCACTTTGTTTTTCATAAAACTAAAGAAAGATAACTGTCCAAATAAGCATAGAGATTCAGCTAAATGGCATGAATCTGAGGTCTCATCTTGAATAAGTTGGAGTCAATAAAGTCATGCCATTCAAAATATGTTGGTCTATATATTGATGGTGTAACCTTAAAACCATCAAATCTATTTCTAAAAATATGAAAAGTTATCCAGTAGCTCATTTCATAGTAATGCAATTATGACTTGTTGAGGTTATAACTGAAGGAAGATTACTGTTGAAACATTGAACTGGAAAAATCAACTGAATTACCACCCCTAACAACCCACAAACACCTATGCTATCATCTTAACAGCAAGTTCTCCATTTGGGGTAACCCATAACACACTTGCTACTAGATCGCTTCAAAGGATGTGAAGGATGCGTAAAAGAAAGAACCCAAGGGAGCAAGAAACACGAGGAAGAGAAGATGAAGCCTCTAAACTATAGTTCACGCTGTGCTCTCTTGGAAGGAAACTAAAAGATCAAACCCCTTTAAAACATCAACCACGAGCTTCACAACTGTTCTCTAGGTGCTACTAAATTGAACAAAATATAACTTAGTGGCTTTTTAAGACTGGTATCAGTAATCTTGAGTAACTTCTTCCTAAATGCTGCAATTCCTCCACCACCAGGCTGCTGAGATTATAATTCTCGCAGTTCAACTCCAATGTCTTCTCTTAAAAAAAATTATCACCCCAAATGCTTATTGCAGCACCTAAACATTAACTATAAAAGCACTCAAAACTACAAATTCAATACAAATCTTATGTTATCTTCCCTTCTCATTAACAGAATAAGCTTACTAACCTCCTAACTAGACGCCTACCATGATATTAGTACCAGTTAGCTGCCAGCATAATATATTGTGATAACAAACTAATACAACTGGGGCTTACTTTCCTCCGTTCAACACTGTCTAAACCAAGATTGAAAAGCAGTCTCTCAATATCAAATAAATAAATAGCCTAATATTGCTCTCTTTTCCATTAAAGACTCTACAACACAAAACACAACAATCCCGTCAAAAAAACCCAAAAACTATTAACGATTCAAGAATCTAAATCGACCATAATCCCATATTAAATAAATAAATAAATAGAGCAAACAATAGCAAACTCGATAAACAGAGAAAAGAGAGGGTCTGACCTCCATCTTTGAGATTTTCTTCTCTAAACTGACTGGGAATATGACTCAGTGAGTTACCAGATGCAGAAGGGGACTTGTAATAGCAGCATTTTTGTTGTTTACTCACCCTTGGTTGTCTTGAATTGCTTGATAGAAAGAGCTTCGTGCTTGGCAGAAAGGAAGACCTCTGTAACCCAGCAGAGGGACAGACCAATTCTGGGTTTGGAGCTGAGAGTGGAGATAGTAAAGAAGTTGCCATAGTCATGTATAACCGGAGAGACAGAGTGGGTGATTATTGATTTCTCTTTGCTTGGAGAGAGCGACGATAGGGAAGCTTGAGGTTCTCTTTTCTTCTTTTTGCTGGTTCTAGAGGAGGTCGAGTACCTTCGTAATTGTGTTTGGGCCAAACCTGATCCAACAAATTTGTCTGGTTCAAAATGTTGCTAGAAGAGCCTGCGCTTAAGGAAGAACAACAAAGCTGCTTTTGGCCCATTATTCCCAATTCTTATTTAAAAGTTCACGGAGTAATTATCCATTGGCCACTCTAATAAACTCGTAGTTGGCTGGATTCATCCTTGCTAGTTACTGATTAGCCCATATACTGGACTAGGCTTGGCTCATGATCCAGCCCACTTCCATTGTTTCCGAAGTCAACAGTCGACAAATTCTCAATTGGAAAGGTCTTTGTAATATACAATTTACAACAAAGCAGATGATTCCATGAATTTGGTAGTAACTTGCTGAGTCCTGAAGTCTCAATCCTGACACACAGGCCTTATCCTCGTCCTCGTTAGAAATAGTTGAAAAAACGAAGGAAAACACAACTTAGCCAATTTTTCGTATAAATAGTAAAATAGAAACTTAGGTCATCATCATTCAATTTCTGTATCAGCTCCTAGAAAATTCCAATTTGGTTCTTCTTTCTTAAAATTCAAAATTTTATAATTGTTCCTGATTTAGTTTTAGCATGGGCATTGGAGAGTACCATAGGGGAAATGGGTTTGGGCCTAATCTGCTTTTAATTTCAATATTTTTTGTTAGTTCAGAAAATAGATTTAAAAAGGACCTGGCCTTTCTGAACTTAAGGTAGGCTGGATTTAAAATATAAAAATAATGCTTGTTGATGAATGATGATTGATGAGCGACTACTTTATCTCATGCCCATGGTCCAGCCAGCTACAGAACGGCCTAAGCTGAACGACATGCATTACGCATCCAGCCTCTCGTCAATGGTCCATTAGATCACTGTTCAGTACTCACTGTTCTCTCCTTTTGAATATTTGGAAGAGTCCACGCAACCCATTCACAAATCAAAATTTACAAACAGAAAGGAAGATAAGTACCACTCAAAAAATTCGCGTGCGATGTAAAATATAAGCATAGCATCGGTCTTATGTTTGACTTCCCACCAATTCAAACTTTGGTTTAGTAAAACTATGGTTCAAACTCCACATTTAGCATAATACTAAGACAATTAGTAAAATACGAGTAGAATATTAATATTCCCACATACTTTGGACTTTAATCCACAGCCATCAGTAAGGCAAGAGCAACATGATGTACCCTCTGATCTCCATAACCAAACTTAAACAAGTAACTTGACCAACAATTAGGTTGGGCCTTGTCCTAGTCTTCGTTAGAAAAGGTTTATATATATATAGGGAAAACACAACTTGGCCAATTAGTTTGTTTTAGTACAAACTCAGTACAGATATTAATTAAACCCAACAAGGGTAATTCAACAGAAAACAGCGAACTGTTTCAATAAAAAAAAAATCAATTAGTTGACATCACTATTCAATAGGTCATCCCATTTCGTCCTCGCCTTCTTGAAGCTTCCAACTTGTTTCCAACCAACTGTGGGTACGAAGAGATGATTTGACCATTACATGATGATCAGCCAAGAAAATTAAACCCCTTTGTAGATGCATAAAATTCTGCTTTCCCACTACAATTTGAAAGCAATTGGTTTCCTTAAGGTATTTGCTGTCGGCTACGACATTTATTAATTGGATCTTATTTCATTCATTACCCTTTGCTGCTAAGAAATCAAAACCATTCAATAAAAAAAAAACATGGACATGGTACTCCAGCTATTCTAAGTTGGAACACAAAGCAATGTGTGTATGCGTACATTTCTTTCTTCCGATTCTATCGGATAAAGCCTGTAAAAGTGACGTCTAGAATGTTCATTGGCTTGACGCATTAAAAATAACGAAGCTATCTCCTAAATGCCAGTTTCTGACACGGCATATGCGGGCTTCGCTCCAGTTTGAGTAGCACTTGGCAGCACACAAAACAGAAATGAAGAAGCCGTGTTCATTTCTGTTCCACGCATCTAAAAGATAGAATATTGACTCTAAGAAAGCAATAAAGCCATCGAATTTATGAAACCCCAATTTCTTTATTGAGTTTTTTCTTTTTCTTTTTTATTGAAAGGTTAACTTATTATTCATACAATCCAATTTTTTGTTGTTTAATTTTCTAAGAATTGGCTTAAGGGTGAAGGAGTTTGTTGATTTTTTTAATGGATTCAATCTTTAGGTGATTATTTGAAAAAAATCATTCACTTAAATGCTAGCATCGTTAGCATTAAATTGGCTCTAGCCTAAGGAATCTCGCCATACGCTTAATTTTAGGAAAATGATTGCAAGGAGTCAACTGCACGTTCAATAATACTAATGTGAATAGTAATTCTAAATGCCTCTTTTTGGTTAATTAGGTGTTTAAGATTCTCTAAACACGTCGCTGAACCTAAAATTCATCTAATTCTCGGTGCATGCACAGACAATTGCTGAGTATATCCCTCTCACACGTACATGATAGTTACCACCCACGCCTTCATGAACAGAACAGTAATATCCACAGGCATGCTCTTTTTCAATCCAAAACAATTAATAAGAAACAGTTACTCATATTATTGCCAAAAAGCAAGCATTTATTTATTGAATACAAATCGTGCTTTATTTTATAAATCTTGCTCGCAAGTCACAGCAACCCTGATGATACACGTGAAACTCAACTACAAATCTATCAAACTGGCCATTCAGGCTTGCCATGCCCTAATTAAGTTGTACCTAACCTCTCATTTGTTTTTATCGAACTCACAATACTCCCAGCTCATTTATCGTGCAAACAGTAATTATAAAAATAAGACACCAAAGCATCCCAAGGGAATATGTGAATAAATTGATTTCGAAAGAATTCCGGCATCTCATTAATTGGCCTAATTACCGAACCATTGATGACATTACTCAACTAACTTGTTAAGTCACCTCAAGAAATTGTCCACATTGACATGTATAATTAAGGTAGCCTTAAACACTTGACACATGGAGTGTTATATCCCTTCTCTTTGTTTCTATTTTTGGGTGTTTGGCACCGATGAAAGAAAAGCCACTAGAATTGTCAAGTGTTGGTGTGGGAGGTGCAACAGAAAGAAAGGCTATACGTGGCAAAACCTACATCAGAAATTTCCACGTGGCAATTTCCTAGAGATCCCTGGCCAAAGGATGGCTTAATGTGGTCATCAACAATTGCTTGTCGGTTTATCTCTATTTGTTTGTTAGACAAGCCAAAACGATCTGACACGTGTCTACTTTGCAATATTGGAGCGTTCCTTGCCGTGTGCCCTGACGGTTGCGCGTCGGTGAAGGTACAGAAGAAGTCCACTCTCTCTTGCTACTGCTAGACTGTACTAGCTAACTATCATGCTGTTTGACATAAATAACCCTTATAAGCCGCCCTTTGTGTTTTAAAAAAATTGAAGGAAATGCGGGGAATTTACCAACTCTGATTTCTTTTCTGTGCTTTTATATTTAAAGCATGATAAATGATGTTTCAATAAAAAATTTAGATTAAAAACATCATTAGCCAGTAAACACGGTATTAATGAGGTTCCCATATTGATTTCCACAGATCTTCTATCACGGTTTTCTCGTGATGTGCAATCTTGTGTTTTTTTTATTTTTCTTTGTAAGATAATAGCATACTATTTTCAAAAAGTGAAAAATAATAGGTTTTGATCCAATTCATCTCGTTCTCCAATATGTGACTGGAAAAAAAATGGAATATATGTGGATTTTTTTTGAACTATCATAACTATTTTTCATCTTCTTGGATTCCAATTTGTCAAATCATGCAAGTTTTGATTTAACATAATTTATAGTGTGTATATTGATAGTCTATAAATTTATTATGAGGAATTATTTCATCATTAACAAAAATAAGAAGTTTAGAACTTAAAATTCATATTTGTCATATGGTTTTTTTTTTATTAATTTCATTTCTTTAAATGACAACTTCAAGTTTTACGTATGTTAGAATAGCAGATTATAAATACATTATAAAATATTAGAATATCACAATAATTCAATGAATATGAGTTTGGTAAAAAAACGTTGAATATTGAAAAATATTATGCAATGAAATGGAAATGCAAGAATACAAATTTTCATTTTTGGTCCATAAATCATTTTGTAGGGATAGTTTTTTGTTAATTTATAGAGAAATATTCTTAGTGTTGGTATATTTAAAATCCTTGCGTATCTTTAAATTTCATTCAAAAGTGATGGATAAAAGAATCATGATTTACTTTCAATCCATCACTCTATTTGTGAAAAAAAAATTGATAAATGAAATTTAACCGGACAATCTCTAGACGAACAATTTGAAGCTTTGACAATCGATTGGTCATGGATCAAGAGATTTACACCTATTTTCACCTACCAAAAGAACAAATAATATACTGACTAAATAAAAGGCAAGCTTCCAAATATTTTTTGTCAATTAGACAACAATCATAATACTATTATATTTGCTCAATGGTTATCAAATTAAAAAAAAAATTATTTTATAAGTATTCAATCATTATAATTATCATCTATATATTAATAAAACTTATACGTTGTGAAAGATCTACGCTATCTATTAAAATTTTTCAACTTTATCAATTGTAATACATATTATCAATTACATACTTTCTTCTAGCACCTAAAAAAAAAAAAAACTACATTTTTGTTTGAGGATAAAAAAAGAAGAAAATTTCATGATATTATTTGGTGAATTTCGGATCTCTATACCTGTAAACATCAACAGCACCCGGAGGAAAAAAAAAAAAATCTTCCTCAACTGTAGCAAAAAGGTTTTGTGTCATGGGGGATGAGCTAAGATAAAGATATGAAATCTAGATTATTCTAGTTCACACCGTTTATTCTGAAATATTGCTCAAAGTGTTGTAATAAAAGTATAGAATTTCGAGAGAGAAAAACGAGGGGCTAGTAGGTAACTTAATAGTAGGAGTGAAGGACTGAAGGGACTTGCTTTTTTTTGCCCCCCAGAAAACAAGCGAGAGATAACCATGGGAATACGGTTATACACGTGGCAAAGAGTTGGATGTTTCTGGGCGAAGATTAGAGAGCTGTCTTTCTAGATAGCCGACCAACAAGAAACTACCAAAACCAAGCATAAAGTTCAAAATCCTAGATAAGGCCAGTTAAAAGTGGCAACTAGTTCCCATGTACTTATCAGCGCGTGAGTGTAAATGGTCAAGAGAGTAGAAGTAACTAGGAAGCGGAGCAAAGGATGTTTGTTTGCTTCCGGAGAAGGAAGACTGGCTGGAACAAATACCACGAGACGTTTAGATGTTTGAGATATACTAATAAAAGAAATGAGGGCGATGAATAAGACCTTAATCTGCAAGGAAGATATAGAAGAATCAACGAGAACACGGGTCCTCTACGTCATTAATGCTAACTAATGTGTTTTATGTGAGCAGTCTATGGTAGTAGCGAAAAATACCAGCTCAAGTAATTGGTTTATTTTACTTTTTTTTTTTAATGTTTATAAAAAATACAGAACATTCATATTCCAATACATAAATAAATTCTCTCTCAGTTTGTAAGGAGATGAGAGTATGAGATTAACAGACGTGTCAAAGAAAAAAAAAAAACAAAAACCAAAAAATGTGCTTGTAACAGTTCTAATGCCATACTTAAATCTACATGGAAGAGGAGAAATACCATTTGATAACGAATATCAGTATGATGATTCAGAAACCAGATAGCATAAGGAAGTAAGGTCACGTGGTACTGTGAATTTGTCTTCGTTTAGCCACGTGCAGTAAAATTTAGTGACTTGCTATTACTTTTCCCTTAAGAAAATTAATATACTTTTTTTTTTTTTGAAAAAAAATTAATACGATTCTAAGAAGGGAAAGAAATCGGGAAGGAGCAAGTCACTTAAATGGAATGATATCCAAAGATTTACTTGCGAGATACAAAACCGAAATATAAAAAGCAATAAAAATACTATCTTTACAAGTTTATCTACCTTATTAATGCCTCATTGCTGACCCAATAAGGCGTGCTCCGCACGACCAAAAGACCCCGAGTTAGCCTATGACTCAAATTACTCCTTACTATTTCATGGGTCATCATAGGTTAAAAAGGCAGGCGTAGCATTGTTTTGACTTGGAAATTAGAATTAGTCATACCCACAACCTGTCTATAATAGCTCAGTCTCCACATATCCCACCCCTCTCTACACTCTTTTGCTTAGTTGACCGACTTCACTACCCACCAACTATCCCACTCCACCCCAACTTCCTCTATATATAAACCGACCCTCTCCCTACTCATCACTCACTCATCTCTTTCTCTCAGCCTTTTCCTTAACCCTTTAGAAAACTTGTTTGTTTTTTCCTCTCTTTGCCTCAACGCAAGAAATCAAGAAATCAATATCAAGAATCCCTACTATGGCTCTTGAGGCTCTGAACTCTCCTACAACAGCCACTCCTTTCAATTATGAAGACACATGGACTAAAAGGAAACGCTCTAAGAGGCCTCGTTCTGAATCCCCTTCAGCTGAGGAAGAGTACCTCGCTCTTTGCCTTATCATGCTTGCTCGTGGCGGCTCCACCACCACATCCACCGAAGAAACCGCCTCCCCAGCACCACCCCAACCACCAACTTTGAATCTGTCTTACAAGTGTACGGTTTGCACCAAGGCTTTCCCTTCTTACCAGGCTCTTGGTGGGCACAAAGCCAGTCATAGGAAATCCTCCTCTGAGTCCACCACCGCCACAGCTATCGACAATCCATCAACCTCCACCGCTGCTGCAACCACCACCAGTGGTAGGACCCATGAGTGCTCTATCTGCCACAAGACTTTCCCTACTGGACAGGCCTTGGGCGGACACAAACGTTGTCACTATGAAGGCACTATTGGAGGCAACAACAGCAGTAGTACTACTAGTGCTGCAATCACTACCTCAGACGGTGGTGTTGTTGGAGGCGGTGGCGTAAGCCAGAGTCAAAGTCAAAGAAGCGGTGGTGGGTTTGACTTTGACCTGAACATGCCTGCTTTGCCTGAATTTGAAGGTTCAAGAATTGGTCACCAAGTACTGTATCGAGATCAAGAAGTGGAGAGTCCTTTGCCAGGGAAAAAACCAAGATTAATGATGTCGCTTAAGCAAGAAAAGACTGATGTGGGTTCTTTGCAAAATTGAATTTCTACAATTGTCGATTAGGTTTAATTAGGAAGATTCTTGGATTTCTTTCTTTTTACTATATTTTGTTGTTATCTTTTGGGATTTGCTTTGATGAAGAATTGGTTCTGTATAGGGAATTTCTTCATTGTTTGTAGACTTCCTATGCTATTCTAGTATTGAAAATTAATTCATTCTTTTACTATTTAGCCAGTACTATTCTCGTGGATATGAAAGGATTTCTTCTTCGTGACATGCTTCAATTTTACTCAATATTTTATTTTGGGATGATTGAAGTCTCTAAACACGCTTTAAATGCCTAATTTAGGTGTATAAGAGGACGAATTGCAGCTCAATTTCTCATTTTAATTTTCTATTTTTTCAAACAAAGTGCCACAGGAAGTTCAAGAAACCTGCAGCCATCGGGTAAATTCGATTTCACCGAAATCGTAAACTTAATATGAAGAATATCGGGCCTTGTATTTTAGTCTCAATGTCCCAAAAATATAAAAGGAAAAAAAGATAATTTTTTTTTGTAATTAAATGGTAAAGATCGGACTCACGGGTCATGGCGGCATGTGAATGTTGAAATCAAGCTAAGCTCATTTCATTACAAATATTGGTACACAGTAAAATGCCAAACCCATTCAAGCAAGCCAAGTCTTATTATACTATTCTGTGTCCTTTTTGCGTGGCCTCGTATTGAAGCAAGTCATTGCCGCGTGAACAGCGAAGGTCCAGCGAGCAGGCAGGGCACTCGTTGTGGTACTGATGGTCTTTCCAAACAAAGAACCATCCCATGTTAAGAGTGATGGGATGGCCTAAACCAATAACCTCCCATGTGGATTATGCCTTTAGTGCACATGTTGGCATGATGATGTAACGTATTTTGCGTGGCTTAGGACGCTTATAGGTGTAAACGTGAGTTACATGGCACCTCGTACTGTATAAGGTTCGTTCCTGATTCTGCAGGGTGTTGCCGGGGGAGTTTGCATATCTGTGTGGATTTCATTTACGCGTTACCACTGAATAGATGTGGAATCCTAAATGCCATCCCGTGTTTATTAGGCAGGATACCTAATGCATATTGCAAGGGAGAATTTTGACCCCAAAAAAGAAAAAAATCACATCCCAAGGGATCGATTATATGTACACAGAGTAGAATTTTGGATTACAGATCTCGAGTCCGCGAGATTAAAATGAAATGCTTGCAGATTTTTGAGAGAGAAGTGTTAAAATCCATTAAGTTCTTCCACAGGTAAATTATTTAGTAGACGATACAGTAAAGTTTGGTTTTACAAGGAAAACTCTTGAATATAATATTAATTATCCAATCATCTGTTGTCAGCTGGTGAAAATCTACGCCGTTAAGGAGGCAATCTAATGGTTAAAGATGTCAAATTCACTTGAAAAGAAAATTATCATTCAGCTTGTAGTTTAATGATAATAATTTTTTATAAAAATATTATAGGTTCAAATCCTATTAAAATAATTTTTTTTATAAATTTTAAATATGCGAGAAAAAAGAAAAAAACTTGAACAAAATCTCGTGCAAATATTGAAAGAATAAAATGAAATTTAAGGACGCAGCGAGTGCTGCCTCATGAACTGGGTCTATCTAAACAAATTTCACATGTAGATTTAGGAAGAGAATAAGGCTCCACGTGTATAGGAAGCCCTTAAATTCCTTTCAAAAACAGATGAACACACACTGATAAAACAAATTTCAACGCGACGGACCAAACCAAATTAGGTGGTCCAGCGCTGAAATATTACTTGGGTCCTATGAATCCATTATGTGCTAATACATTTTATTTTTTATTTTTATATAAAAAAAAAACTACTAAATAGATGTCATATAACTGTTATCCGTGAAAAAAAAAAAAAATCTTAGATCTGACCAACCTAATTAATTACTTGTGCTGTATTTCTATTTTGTCTTATTGACTACATTCTCCCCATACGCGGTACGAACTTTGAATTTTTCTTGCAAAAACGTTCACACACAAACTACGCCGTTACACATGGAAATATTATTGATCAATTTGTCCTATAACTCCTGTTTTTATTTATTTATTTAATAGCTATTATATTTTCGAGCCTGTTTAATTTTCTATATCAAAATTAAATTTCTTCCAAACAAGTTGTAGATTAACTATGAATAGTGCATTCACGACAAATTTCCTTTTCCACCTCAATGCACCACCAAAATAAGAAAGGGTTAATGATTTGGGATGTTTAATCGTGTTCTTTATTAAATTTTTTATTAATTTCATCCCTTTACAGTTATTTTGTGTTTTTTTTCTCAAATTTATATTGACATATGAATTTTTTTTTAAATAAGTAAATAAATTTATGGAAGAAAAATCTCAAAATGCCATTTTTTTTCCATGCCTTTTGCTTTCTCTGAAATCCAAGCCAAAAAAGAACTTTTTTTGTGTGGGTATTGGAAGGAACAAAAGCAATTTTTTTTTCAGAAATTTATTATAAAAAATTATTTTAAATCCAAATCCAAAGAAATTTTTTGTGAAATTTTTTTCGTAACACAGGAAGGAACATATCAGCAAAAGACAAATTAAAAAAAAAAAAAAGAATATTTTGAAATTTTTTATTTTTTAAATGTTTTTTTTATTTTTTGAAAAATAAAAAAAATTGTCACACATCAACATTATTTGCGTATGTCGCTAAAAAAATTGATATTATTACCTGAAAATTTAAACTTTAAGGATAAAATTAAGATGTAAAATAACAATAACAAAACAGAATTAATGAAATATTTAGTAACGAGACATAATTAAGACAAACGAAACATGATATACCGAATCATTAACCCATATAACCTATATGAAGCATGGACCCGAGTCCCAGAAAGGGGATACTGGATGTAAATGATAGAAGGCAAGCATGGACCTGAGTCCCTGAATTAAAGTGGATACTGGGTATAAATGATTGAAGGGGTCAAAATTTGATGCGTGCCGGGTTATTAATACCTAATCATCCAAACGCGGCCTTGACAATTGTTACTTATACACCTCTCCATCTGGATAGGATCTATAATCCTTCACTGGATGAAAAATACGAGATGCTATTAAAGAAACTATTCTCTCTCTCTCTTCATACGACTTTACAGTTAGGACTCGGAAACATCAACAATATTCCTTGGTTTGGAAAGCTACTCAAGCTCTGAATACAAGCTAAGAGTGAAGTATAAGTTTTTGGGGTGACACGTACTATAAGATAATATATACTTTAATAAGGGTAAAGTTTTGCTTCATTGAAGAGCTTTAACGCTTCTAAGTTATTGAAAAACAGAAGAGGAAAAAACAAGCAAAAGTTGTAGTTCTTTGCGTGTGGGAGGTAAATATGAACACAAAAGTAGAGCACCATCACATGAAAATGTTTGTTAATTAGTTCCCATTTGCAAACTGTTAATTACAAGACTCATAGCCAACCTTAAATCCGAGCAAGTATTTAATTGGTAGTTAATTACGACGCTTAGAATATTCTTCTACCTCTCGCAGCCATTGATTTCCATACTTTAATGTTGTTTTTGGCTGTGTTACGCAGCATGTACCCGGAACGAGCAAGTTCTACGTAGGCAATAACGTAACTCAAGCAGGAACAAAAAAAAGAAAAAAAGGTCTAGAGAGTTGTATTTGGTCATAAATCAAGTTGTATATACATAGTGAAATAAATTAATGTCAATTGATTATTTTTTAGATGGACTGGTGTTCTAGATGATTTGGACTTCTAAAGATGCATGTTTGCCAAACAGTAAAATTCTTCAAAGTTGATCAAAATGACTGGTAGGAACCAAAGAGAAGGTACCACAAACATGAAGAATGATATTTATGTCCGCTTTTCTCGCACTTCTTTTTCTTTTTTAGATGCAGGGTACGTATAATAATGCTATGAAATTTCCTACTTTGTTACAAATTTTTAAAAAGGCAACGCGATCGAATTTCATAGAGAAAAATCCAAATCCATAATTTTATTAAAAGTAAATTGAGCGGCCTCAAAATTACACTCCTTAATGTGAAGTTCATGTCCACGTGAGAGAAATCAATTAAGAAAAATAAAATTAACATGAAGTCTGTAACTATCTTTGTGGGCTAACTTCTTGATAAGTTTTGTTTGACAACATCATCCGCGTCATCCTGTGCCTGCTATTGACATCGTACTTATTCCATTTTTATTTTTACCATGTGTAACTTGTTCTCCATATTCTACGTACTTCTGGTATCGTTTCCCCTATTTTTAATCTGTCAATATCAAATGGCTTTTCACGCTTAATGTATATTTTAGAAAACCGCAAAAAAATTCTATCACTTCACTCTCAGCTGCCCAAGGTTACCAACTACGACACTGATAACATTGACAATCGAAATGGATATCTAGCTAAATGAAGAAAGTGTTAAAATTTCGCCCTATCATTTAGCAAATTTGAAATTTGACAGCATATACAAGAATCTACAAA
The DNA here is from genome assembly GCA_963924115.1 of Dovyalis caffra. Classification (NCBI taxonomy): domain Eukaryota; kingdom Viridiplantae; phylum Streptophyta; class Magnoliopsida; order Malpighiales; family Salicaceae; genus Dovyalis; species Dovyalis caffra. The sequence goes on along the minus strand of CAWUPB010000913.1, from coordinate 7,272,053 downwards.
TAGGTTAAATTTAACAGTTAAATGAACAAAGTGTTACATACCAAAATCAACAAATAGTGTGACATTTCGCGTACAATAATTAAGCCGTGAAAAGCGAATTTCATATCTTATCGTCCTTTTTGTGTCATGAACCTTAACAGATTCCTAACTCGCCCATTCATGTGTGTTTTAGGCCTCTCGCCGTCAACAGTAGAAGCTGCAATTTAAAATGATGAGTCGTCACTTTCTTCCTGGATCTTAAAAAAACATTAGAATCGTCCCGGTCTTGCTATGCATAACATACATGCACCTCATGTGCTATAACGTGTTTAGTTGATCCTTTCAACCGCCATCGCACTCCAAAATTAGCTAGCTAGGCTTCCTTTCAACTACTCTTCTTTCTATTATTGTAACTGTTTTGGGTCCAAGCATACTGAAGTTTTAGGGGTCTGCCGTCTGCGTTCCATTTTGGTAGGCCAAATCGATCACATCAAAGGTATAACCAAGAGGGGCACTGAATTATTCTTTTAGTTGTTTCAACGAATAGGAGTTATGGGACTAAATTATTCAGTCCTTTGGATGCTTTCTGGTGCTTGGATCAGATCAAAATTGTTGTGCAATTTGGCAACTTTACTTGCAAGTGGAAAAAAACATTAGGTCAGCTGAAAACGAAGAGCAATAAGTAGTATTATAATTTTATGTCATTTAATGGTGCAGGCCCCCAGTACCCAGGTGCTTAAAATAAGTAACAAATTAATTAAACAGGCTTTATATTTTACCCTAAGCTATTCCTGTCAGATCCTCGTGGGTCTTGACCCATTTGGTGGCACTTTTATGTCCATTTGCTAAAATATTGGGTTTCATTCGAGGGATCCGGCCCAATAGAATGAGAGTGGGAGGAGTGGGGCAATCACAATTATTGGGCCGAAATGGAGAGAGTGCAGCCACAGTGGCACAGTCCATTGTCAGCAAAGAGAACAACATACCACTTGAAGTTATTGTCATTATCTGTAAAAGAAAAAACGAAGCATTATTTTATGTTATACATTTCCGATTCCGAGATATCAAAATTCATCCCATATTATAAGTTTCAGGAAAAAAATTCGATAAAAAGGAATGGCAGAGCAATAGTTAAAAGAAAATTCGAAATAAAACCCAAAATAAGTTGTTTATAATGAAATGACAAAGCAATCTTAAAAATATATATATATATATATATATGTATTTCAAACAGGAGTACAATAAAAGAATTCCTTTCTTCTCTTCTTCATTTCTCCCATCCTAATTAGGCGACTTAGATGTATTCTTTCTTTTCTAGTTAAGAACACGTACAACCCAAAGCAACCAAGTATAAATTGCTAAGACCGGATAAGGCCACCCCCACAACACCACCTTGGCATGCATAAAAGAAAAGATATACATGATACAAGGAGGCGGTCTTCTAAGAAAACCGGGCGAGGGTCCAACTCTACTTTTTCTATTAGCTAGTCAATCTACACACGTTAGAAAATGTATTTTTTTTTTCACTTGTCAAATGGATGCGCGCTTGAATTGTGGCTTTAGCAGATTTCACCGTAGTTGTATAAATGTAATCCCGGCCGTAAAAGTCATTATCATCACTTTCCTACCCCTACGAGATCACAAACACTTTTAGACCAAACTGGAGAGTTTGGGCCTCATAATTAATTTGATGGCATGAGGTTGTCTAACTTAAGCATAAAACTTTGTCGCAAAGTTTTAGGCTTTTGTATGGTAATTAAGCTCTTTAATAATCATTTCCCTGTGTAAGCACGATGATCACAAAAGCTAGAAAGAAAAGCCGTACTAGCTCTCATTGCATGGGCAACATCCATTTTGGCATAAATGTTTTTCGTGCAACCATTATTGGCTGCTAAAGTATTAGGTTTGTTCAAAGTTTTGTGGCACTTATTCTCATTCCTGACTTTCATTCACACACACATATATGGTCTCATTCTCTCTTTTTTTTTTTATCATCTCTCCGAGCAAGAAAAAGAAATTGAAATTTTTGTTTCTTCCTTTTCCATTTTCTTCCCTTCCCACTTCTCTCATTCTGGCCTTAAATCGATAGTTGAATTTTCCATGGAAAAATATAAGTCCTTGCTTCTCAAGCTACCTATTATGAATAGTAACTTATACTGTCCGGATAAGGTGATTGGAATTGGATGATAACAAAAAAGTTTAATAAATAAATAAATAAATAGCACACTCAGAACAACACAAAAATTTAATATGGTTTTTTGTAAGATGCTTATACCCACAAACAAAAACAAATCAAAATATTTACTATAGAAAAATATAAATATAAGTAGTAGTAGCTCCAAACGCTCCAACTCAAACTCCAAATACACTCAATAATCCTCACAGATAATTTATACAAAATGAGTATATAAAACCTATTAAACTAAAATTTTGGTTTGGTATAAAATGCACTGTCTCCCTTATCCTTAATTTCTCACACCCTCACACAGGATCTGTCTCTACTACCCCTCTCCTTCCGATAGTTTGCATTCTTCTGATGGTGCACTCTTTGCAATCATTAAATAAATGAACGATACCAAACCTATTTATAAGCGTTAGGTTTAAGAAGAAAATTGAGAGAGACTTGAAAAATGCATGAATGGGTAAAGGTACATGAATGGTCGAGGGCTCTTCAATTTGTGTGTCTACATACATGGATTCCAAGAATCCAATGCAAGCATGTTTCTTTTCCCAACACTACCCATAAACAACCTAAACAAGCCATATATGGCGAAATAATTTCCCCCATAAAATAGTGTTTTCAGCGGAATATATTTTGTGCGAAAGTAAGCCAGTATTTCTTGGGTGTCATTGGAAGCCATGCATCACTTTTTTCATATACCGTGTTTTCAATTATGATTTATTTGACTACTTAAGAAATCCAGCCACGGTTTCAAAATCCCTTTCATCCATCGATCGTGGCACCTAGGCAACTTATTATATATTTAAGCATTTATGTATATATGATTATTACTGGCTAAAAGTGTTAAGTATTATACCAGAAAAATGTAACATGAGATAAAGTTCACATAATGCCTGAGTTCGAATTGTGCTTATATTAGAGAAGAAATGGAGAGATCGTTTGGGGAAGATAACTCCAATCGCGTAGTTCAAGCCCAATAATTCTTGTAATAATGAAGAAAAGGTAGCACAAAGCGAGCTGCATAAGCTTTGTTGACTTGTAAATGTCCCTGAATTCAAGCCATAACTAGTCATGATTATTTGCAGCGCATGATAATGAAATAAAAGTTAATCAATAAAGTTTGTGAACATGAAGATTTGTATGTATTTCATGCAAAGTATTATGACGCCAACATGGTATCATCATAATCAACATAATTGCTCACACTAGTAATAGTCTCTGTGTTTTCAATAAACTTATATATATATTTATATATGTTCCTACTTTTGACATACCAAGGCCAAGAATTACCATTGCCTGACCTCCTCCGCATATTATGCCATGCTTATATAATTAAGTAGAATTGGTGTGCATGCAATGTGCTGATTTTGTGTGTGCTTTTGTACCTTTTTCAAGTTTTAATATGCAAATCTGGATCCAATTTGATTCTTATTGGCAAACCAAACGCAAAACAAGGGGAGGTTGCTACTAGTGGTGGTCCTGAAGACCATATTTTGGTTCATTTTACATCACATATAGATAGATATACAAAGTACTTCATCGCGGCGTAGCGTCGACAAGCATCTTAGTCCGACACATGCAAATTTATCATAATTAGATTAATCTGATCCAGACTGTGCTTAAGCATCGAGGCCAATGGTTATCATGATTAGGGTATCGTTTTTTTTATTAATACGATGCTGCTTAAAGTGATCTAGTTAAACAATATTGCATCGCCACCATGTGCATTGTGTTGGACAATCAAGTACAGCAATCCCTTTCTTTCTCTCTTGTTACCACACTCATGAGTTGTAAATGTGCTTGCTTTTAAGTTGGGCCAAAAAGGCAGAAAGCAACTAGCTAGCTGCTGGCTAGTCTGCAATTAATCTTTAATCACAAGATCTTGCAGCAGTTAATGAAAATATTGGATCCTCCTAGCTATTCTGATATTGTTCATACATTGTCTCCAACTTATTTGCTCCTTCTCTACAAAAGTTACGGACACTAGGCTCTTCGTAGATATGAAGATGATTCTCCTCAAAATTAGGGATTTCTTTAAGCTAGGGAGACAATGATCTCAAAAATGAAGTGTTAGCAATTAGCGATAAGCAAAATGTGAGCAAGCATATCAAACGAGGAGAAAAAAACATGTGGTTGGGTCAAAGATGACACAGGGGATCTATTTTCCACAACAAGCATATGACATCAAAACTAGAGATTATATTCTTTTGAGATCCTAATGCTTAAGATTAAGCATTTATCATGATTTAAAACAATGCGCGTGATGATAAGTTGTTGACTAATTACTTGTTAAAACCAACACCGCACAATGACTTTTAGGCCAATTTTGCCTAAAAAAAAATCTTAAATAATAGGCTTGAAGCAATAGGAATCAAGTGTTTCTTAAGGAATCAAGTTTGTTTATTTTATATTTTTTCAGGGTTACAATATCTAGCAGTATTTAAAGTGGTACAGTCAGCAGCATGTGTATGAGTTCAGAATTCAGATACTCTTCTAGTCTTTAGAGGAAAGATAGTGGAGACCTTAAAATGTGGTGTGAGTGAAAGAGTCAGGTGTTTATAAATTGCAAAGAAATCTAGCACTTTTATAGGGATGTGCCCAAATGGAATATGAAATGTTCTTGGTTAATTTTATAATGTAAATTACTGTTTCTTCTGGTCATTTGAGGGTTGGGTGGGATTCTTGGCATCTCGGGTACGAAGCTGGCAAATAATCAAGTTATGTTTAGGCCAATTTGGTTAGCTAATCTCTCTGCTAAGCAGGGCTCAGCCTAATTCTAATTAAATGTAGCTGATGTACAAGAATCTTCTTGTAAGTGCTTCCCTTATTTAAATAAGCAAAGTTTACGATCATATAATTAAGTTTGAGTTGCTTACCAATCGAGTCTAGTTTAAGCAACCGTCTGTCTGGCATAACCTGATTTACGTGCCAACAAATCACTTACTTACTCTTAACCAATATTTTCGTATGGAGTAGCCTTATATAAATCCCCTACCTAACCATCCATTACTCTTTTCTTCAATTGGACTCTCCTATCTGTTAATGTTTCCACTAAAAGTTCATATTTTTTGCATAAAATTTACAATGCTTCTTCGAAGAAGATTGATAATTTCTGTTAAAATTTTATGATAATTTTAGAAATTGGGCCATAATTTTAACAGAAATTGGGCCTAATCAAGAGTTTTTTATGCATTGGTAATCCAATCGAGAGAGAGAGAGAAAAGATAATAGTTTAAGGATCCAATACTCCAATTGAGAATTTGTGGATAGGTTTTGGGCACTTGAGGCTATGCCACTATACATATAAAAAAACCGTGTACAAAGAAATGTGATGAGAGTTGCACCTAACATTTCGACCTTTGGGTATTTGTTTAGATAGCAAATGTGTGGTAGTGGATTGAGACCGGAAACAAGACGATACCAAGTAATTTGGGTAAACACGAAAGAATTAGGCAGCCTTTGGTGTCTTGTTTGGGTGCCTTTTAAAATGTTTGTCAAAAAGTGTCTTGAGTTGATTTTTCATAGTTTTTGAGTGTTATTTGATGTTTTTTACATGATTCACTTTAACCGTATTATCAAACATATAGATATAGTTTTTGAGTGCTGTTTCATGTTTTTTAAACTATTCATTTTTTCAAATTGGGTTTGAATTGTGAATAATTTGTTAAGAAATGCTGGCATTAATTCCTCTAAATGCAATCTCGGGCATTCTTTATTATGTTCCGGGAAATTTTATAATAGTATAAGATTAGATTTTTTACCCATGCTATGCTTACGGATTAGATAAAATATATAAAATCATATAGAAAATTATTTCAGTTTAATAATCTGTTTTATGATAAAAAATAATTATAATTTTTAAATGAAAAAAATTTATATTTAACTATTTCTTATTTTTGTTTTTAAATTTTAGAAATAAATAATAAAGCAAATAAATTATTGATTTCTTTAAAATTTTAACACCCAATTAATTGTTGATTCTTTAAAAATTTTAACACCTAATATTATTAAGAAATTAAAATTAAAAAAATTCAATGTTTAGGAAAAAAAAAAAAGAGGCCAGTAGTGTACTTGTTCATGTGAATAGTAAGCGGACAGAAATTAAAAAAAAATAGTGTTTAGAGAAAAAAAAAAAAGAGGGCAAGCCGTTTACCATTCAAATGAACAATAAACGGGTAAAAAAAAAAAAGAGGGGGAGGGGGAAGGCCAGTTGGTGCTGGCAAAAAAAAAAATAAAAACTTAAAAAACAAAAAAAGTCAAAGTAATATAGCAATGAACAATGATTAACATTGTTCATTGCTATAGTGAAAAATAGTTTTTCTTTAGTATATAGTATTAGATTTTTTACCTGCGCTATGTTGTTTGGTTGGATAAAATATATAAAATCGTTTAGAAAAATTATTTCAATTTAATAATCTGTTTTATGATAAAAAATAATTATAATTTTTTAATAAAAAATTTTGTATTTAACTATTTCTTATTTTTTTTTCAATTTTAAAAATAAATAATAAAGAAAATAAATTGTTGATTTCTTTAAAATTTTAACACCCAATTAATTGTTGGTTTTTTTAAAATTTTAACACCGAATACTATTAAGAAACAGAAATTAAAAAAAAATTCAATGTTTAGAAAAAAATAAAAATGGTGCAAGCCGTTTACTGTTCATGTGAACAGTAAATGGATGAAAATTTTTTAAAAAATTCAATGTTTATAAAACAAAAAAAATGAGGGAAGTCGTTTACTGTTCAAATAAACAGTAAACGAATGGGGGTGCCAACGAGTCTAGCCAAAAAAATTAATGAAAATTAAAAAAAAAAACAAAAACACTGTAGCAATAAACAGTGATCGACACTGTTTATGCTACAGTGAAACCCATTTTGCTCTAGTATACAGGATAATACGCATAAATAAAAATAATAATAATAAGAGAAAGAATATATATCTAGGTATCTATGGGATGAGATCAGATTATTTCCCAGCCTATCAGCAGCTTTAATTGCATCCGTAACCTATCCTCTAATCAATTGGGTCCCCATCCTATCAAAATCTCCGATACGGTCCAAGTGTCTTGAAAATCACAGTGAACATTTTGATAGAAAACACCAAGTCGGCAAGCTTTCTTCAAAAAATTGAGTGATACATTGATGTATCTGGACGAAGGGATCTGATTGAAAGTTACTAATACTTTGGAGATCCAATTGATAAAAGCATTGGTTGGAACCATGGAAGGGAATGCCAAGTACAGTTGCTTTGGCCCTCTCTTTTGGACACTCTCCCTTTTATTTAGCCACGCATGTTAAAAAAAATCCAATACAAACCGGCAACTTATATCATTATTAACTAAGTTATTTATTTTTATTTCTATATAAAAAAAAATTAAAGTCTTTCTTTTATCTCAATTTCCCCCTCTATTATTCAATTCTCCATTCGCCATCTGTGATCTCTTCCCTCTTGCCTTGCAAGATGATTGAAGTTTAACTGATTTTCCTTTTGAATTGGAAAAATAGAATTCATTTTATTTGCAAAGAAAGAATAAGAATATTGAAAAATTTTCCTTAAAGTAAGTAACTGTAGCTAGAAAAAAAAAGAATCCCACTGCAAACCTAATCAAATCCACCGTCATCATTCATCTAATTAAAAGACGAAATATATTTAATATATTTTGTAATTCAATACATTCTCGTCAAGATTTAATTATATATTTATAGCCAAAGAATAAGGAAAAAAATAAGAAAGTAATTTTTTTCTTAAACTCTATGAAAATTAGATTTTCCCATAAATAAATACTATATTTGAAAACTCAGATTTTTTTAGCTGTCATAAGGTGTTCTTTAAAGACTTTTTACTTCTAAAATTAAAATTGTTATTAATAATAAATGAAAAGGTCAAGGTGATTGACGCTATCAATTTCTATCTTACTATCTTTTAAAATAACGTGGGTCAATGTGAGAGGGAGTGTTGAATGGAGAGAGTCAAAGAACTGTTCCTAGCATCCCTTTTGGTGGGAATGCAATTGATAGGCTGTCCGGGTTGAGAACTAAAATGAGGCTACCCTATGTTTTTGACAAATTTATCCTTTTTTCTTAAATTTTAATGTTTTGTTCGTTTCAACAATTAGGATAGTTTCAAACCAACTAATTTCACATGTTAAGATTAAATACTAAAACATTATCGTAATCTCTAAATTTCTTAACAATCAAGATAAAAAAAAAAATCAATTCTTTATACATCTTAATTTATAATAAATTTATTTATTTATTATGTGAATTTTTATTATTTAATTAAATTATATTTTAGCAAAAACACACACACATATATAAAGTGATCCAATACGAAATATCAATCCAAACATTAAATATACCCTCTCAAGGGCACATATTGATTTTTTTTTCTCAACTTTTTATGAAGTAAGACAGCCATCTTATACACATTAGACTCTCGGTTACACGTTTCAGGAAAAAAAAAAAAAAAGACTCAGGGGAGTTAGCACTAGATGTCCTTAACCCATGTCTTTTTCTTTTTTTTTCCCGAGAATCAACTAAACAATGCATTTCTATGGGTGAAAAGAAAATTAGCATGTGAAACAGCATTTTACCACAAAATTTGATTATAATGACAGTACTCAGTTTTTTGTAATAAAGTATGAAAACATAATGTCATTAAAAGATAAGTTCCCATCAACCCAACTTGCAATAATGCACCAGAAATTTAGTACAGTTGAATCTCAATAAAGAAAAAAACACACACACAAACATAATCGACACTTTTTTTTCTTCTCTGCTTTTTTAGGTGCAGAATAATCATTTAATTAACTTTAGTCAGACGGACATAATTTGCATCCTTTCTTTTGACAGTGAGAGAGAGGGAGAGAGAGAGAGAGATGAGAGAGGTAGAGAAGAGTGATGGTACTAGTAAACAAGTAACTGTGTAAATCGAGGAAGCAAAATACTACGGGTTAAAGGTGGGTCATTTATTAAAAGGGAGTGGAGTGGCAACAAGAAAGCTAGCTGTGTGTCAGTTTTGGCGTGCATGACTGAGCAAAGGTGGTGGTGAGTCATGAGTGCCCTCTTCTTTAATGCTCCCTTCTCCAAAAACCGAATGAACTTCTCTTCACTTTCTTTCAGAATAACTAAATCAAAACGATCAAAGAATCTCGAAGACAAAATTTTTATTTTTGATTTGATGTATTAACTATTCAATGTAGGAATGTTGGTACACGCATGCTTGATAAAACATCTGTTTCTACTTGTGTTTTTGTGTAAGGAAACTTATGGGGTTTTGAAATTCTGTAACTAAGTGACAACTCGTTTTCTTGGCGATATTTCTGGGTGATTCCTTCAGAATTTTTTCTTGGTTAATTTTTGTCGCTACTTAAGAATCAAAGTTGACATCTTTTGGGTGTCACTAATATTGCAATTTTTCGGTTAGCGTTCTTTCTATAGACTTCTATCTATTTTGTTAGGGGATGTTGTTGTATCTTTAAGTTTTGCCTTTCAAGGCCTGTTTTGTTTTTTATGTTGTTGATATGGGTTCTTTCTATGGGTTTATCTACATTGGTTAGGAATATGGTAGTAATGTTTATGGCCTTGTAGATTTGGAACTTAAGGGGTAGTCTTGGATTTTGTTGGGATTTACACGGAGAGTGGCTTTTGGGGTTTGTCTTTTGGTCTCCAAGTTGGTTATATTCATATGTCAACATGTGGGGTTTTAGGGTTTTACATTATAACAACGATATCATGATCTTTGGGTCTAATTATTTAACTAGATGTTTGTTAATAAATTAGATTTTTGTTACATATTCTGGTAGATTCCTTTGATTTCAGTTTCAATTTTGTTATTGGTAGTTGATGTTTGATTGTTCATTACTAAAGCATTTTTACTGTGTGTATATCTCATTTATTCCCATACTTTTCCTTTTTAAAAAAGAAATGAAGATAGATGCTTGCTGTCTGCGTTTTTGTTGGTTTCTTCAACTGATACCAAGATGCTGTTTTCTGTTGCAGGTTTTCAAAGTTCAACGGTAAACATATACATATTCTTAATACACGTCAAGTTTGGAACTTGAAACTAAATTAAGCTGAATCGGTCTTATTGATATGAATCTTTAAATAAAGAAGGGAGAAAACAAAGTAACAGAGTAATCAGAGATGGAAAGATAAAGAAATAGTGTGAGAGTGAGGTGGAGTCAGATTTATGCTTGTGGGTTGTCTCTAATTAGTGAATTTTTTAGTGTAGAGTGCCTGTTGGCTATGTCTCCTGGGCTGATTCATTGCCTCCGTACTCCGTGGGCGTTGCCGCCGATTTAGGCAACAGCCATTTCTCTGGCTTTCATTTTATTTAAGAGATCCTTTTAGTGGAAAAACTACACAATCCCATCTTCTTTCTATCCCTTTTATCTCTCTCTCTCTCTCTCTCTCTCTCTCTCTCACACAGACACACACACTTCCTGCCTCGGTTGCTGTCAAGATTCGGTCATACCTTACTTGGCATATATTGTTCACCGCCTCTTCAGATCCTTATTGACTCTCACTTAGGCCTAGAAGCCTGTTAAAATTGAGAAACTTGGTCCCCACACCTGGAGTATCCTTTCCAATTCAGGAATTTTTTCCTCGAGTTGGGTTATGTTGATGTTTCATTGGGAATGTGTGGTGGCAAGCGTATAGCATAAGGTGTTTGATTTAGGAGTGATCGTGCAGCCAAGGTTTCTTTTGAAGTGCTACAGTATTTGGATCTTTTAGTTTGGCAAGATGAAGTTCATGAAACTTGGATCAAAACCAGATTCATTTCAGACTGATGGGAATACTATTAGGTGAGATGTTTCAAAGCTTAATTTACACTCTGTTTTATTTCTTGCTGAAATTTTATTTAAAATTCTTGTTGTCACTTTTATGTTTGATTCATTTTGGTTTCTTTTAAGTGAATCCTCTTATTGATGAATTTGCACAGCGACTATTTTGCGGTAGATCTACTACTTTGGTTGTTTAATTATCTTTGGAGAACTATGAAGTTTGGGTTCTCTACTGTAAGGTCATACAACATTTGTATTGCTGGAAAGTGAAGCAAATGAGGATTTTATTCAGCCTCTGTGGTAGTTGTTAATACTGTTGATGCTTTAACAAAACGAAATAATCTTTAAAATGCTTTGCCTGTGTATTTAGTTCCATTTGTGCATGATTTCTCCTTCATGCATGAGCCCAGTGTTGTTGATGATTTCTATCTTCTGTGGAGATTGGAGCTGCTTTGCAATGTCAAGTGGTTCAAAAGGAGCGATTGTTCTTATGTTTCTGATCACATAAAGAAAATTGAAATTTGTTCTGGTCCAAAGTTATTGTTGAATGCTTGTTATTCTGTTGTTTTCCCACCAATCAGGTCTTGAATTTTTGTACTTGGCCCCTGTAAAGTGTGGTCTGCTTGTGAAGCTTAATAGTTCAAAAAAATAAAAAAAGGAGTTTGGAATAGAATGTGGTTGTACTTGGCAATATGCATACTTTCAAATTTATACATCTTTTTGACTTTTGCTGACGTTACTGAGACTTTGTGTGTTGTGCAGGTATGTGGCTACCGAGTTGGCAACTGATATCATTGTTAACGTGGGGGATATAAAGTTTTATCTGCATAAGGTACACATGATCTTTCAATCCAGTAGGCATTTCTAGTTGATGACTACAGTATTATTTCTGTAACTTCATCCAATATTTGTATCTTAGAGTCTGTATGTGTGCTGCCTCTGATACACAGCATCTCATGATGCAATACATGCCACTACGGGCATCCAATGTAGCTGACTTTGCACATCTATTCGGGATACATGAGTGTATAATATGGTTTTTGGTTCTGACATGGCAAGACAATGATCTGACCTAGCTCAGCTAGGTTTGGCAATTTCTGAAGCAAGGATAGTAGGATACCAGATTTGGCTAATTGATTCAATGCAATCAATTTTATTGTTGTATAAATCATCTAACCTTTTGCCAAAGGCATCATTGGACTAAGGCTACAGTTATACCGGGTAGAGTACTATGACTAGGAACTGTGTTGGCATGCCATTAGGAATCTGTGTTAATATTCTATGTCGCTATAATTGTTTTCATGCTAATTAATTTAAAATCCTCCTATACAGTTTCCTCTTCTGTCCAAAAGTGCTCACTTGCAGAAGTTGGTAACTACTGCCAACGGAGAAAACAGCGATGAGGTTGACATTTCTGATATTCCCGGTGGGCCTTCTGCCTTTGAGATATGTGCCAAATTTTGTTATGGCATGACTGTAACCCTCAATGCTTACAATGTTGTTGCTACCCGATGTGCGGCTGAATACCTGGGAATGCATGAAACTATCGAAAAAGGGAACCTCATTTACAAAATTGATGTCTTCCTTAGCTCTAGCATTTTTCGCAGCTGGAAGGATTCAATCATTGTTCTTCAGACCACAAGATCACTTTTGCCATTATCTGAGGAACTGAAGGTGATCAGCCATTGCGTTGATGCTGTTGCTGCTAAGGCCTGTGTTGATGTTTCAAAAGTTGACTGGTCCTATTCGTATAACCGAAAAAAACTCCCTGAGGAAAATGGGAATGATCCAAACTGGAATGGTCTGAGAAACCGATCAGTGCCAAAGGACTGGTGGGTTGAGGATTTATGTGAGCTGGAAATTGGTTTATTTAAGTGTGTTGTTATGGCAATCAGAAACAAAGCCATACTTTCTGATGAGGTGATAGGAGAAGGTTTGAAAGCTTATGCTTACAGAAGGCTGCCAGGTTTCAGCAAGGGTATGATTCAGTGTGGAGACACAGCAAAATATAGATCAACCGTTGATACCATTGTGTGGCTGTTGCCTGCTGCGCGAGGCAGTGTCTCCTGTAGTTTTTTGCTGAAGCTATTAAAAGCAGCCATATATGTTGACTTGGGCAATACAACCAAAGGACAGCTGATAGGGAGAATAGGGCAGCAACTAGAAGAGGCTTCTGTAAATGATCTTTTGATTCATGCAGCGGAAGGGGAGAATATGATGTATGATGCTGATGCAGTAAAGAAAATGGTGGAAGAGTTTCTTATGCAAGATCAGATTGCTGAGATTGAGTCCGAAGAAGGCCATGAGGTTCAGGAGATAAGAAAACCAGGGATTTTATCTGATGCTTCCAAGCTCATGGTGGCAAAACTGATAGATGGATACCTAGCTGAAATAGCTAAGGATCCCAATCTCCCCCTGTTGAAGTTTGTTGAGCTTGCTGAGATGGTATCTGGCATCTCTAGACCTGCTCATGATGCACTTTACCGGGCAGTTGACATGTATCTTAAGGTAATCTTGAAACCTTCTTTAAATTCACATAATTTTTTTTTTTCAAAATAAGATACTAAACAGCATGTTTTAACTCCTCAAATCCACGATCATGGTGGAAAGAAATCATGTCCAGTGAGCGTAGCCAATCATAAAACTGGGCTGCTTTCTATTGCTTAGTGGTTACTGATATGTAGAGTTCTGCTGTTCTTTGATGCAGGAACACCCAGGGATCAGCAAGAGTGAGAGGAAGAGGATATGCAAATTGATGGACTGCAAGAAACTATCAGTTGATGCATGCATGCATGCAGTGCAGAATGACAGACTACCATTGCGTGTAGTTGTGCAGGTGCTCTTCTTCGAGCAGGTCAGGGTGGCTGCCTCATCTGGCAGTAGCACCCCTGATCTTCCTAAAAGCATCAGGGATCTGAACAATGGATCTCAAAGGAGCTCAAGGTCAGCCACTACTAACACAGAAGAAGATTGGGATGCTGTGGCAACCGTCGAGGAGCTCAAGGCTCTAAAGGAGGAGGTAGCTTCCTTGAGATTGGCTAATGGTAAAAATGGCGTAGATAAGGCTGTCGGTCACAAGATGAAAGGGATGCTCAAATCGAAGATCTTTACGAAGCTCTGGTCAAGCAAAGGAGAAAAGGGCGAGAACAGTGGCTCGGATTCATCAGAAAGTCTTGGTTCTGCTAACATGGAAGAAGCTAAATCCACACCTTCCAGAAATAGGAGGCATTCAGTCTCTTAGTAGAATTTAGCTATACAGAGTAGTTTTTTGACATGTTTCTTTTGGCTTTTGTCCATGTTAATTAATGACTATGACAACTTGAAACAGTAGCGTTTTATCTTCTAATTGAGCAAACTGAAGCATATATACTTTGCAATGACGGCCCCTCCTTTTTTGTTTAAACAGATTTGCAGGGCAGAAGAAATCATTGACTATTATTGCTGCTGTAGCCTAGTATATCACAGATACTAGCAAGAACAAAACGAATAGAATAAAAATTTCCTGCTGGCATGGGATGGGTGTTGGGATACCTCCTTTTTACTACACAGCCAATGGCCGTCGGGTTTTGTTTCATAAATAATGGAGGATCAAAGTTACTCATGTATAGCCTAAACATGAAACTATTTTTAGATAACCGTTAATGAGGTGTAAAGATATCAAATTTCATAGTAATTGAAAAGTATAAGCTGTTCGTACATGATCCATGTAGCTTATTAAAATCGAATTTTTATTCATCATTTTACGTCCAATTAACACAAGCATAACGAGTGATTCTATTAAAATCAAGATATATATATATATATATATATATATATATATATATATATATATATATATTTTAGAGATTTAATGCAACTTGTACATTTGCAAGTGTTTTTTTTTTCAAAATAAAAAGGAAAAAGAGAAAGAAAAACTGTAAGGTACGGGCTTGAGTAAATTATAAATTAGTCTTTTTATTTTTTAGAAATAAATGAATTAGTTTTTTTAAAAAAACTAATTATTAGTCTTTTAACAATTCTTGATCACGTTTAATTTAATATTAATTTATTTAAAAATGTCATATTTTCTCATTAAATTTTTTATTTTTTAAAATAAATTAAGTTAAAAAATTATAAATTATAAAAATTAAATAATTAGTTTTTTGGAAAAAAAAATGACTAATTGATTCAGAAACTGAATAGACTAATTTACAATTTACACAGCCAGATTCGGCCGGCTTTTTTAGATCCCATTGTTCAGTTTAATTGGGGTGCGTGCAGTTTGACTGCTAACTTGGGCCACACTTTAAATGAATGATTGGATCACTAAATATGGGTCGACTTTTGGATTTTGAATCATTCCTTTATTTTCTTTTTGTAGCACTTTGTAGTTTGTACGAGACTGGAGAAACAGACAAGAAAAAATTGAAGGGAAAAGAAAGAAAGAAAGGAGAAATAAATGAGGATGAAAAAGAAAAGACGACTCAGCTTCTCTGAGAGAGCGAGTATCAAATAATAACAATAATTACCCTGATAATAATAATAAGGCAAGTAAGTGTGTGTGTGTGTGTATATATATAATTTAAAATGGATATACATATTTATCAGTATATATTAATTGACATGGGCACGTGTCAACATATATAGAGAATTACTGGATGTTAGAAGGGCTAATCTGTTCTCTCTCCACATAATCAACGCTTTCAATGCATGCTACTTTACATATTTGTCAGTATATATTAATTGAAATGGGCACGTGTCAACATATAGAGAGAATTACTGGTTGTTAGAAGGGCTATTCTGTTTTCTCTCCACCTAATCAACACTTTCAATGCCTGCTACTTTTCCATACACGTGTTTGCCATTTAACATTATATATATATATATATAAAGGAAAATTATGAAAACACAACCTTGCCATTTAACATTTGGCATGCGAGTTTTAAATTTTGAAATATTTTTTATTTTTTTTTAGCCTTTGCATTTTTCCACTAGCTAAGTTGTTGGGAATATGAAGTGCTCTGATATTTTATTTTTTTGATGTTAAGTTAGTTTTTTTTTCTTTTTTTGAGATTGCAAAATCCTTTAATTCTAAGCATCAATCAAATTTATTATTCAGGTTATATTCTAAACTCTTACTTGCATATGCATTAATATTTCTATATATGGTTTTCTCAACTATAAATGCATAATGTTTTTAAGCGTCATGGACAATTTTCTTTTTGTGAAAAAAAAAAGATTAGTATACTTTCATGAACATTAAGGTGTCGTTTAGTTATTATAAATTAATAAAAAATTTGAACTGAAAATGCAGAAATTAGAATGAACATTAAAGAATCTAAATGACATTTTTATTTCAACATTGTGTTTGAAATATTGATAAAAAATCAACATGAAATTTTCATTTTTTAATATCTCGATTTTTAAGATAAGTAAGAAAATTTTCATTAAATATGATGATAATAAAAATGATAGGGATGATTATGGTGGTAAAGGTAGGGGAGAAGGAGAAGGTGCTAATTGTGATAATAACGATAGTATAATAATAATATATTTTTAAAAAATTAGTACAACTACCATAAGAGGTATCGATAGAAAAAGAATGGTGATAGAATAATAATAATAATAATTTTTTTTCAATTTTTTTTATTACTATTATGGTGGTGGAGGTAGTGATAATGATAGAAGTAATTAATACGTAATAA
Source organism: Dovyalis caffra (assembly GCA_963924115.1). Lineage (NCBI taxonomy): Eukaryota > Viridiplantae > Streptophyta > Magnoliopsida > Malpighiales > Salicaceae > Dovyalis > Dovyalis caffra. The sequence continues at coordinate 7,255,420 of CAWUPB010000913.1, read as the reverse complement.
ATAAAAATGATATATCGCTATTTTGAAGGAAAAAGAATCTCATTTTCATTTTTTATTTTACTCCCACCTCTCTATATAATTTTCATTTTCATTTTCATTTCTATTTTTTATTTTCATTATCATTTTTACTTTATTTCTTTCAACCGAACAACTATAAAGTTTGAAAATGCACTTGATCTATTTTCATATAAGATATGTGTTTATTAGAATGTTAGATCATTGCATCAATTGTTCAAATGAAGGGATTAGAATCTAATATAAAAAGTTTGAAATTGATTCTAACAAGTTAATTGATAAAAATAAGGCAAAAGGTAGCTGCAATTTAATCCTAAGGTATTGTTTTGTTATCAAAAATAAAAGTTTGGAATAAAAATGTAAAAATAGAAATGAAAATTAGAAAATCAAAATGATATTTGCATTTTCATATTCTGTTTGGAATAGTAATAAAAAATCAAAATGAATTTTAAAATTTTTAAATATCTAATTTTTAAAATGAATAAAAATAATTTCATCAACTATAATGATAGGTTTTTTTTTTTTAGAATTTTTATTTCTCACCACCGTCAATTGTGACGGTGGTGGTGGAGGTGAAAGTGGAGGTAGTAGAAATAGTTGATGCATAATAAATAAAAATAATATATCACTATTTTAAAGAAAAAAATTATTTTTATTTTTTATTTTTATTCTTGCCTCCTTTTTATGGAAATGAAACAATATTTAATTTTATTCTCATTCCCACCATTCAATTCCTTATTACCAACAATACCTAAGAGATTAGTTTAGTGGTTAAAATGTATGCTCATTTCCTTGATTTTTTGAATTCAAATTTTAAGACCAACACTTATAGAAATTTATTAAAATTATCTAAATGCATCGTGTCAATATAAGAGATGTACATTTGAGATCATATAGGAAGAAAATTTAGTTTCAATTGACACGTAACACAAAAACAACCCTCATCATTTAAAAAAAAAAAAACACCAAAATTTGAGAATGGTCAAATACAAATGGACCATTACATGATAATATTGTATGTTTTTTTCTCGAGAGACATTATAATTTGCATCATAGTAAAGATCAATATGAAGATTGACGCGGGTATTATGTTAAAGTGACCAAGTCTAATATTTTTAGATTAACTTCAAAGAACTAACTTAATATAAAACTCGAGTTTACCCTATATTCAGACCTTATACTTTTCGAAATTTTTGGACTCGAGATCAATTTTTTTTTGGATTGATCGAGACTCGTATTTTTTGTGATTTATCGTTTTAGATAGTCTATAATAAAGTTGCTAATCGATGGTCGGTATGTAACATTGTAAAATAAAAATCTCGACTATACCTCGATCACTAATTGATGAAATTATAACATAGAGTCCGAAACAACAAATCTTAACAAATAAAAATTTTTAATCAAACTAAAAAAAATAGAGAGTTTTGATAAAAAAATCGAAAACTGCAAGTTTTAAATGTGAAAAAAAACATATAAAACTCTTAAAAACAAACATATAGCTCTTTAATAAATATAAACTAAGTAATTTTGGTGGGCGGTTAATTCTCTGCATACTTTTTTGTAAGTCGAAAAATAAAAAATAAATAAAACCTCTTTCTCCCACTTGTTTTCTCTAGGATACCATCGAAGTCTAGCTAGGAATTTGTAATTTGTATGGGTGACTCTAGCAGCCACTACAGGAATAAGAGTAGTCCAATTTATTGATCTATGTATTGTTGAGTGACTTTAGTAATTACTTGAGTAACGATAGTGTTTTTTTTTTTTTTTTTATTAATCACAAGCAGTGGTAGATTGTTAATAAGTAAGCCGGATCGAAAAAACTATGCTTATAGTTAGCATTTTTAAGAATTTATTTTTAAAATATTTAAAGTCTGTGCGTTGAAGAATGCTCCTTAACCAAGCTTAAAGAGTAATTAATTTTGAAATATGTGAAAATTGATCCGAAAATACTCTTACCGGGTAAAAAAACAAAAGTGGTTTAATTTATCAATTCGCGTTAGACAAATTCGTAATTCAAATAAACAAATCCTGATTGATTTGTGCAATTTAAATATGAAATGTGTTTATGACTCTTCTATTTACCAACAAAGGTCGGGTAGATGTGATTCGGCTTTAAGTACTTTTCCCGAATATGGTATTAATAATCTATCGAATCAATGGTTACTAGAAAGTTACCAATTAAATAATTTGCTATTAATTTCAATTAGTTGTAAAATGAAAGCTTGTAGTTTTGCTAGCCGTTGATCTCAAAGAAAATGGTCAGTCTAATGCCTAAAAACAAAATTGAGAATACGTCCAGTGGCATAAAGATAGATTGAAATTGTGGCAAGTCGTATTTTTGTTAGTTTATTACAAAGGAAGTGCGAAAGGTTTTAGGCTAACCGAAATAGAAACCAAAGCGACAAAATCTGGTCCATTTTTCATCTTTAGCGTCAAATTGTTTCATTTTCTCAATATGGGTAAACTATAAAAAAAACAACCCCCTTTGATTTCGATCTTATCTCTCTGTTTTCCGTTAAATTTTTTTAATTACTTTTATGTTTTGTGTTACATGGATAACATGATCTGCCGAGGGCTTTAGAATAATCTCCTAACTTTTGCAATATTTGTCCAAGTTTGTAAACTTTCCTTCAATTATCCCTTAAGTTACGAGAAATTTTATAATACACAAAGAATAACTAATTGTATATACAAGTAGTTATTTTATGAGTTTATTTTAAGAAGAGAGATAGATACATAAAAAATAAAAATCGCATCTATACTCATCAAAAGTCATAAGAAGATTTCCACGTCCGTTCAAATTTTTTTATTTTCTCTCTCCTATTTCTTTTTTTTTTTGTATATCTCTCTCTCTTTAAAATGAATCTATGAAATAACTATTATATATATCATTAATTACTCATGATATATTATAAAATTTATACTTAAGTTACGATGTACATTTATCTTCCTTGTGTTCCTTCTTTTGGACAAGCGTGAAGTGCCTGAGGTCAAAATTTGGCCTTTGGTATTTTCGAAACCGCATTTGTGTTTCTAAGCCATGGAAAAGACGGTTGAGAGAAGTATGTATGGTTCATAGAATCGAAACTGTAAAAAAAAGTAGTCCCTCTCCCACAACCAGGGACTGGGCATCGGCCAACCACGAAGGTAGCTTCAACGTATGGTTTTATTCAACCAAGCTAGCTATAGAGTGGTCCCTCCCTCCCTCCAACACGAGCCTATTGGAGACGTAGTGCTTTCTTTGCAGCGCGCAATTGAATGCATGAAGCCAAAAGTTATGTCTTGATTTGCTAAAGTTAACTCTCGATGACTCGTGGATTGGTATTCCATTCTCCACAAACTTTGGTTTATCTATAATTTATTTAACTTGTTGGAATATACACTACACGTAACAACAACATTTTTTTTAAATTTATATATATGGATGCAGCAACTATTGGTTCAGTATTTGATAACGATGCCACGTGTGGCCTCCAACACTGATGGTAACTTCAATGCCTACATCTTGTCTTCATTCCCTAAATAATGCCTACCCATTTCTTACCATTTTCCGCATTCCCCTCGTAAATATAGCCTCTTTGCACTAGGAGCTCCGTACCTTGTTCTTTTGAGCATATATAAAATTTATTAGAATCCTCCTTCTTTTTTTTTTTTTTACTCATATAATGAAGCCTCTATACTTATAACAAACCATTTATCTTTGATTAACATAATTTATTATGTATAGTCTAATCGTGGTATATCTATCTAGTAACTTTAATTCTGATCACAGTGTAATTATGTCTAGCAAGCCAAATCATAAAAATTACTTCAATATTATATAACTCATAAAGATTAGTTAAATAGTGTTTCTTTGTATGAACTAAAGATTTCCAAATTAACATTTGATAACTATACTACCCATAGATCTTTCCACCCTTTCCCAATAAACTCCAAATACGAAACAAAGAGGAAAACAGCAGAAAACAGAGAGCGAATCCACTAGAGAAACGCACGCATAGGAATGGAGTTAATTGCATTCAACGCCCCTCTGTTACTAATATTTGATTAGTTAGGTCATTCTATAATTAATAAAATCTTTTTATTATATATTTTGTTTACAGTCAGGACTCTCCTGACGCCGTTAAAATTGACTTGGACTAGAAAAAGTTGGTGAGTAAAAAAATATTTTTTATTAATTTCTTGAAAATTTAGAAAAAGAAAATAATAAAAAATGAAAGTCCCAAATTACCCCTGAAATTTATTAGCTTGATTTTTTTTTCAAGAAACCCTAATCGCCTCTCTCTCTCTCCACCGTCGCCTTCTTGATCTCTCCAATACCAAACCCACCAACAGCTGACAAACTTAGTATTTATTCTTTCTCAAATCATCACAAAATTTGGCTCTTCTTTAAATCATGCCGCTGATTTGGCCTTTAACATCACCGGTTCATGGTCTCTTCTGTTTATGTTTCTCATATCCAAGGGAGAAGGCTCTCTAATTTCCTTCCACTACCCCTCCTCTCTTCATTTAGATTTTTACACTGTTCACTTAAACCATCCACACTTTCTCCTAACTGTTCTTTTTTTTTTTAACCGAATAACTTTTCAATTAATCAAACCTCAACCTAACGTCATCAGTAAAAAAAAAAAAAACAAAATCTTTTAACCATGTTTCGCATTACAGCCTATAATATAGAAGGTTAAAGGACTCGTGGGAGGATGATGATGTGGGGTTTCGAGTAGAAACGAAGGGATTGGTTTGATGATGGTGGTGGCCTTGCTAGCGTACGGTCAAGCATTTTTCTTTTTCAATTACAGGCAAATACTACGGCATTGATGGGTGATGTACTGGTTGATTATGGAAAGGTACAGGATCTTGATAAAAAGGGCGGTGGAGAGGGAGAGGTGATAAGGTTTTCTTAAAAAAAAAAAAAATCAGAAAGCTAATAAAGGGTAATTTGGGATTTCACGTTTTATTATTACTTTTAAAAAATTTTATAATACTCAACCTCTTTCTTTTTTTTTTTCTCTCTATTTCTTTTATCCAAGTGAATTTAAGGAGTGTCACTAATTATTTTTTAAATATTAAAAAAAAAATTTCCCCCTAAATGTCCAAGAAATTAAGAACCATTAATTTTTAATTCACCAGCAATTTTTATGACAGCACATAACCGTTAACGGCGAGGGTACTTAAGTAATCAAACATTAGAAAACTGTGGGATGCCATTAACCCCATAGGAGGAGGAATCAAATGGATAAGGAAACCCAACCATTCGCGGAAACACGCAGCTGCTCTCTCTCTCACCTATTTCTTTGGAACTCAAACCCACACTAACGCCACAACCTTATTAATTAAACCACAGTTAACTTAACCTCAACCTAATGCACAATAAAATATGCTTAACCATCTTCAATTATTATCCACTTGAGATATCTCCTTGTGCAACCTTACCTCTATATATGCTGACTTGTGCCTAACCTTTCTCTCTTGCTCAAACACCAATTATTCCCTCTTACCAATACCACTTGTGAGTTGTGACGGAGAAACAAAAACCCATTTTTTCTTTGCCTAGAATCTTATTTTTTTCATGCCCAAGAAAAATCTTGAACAATGAGCTGCAATGGCTGTCGAATTCTTCGAAAGGGATGTAACGAGGATTGTGTTCTCAGACAATGCATAGAATGGATAAATAATCCCCAAGCACAAGCTAATGCCACCGTCTTTGTTGCCAAGTTCTTTGGCCGTGCCGGACTCATGTCCTTCATTTCCTCCGTGCCACAAAGCCAGCGTCCCTGTAAGTCTCTAGACCATGTATGTAGACTAGCATGAGTATCAGATCTAAAGTTCAATTCTTTTGCATCCAAAGCAGTCTTGATAATGGAGAGCCTATGATATATTGAAGAACCATTAAACCTAAAAGTTTCTGTTTTGGTCTTTTCAGCATTGTTTCAATCGCTTTTGTTTGAGGCTGTGGGGAGAACAGTGAACCCAGTAAGTGGAGCAGTGGGGCTTCTCTGGACAGGCAACTGGCATGTATGCCAGAAGGCGGTGATGACAGTGCTTCGCCGCGGGGCAGCAGAGCCGCTGCCAGAATTGGAGGGGGAGTTTTAGGACCAGAATTTGATAATGTTTCGGAATGTGGTAGTTTTAGGCCGCCAATAGATCATGTCGGTTCAGGATCAAAAACATTGAAGAGAAAGAGGGACGATGATGTGGCCAAATGTGAACCGACGACTGATCTTGATCTTTGCTTGCTGTACCAGCGAGCGGATACACCATCAGAAGAGTCTGAAACCACAACATTGGAGAGTGGTTCCGGGAACAATTGCAGATTTCATGAGGGAGGTGAACCAAAGCTTTTGAGACTGTTTGGTTAACAAGCTGTAGGAGCAGCTGGACCATAATCAATATATTAGAACTGTAAAATGACAAAAAACTCTCCTCTCTCCTTGATAAAACCAAATGACAGGTTGCTTTTTGGGGTTGTTGCCGGCAAAAATGCCCTGTGACAGCTCCCAAAGCCTCTCCTCTCTTGTACTAACATTTCTTCTCCTTCATATCTTTCTTCGGAGATCTTGTTGAATCTCTGCTTCTTCTTTTCTGAAATTCTCTTTTTTAGTATTTCTTTCCTTCCTCCCTCTATCCATTCTTTCTTTTCCATTTTTTGGTTCCCTTTTATGCACCTCTCTCTCTTCTCTTAAAATCTTGCTTCAGATCTTGACTTCTTTTCTTGTTTTCGCTTTGTATCCTTTTTATCAATCATCCTCCTCGTTGGTGGTTGTTTGTTCTTTAAAAGTCAGATTCTCTTTGATTGGTGGGATGGGGTCACTTAATTTTGAGATCGATTTCGTGGTAATGTGACATTGAAGTCCATGGTATGCTAGAATTATTTATGGCAGCCTCATATGATTTTGATTTTAATTTTAGGTGTAAGTTTAATATTGTTGGGGATGTGCAATAATCGAAGGATTTGTTTTGGATATGTAGAAATTTAAAGATTGCGTTTTGGATGATAAAAAAAGTATCCTTCCCTTAAATCGAGTGGACTTCCTTGATTTGAACTATTATTACTCATGGTAACTTGGAAGCTTGGACTTGAGACCCTTAAAGCAACTTTGAAGATGGAAATTGGTTTTTGGCCGGCAACAAGGTTTGGAGTATCAGTAGAGGAGAGGTGAGAGTTGGGTTTTTTTCAGGACATTTTCAAGTTTACATCTCTTTGTTGCGCTTTAGTGTTTGGTTTGCCTTTTGGAGTTCCTGAGTTCTGCTCCTTTTAGTAGCTTATGAGTAAAGATATTTTTAGGAGTGGTTCTGTTCCGGAACTGGCAAATACGTCAACGACTGTACAAATCAATATTTTTCCCCGTATGACATTAATCTCTTCTCTAGGGCTTTCGGATATCAAGATCTTGAGAGTTCCCAGGAGAATTTTTAGCTAGCATGAAGTATGATTTTCCACTTTATTCTAAGCAGAGAGGGGTTGCTAATAGCATTTCAGCTGTAAGGCTAGAGGCCATTAATATGAATAAAGAAATCATCTATGTCTTTGATCTCTTTCTTTCTCGTTAATCCTGTATTTTTTTCGCTCTTTTTTTTTTTTTTTTTTTTCAAAAGATGGCATAACTATTTGTTGGAGATGGTAACGATTTGGGGGGTTGATGTGATGGGTAACCATCATTGCCATGGATTATATGACATCCAAGAGTGTATCCACTTTTGTTGAATTTGGAATATTGAGTCATTTTTCACCTTTAGTTATTGTCCGACGTACCAAACCATTAAACATATCAAACCGTCCATGCTACTAGTCCCACTCACAAAGAATCATCATAATATTGTAGAAAGTTCCTGTTCATGTATTACGTTTGATAAGGTAGTAAAATATCATATGATTTCATTGCGTTAGGTACATTAATTGCTAGGATTTTAGTTCTTTCCCCTTTTGCTTTCTAATTTTGGATAGGGAATGAAAGATATGCCCAGCAGGATTGATGCCATTCCTGAATTCCACTGGCTTTTGCTACCGTGAAAGAGGCATTTACTCTTTGATTATGCCCTTCTCCTTTCCCAAACTCTAAGGCCTTCGGTAGTTGGCTTGTCATCATTAGATGTCCCTTTACATGTATTTGTAGCTTATCTCCAACTCTCTCTTATTCCTTCTACTATTCGTTTGTTTGCTCATTTATTTTACTTTTGGCCTCTTCATGTAACCAATAGCCAAAAGGCTAGCGAGCAGCACATCCCTCCTCAATCCAGAAGCTTGACTCGAAGTTGAATTGTCAATTTGCTACTTGGCTCTGTCGTTCCTTTCATAATCCATTGAGTCTGCTTAACCATAAACCTTTTAGTAAAAAACATTTAACAAACATAAATGACTGTAATCTAGGAAAAATATGGCTTTGCTTGTTATCAAGATCTTTTAAGCTTAATAACACAGCATGACGGTTTTTCATGTTCTTAATTTATCTTTTCAGCTTAAAGGAAAAGGTCATGCCAAAAATATGCTTATCGGTTGCTTACCGTACCGGCATTCAAGATTTTTGTCGAAAACATGTTCTTGGAATACTATGGTCCCACAAAAGCAAATGGTAGTGTACTCAAATCGAAAGGAATGCAAGTTTTCTCATAATCATTTTAATTCCAAATGTAGTTGAAATCATGTCTCGATACACTTCCCTAATTTCAAATCATTATCCTGTTCTTTAAATCATTAAGTTGAAGGGTTAAGTTGCGATGCTCACAGTTCACAGCCTGGATATGCAGTGATGATTATGATAAGATCCGAAATTTGACCACATAAAGCTTATGCATGATGGAACAACTTGAAATATTTTCAATACCATGATTAATGGACAACACTAAGTTTTGTAGTTTATCTTCTTCTTCACAGCATCTCTCCTCCACACCCCCCCCCCTCTCTCTCTCTCTCTCTCTCTCTCTCTCTCTCCAAGACTAGCTGTTTTGAACAGAAAGTCTTTTAATACTTAGTTGGGGATTTAAGTTCTAAGGAAACGGAAAGCAAGATGGTTTAAGGAGCAGCTAGAACTCTAGTCCTTTCCCACACATCAACTGTGAATATGCAATGTCAGCTCCATGGCGTGAGTGACCATTAATTACGATCCAAACCAAGAGAAAAAAGAAATGACAATTAAAACAGGACATGTGAATTGACAATTAACATGTGCTTTTTCTTGTTTTATTGGACAATAATAATAGGAGGAGACAAGAAACAGTGGAAGAATCGAAGAAAGGTTTTGCCTTTTTTAGGTTCGACAATGTTCTCAGTAGGAGAAGGCGGCTAAAGACGGAAAGGTTGATGTATTCTATTATTTTTGTTATTATTACACATGAAGTGAAATGAAAAATTAGGTTAGAAGTTCGTTAGGTTATTATTCTAATATTTCCGTACCGGCAGCTCATGTTGGCGGTAGGGCTGGGGACTTTTAACTTTCCCATGCGCCGGAAGCACAGCCACAACATGAGCTGTCGCTGACCTTCCTAGTCTATACAGTCAATGTATGAAAATAAAATAAAAACTATTTACAAGTAGAAAAGGCACTATCATCTGTCTACGCAACCAAGGGAAAAAAAAAATCCTTGAGAAAATATTCCTTGTTAAATGTTAAATAGAGATAAATTTTCATATGTTTGCTTGAAATTATATGAGTTAAGAAAACACAACTCTTTCGCTTAGTAATGTACCACCGTACCTCATCCTCCTCCGAAGCGTCTAGAGTTCCAGCCTCTTGCAGGTTAGAGTATTGCAGTCGCTAAAGAGAAATAGCAAAATCCATTTCTGGTAATTGAGAAATGCATTGAATAGGTACAAGTTAACTCGGCACCACATACCACACATTTTCTCGAGTTTGCAAATTACAATGAAGGTTACGATTCTGCCTAATTTCAGTAGTCAGTGCCAAGTTCTGCCCACATTCATTCATGTCCATGTTAGGCACCGACAAATTATGCATAATTGTTTATAAAATAACACAACATAAACATTTAGCAGAGAGCTGTCACCATGGCTGGTTTCCCTCAATTCAGACACTATGGTTTGCAATGTTCTCACTCGTTCAGTGAACTAATTACTAAGCCTTGTCACAAGACTTCCAACCAAAAAATCATGAACGACAAGTAGACAACATCATGTTCAGATTTCCAGAACTACATAATTTTCAGTAATCAAATGAACCAACGTGCATGTTACATATATACATATACATTACTTTCCTTTTGCATTGTATACAGCTAATTAGCAGGAGGTGAAAGACAACTTCCATTCATCTTCGGATAAAAAGATGCCCGGAATGAAAGAAATACAAGACCACAACTGGTTCAAAAAATGCCAAACGTGAAGCCAAAACTAACTATTCAATCCATGTTTATTACCTTCAGTGCTCCTCCACCAAATAGAAAAAGAAGAGTCGGGTGTAATGTTAGCATTTTAGCGTGAGTGGTCAAGTGAGATCAGTTCTAAACACGTGTTGTCAAGCTGCTGGTAGTTGGTAAACGATTTAGTTGTAATAAATGTGTTCTCATGCTACAGTCCTTAACCTGTTCATACATACACAATATTTCAGAAGCAGATAAAGAGGAAAATAATTCACTAATCTTAGTGTAGCCAGATGAAAGAACCATTACCTGCACGGTTGCTAAGGTGGACAAGAAATCTTTACATTGTTCAAGCATGTGTCTTTCCTTAGCAGTCACATTCGCAAGTTCAGCCACCAATGAATTCACGTCTTCCACCTGTGAATGAAAATTGGTTTAGATGTGCGAGTAAATGCATCTCTATAAATTCCAAGGAAGCGGCAACCAAATGATTTTACGCAAACCTATTTGCAATAGTACATCTTTTCCATGCCCCTTTCCCTTGATTTATCAAGACCAGAATAAATCAGGTTATTTCCAGTCATTAAGTGGAGGAGTTGACAATGAACTTCAATAAGATCGTTGGCATGTTGGAACTAGATACCGCATGACCAAGAAGACACAGTACTGGGACTATTAGGTTCAGGAATGAAAGTCAACGTCATAGGAGATCAAGATTGAATGGCTTAGCTAATGTCTTGATGCCAATTGCCAAACAATCAATTTCTGTTTCACTGACTAGAAAGGACAAGAGTGATCTTCATTTTAGGAGAATGGGATTTCAGGTATTAAAGTTTTTTTTTCTTTAAAAAAAAAAAATACCAACAGCAGGAGACTGAACTAAGCAGCACTTAGGAACAGTACATATCCACCTAGTCAAACAAGGCAAACTGGGAATAATCCAGCAAACTCCCTCAAACCAGAGTCAGAACTGGGTGACCAAGCTAATCCTTACTCTTCATCAACATAGCAATAAGAACACCTTGTTGTGTTTTATTGCTCATATCTTCAAGGTCCTCTGTTATGTTTTAGAAGAATATTTGGCATGACTAAGACATGAATCAGTTAATGCACCCCCTTCTTGAGTTCATGATATTATACATAACTATGATTACAAGAATGAGCTACCTTTGCTGATAGCGGGCATATTGAGGATGCCATTGCTTGCATCACATCAACTGCTGAACCAACAGCATCCTTCAGAATTTGAACATCGACCTGTAATATAGAAAAGTGAAGTTTGTTAACCTCAATATTGCTAATGTTGTGCTTGTAAAATGTTTTTCATCTTAGATATTTGAAAAAACACACATACCAGTGCCTTTCCAACAACTGGAAGGCGAAGAGTACTGGCCTTCAGAGCTTCAGTTGCTCCTTCCAGAGAACTCGAGTGATCTCTATCAAGAAGAGACCATTCTTCTAAATGAGCAATCTGCATTCACCAAGTGTAATGAGCTTCAGCAATGAAGATGAGAAAAATCGAAAGATTTAAAACTAAATGCGTTTCTGGCAGTGACAAAAAGAGAAAAATAACACTCATCTAAGTAAACACAATCAATGACTAATCCTTGGAAGGTGTTGATAAATAGTAATTCATCATGGCATCGGAGACCCTTAACATAGAAGGTGTATGACCAACTTATATTACAACGTTACTCCTGAATAAATGATCAATAAACTACAGTAAATCTAGATAAAGCTCTACAAGCATCTATGATAGAGGCAAACATCAAGGCCTCTAAATGCTTCACCAGCTCATTGGACATTTTCAGAATTCTGCCCAAATGATTTTAGAAACAATTTTATGGTCTTGATTGTTTTTTGGTCAGGTTCCAAATAAAAGCAAACATTAAAAAAATTGATATAGTGGAAGGCATTTGGGGTACATATGGCAGGAAAGAGCAGGGAAACAGTAGATCCAAAATCTCTATGACAGAAACAAGTTACAATATGAGAGAGATTGATCAGTCTAAGTCCAATAGGTATAAATACCAAATTATAAGCATCTTTAAGGGCTAAATTGATTTCCCAGGTTTAACTTTCCTACTAATTCTCAAGCTGTGAATTTTCAAGCAAAGATATGTTAAATACAGGAAAAGAGATGAAATGGCTGCAAAATTAAGACAAACATAAGATAGAACACAAAATGACGGGTTTTATACCAGGTGCCAAAAACGAGATATAAAAAATTCTCACTATTCCCTGAAATCCCCCAGAAAATGAGATAGGTGTCTCATATCTCGTGCTTGGTCCCAGTATCTTAAATCTCTGTAGAATGATGTGGTTGATTTCTAAGCATTTCCAAGTTACTTCTAGTTTACATCACTATATAAATTGAAATTCCATTATGCATTGCCAGATCAAAGCATCAACATTTAAGCTTAGCATAATATAAAGACGGTAAGATAATCCAGTGTGCTGAATGCAGATAGTTTATCAGAAATATTAAGAGGTTCAATACTGTAACAGAAGTTAAGTGAAGCTTAATCTTACTTGTCCCTTGAGTATAGAAGTTAGCTTCAGCTTTTGCCTCAGCAAAAGTAACTTGATTCTTCTGAGAGTGACAGAATGCCGTAGTTCTGAGATCGTTACCCACGCATTCCACAAATTTTTCTGGTACAAAAAATAAGATTAAGTGTAAAAATCACAATAATGTGTCTGCTACATTTATCCTAAAATTTTGGCAACAAAGTAACTCATTTCAATAAACTGTTTAGGCTAAGGTATGCAAACAGAAGTTTCTGTAGGCAGTATTGCAAGAACAAGCTCCTGAATTAAAGCAAAGGCTCACATGGTGAACGCAAACAAAAAATCATCATTTCAACCCAGATAGAAAGTATAAGAGGAGGGAGGGAGTACTGTTAGACAACCATGAGGTGCATAGAAGTTCATTTATGCTGAATGCTGGCGATCCTATTTGGTTCCTGTTCTCTAAACTGCATTTCAGAAAAAAGGAGAAAAAAACTAAAGAAAATTTTCTTAAATGGAAATTTGTTTCTTCATGACCTCGCTTTTGGAAACACATAAAACAACCTTTTCCTGTTGTCAATAATGGAGCTTTTTTGGAGAAACAAAGTTTCAGAAAATTGTTGTCAAGAATAGATAGGCAAATGAGTTTTTCAGTCTAAAAAAATGGGCTTGTTTGAAGAACAAAAAACAGTTTTAGAAACTGGAGCTAAACTTACCCTAACCTTTAGACTTTACTATCTTTAACCAACATGCCTGTCAGCCAACTGAGGTTGGTAAACAAACAGAAACAATGCTAGGCTCCAACTTTAGGATACACCTTTTCCTCCCATACGCTTTTGGAAGGAGGAACAAACCAGAATCAGTAGGAGGAGTCAAATGATAAGTTTTCCTTTTTCAATCTTGGACAACCATAAAAAACTCCAACATATCCTACCCCACAAACTCTGAAACTATCCAGAATTGAAGTGTTCGCACAAATTATCAACCCTGTACCACCTTCTAAACCTTAAAGGCCAGGAGACTAGAAGATAATCAGATACTGAAGCCTTCAAGCATTCCTATAACGGTATCAAGAAATAATTCTCAAATGCAGGTAATTGACAACTATTGGCTAAATAAAAAGCATTACAGAAAAAGGGATCTTAAAACGTCTCTTCTGCACTCAATGTCAAGTCAAAGCATCTCTGATAATACCCAAATACCACAAGCAGTGAAAATGAAAAATATCACAAGCTCCTCTAATAGCTCCCACAAGACCACAAGAACTGAAAATAGAGAGTATTTATCCACTTCCCTTGTTTGAGTCTGCCATCCATCTCCATAAACGACTTTATTCAAAGTAGCAACTTCCTTATCCTTTCTAAAAATTTATATTCACATTTACTAAAATGAAATCAGAACTTGTCTTGTCTACCTCCTCAAACTGCCCTTTCCCCTGTTCATAAAACCAAAATAGCTTAACTAAAAATGCTTCATTCAAAGTAGCAACTTCCTCATCCTCTTTAAAATATGCATATTCACATTTACTAAAATGATATTTGAACTTCTTTTGTGTACCTCTTCCACTTTCCCCATTTAATACTCTTCCAACAGAAATATCCCTTTGAACCTTTTTCAATCTCTTACGCACCCATAGTCATCTAACAAGGGAACACTTGTGTAGTCAACAAACACAACTTCTACCCTGCTAGTGCCCACTTTCTCTGCACCACTGTTGCTTTCCATTCTAGCATGGACTCGAAGAATCCAAGGTAATCCAAAGTAATGCATGGGTCTGTATATTGAAATCATGTTGATAACATATCCAAACAGTAAATGTTTCTTTAAGGTACTCATGGCATGCCTAAGCCCCACAACTCTACAAAGATCTTGTGTAAATGATGCAAATCACCTAGGAATAGTGAGGGAATGGAATTCTGGCCATTCCTATCTCAAAGAAAGCATTATAATGTTTAGAATATCGTCTTAGGCACGAAGATAACTATGTCACCTTGGCTCTTGGGAATTTAAGTTAGCATAAATCCTCAATTGCATCATAAAGCTTGTCCTTACCAATAGTAATGTAGCACTCCTTTAAATAAATAGCAGGCAAAAGCCATCTAGACTCCGTAACTTATCCTTTTCAAGCACCATTGCAAATCGGCTACATCAAAGTCCTTCATTCCCTAACTTATCCTCTCCACCAAATTCTCCAAAATACACACAGAAACGTACCTGCTTAGATTTATGGTTTTCCCTCCATTGTTCAGACTTTGGAAGCAAATTTTTTTTATCCTCCAGTGAAAGAAAATAATAGCATTTTTCATTAAGCATTCACTTTCAGATTTCAAATGGACATTATTTTCAACTTCACATGACAAAATGAATACATCAACTATTACTAATGAAAAGCACATGCACAAAATATAAACCAAGTAAAAAAAAAAGCGAACCCAGATGAATAAATTGAAAACACGGTACGTACTAGATGATATGTCAGTTACCATACCTCTGCATTCAGTCTTTGCACCATGAAGGTAGCATCTGCCCTTGCATTTACAAACCGCCATTGCAAATAACGGTTATACAGAAGCCTCAACATGTGTGCATCAACAATTCTATCCTCCCCCATCTTCCCTCTCCTTAAATCAACAGAGAAACTAAGAATCGAAGGAGAACTGCCACTCATTGGTCTCACCCTTGAAGGACTAGACATCCCTCTAGATGGAGATGAAGCTGAAGATGTCCAAAGCTTACTAGGAGATGCAGGCCGTGCAGCTCCCCTAACAGGCGAAGCTGCCATCATTCGTGGAGATGACAAAGGACCGTCTCTACCAAATCTTTTTGATTGAGTAGTTTTTGGTGAAACACCCATTCTAGAACCGGGACTAGTAGATAAGGGTGAACCTGGATCCTGCAACCTCCTCAACCTGCTATTAGTTTCCTGCCAAAACCTTGCCGAAACAGCAATGCCACGAGCCCCAGTTTTTTTACCAATTTCTGGCATTCCTGAAGTGCTACCAGAGGAAACACTATCACTGTCAGAAGCGGTAAGATCGCCAGTAAAAGACGACTCATTTACTGAAATAGCATCTCGGTTCTGCTTAGCATTGCCTAAATCCAAGCTCAACCTCCTGCCGTCATCAATCATCATAGACTGCTGCAATGACTTAACCCCCATAAACCCAGATCCAATAACCCTCTTATCTACGCCACCACCAACAACAACACTACAATCCAAACTCCTAGACAGCAGTGGATTCCGCTCTTTCAAATTCCCTTCTCTACTCCTCCCTGGCCACCTATGCTGATCCATAGGCTTTGAATTCTCAACCTGATCTCTCACAGGAGTAGCTCTCCTCCTCTCAGGAGTGGCTTTTCTAGCTACATTATTTTGTGGTGGTGTCACAGACTTAGCTTTACTAATTGGAAGTGAAAAGGCCTCACCTTGAAAAGAAACTGATAAAGTCCTTGTTGAAGTAATCAGCATCTTTGTTGCAGCTGACATTTCAGTTGCATTGCCTTGTGGGTTTGGTGTTGTTGGCCTTGTAGAAGTAGCAGGCCTCCTTCTATCAGCAGATTGGGATCTTTTAGACCCAGAAAGAAAAGAACTTGTAGTTGTTGTTGATGGTGTGTGTAAAGGTCCAGAATTGGTAGACCTTGATAGTAATGGTGAAGCAAATCTCTTTGGAAATGAAGAACTTGAAGACGAAGAACTTGAAGTGGTAGTAGTAGTAGTTGTTGTTGTTGTAGAAGTGGAAGGAGAGGGAGAGAGGTACCTAGAAGGGACTTGTTTGCCTCTGGGTTTCCTTGTTGCAGTGTGGGTACTACCATTGTTTCGTTGTTGGTCTTTCTCAGAAGGTAAAAGTGGGTGTCTTGTTGGATTAGAGGCTTTTTCAGTTGAACCAGTAGCTGCTGCTGCTGCTTGAGGGATGGCAGCCACCATTCTGCGTGTGACAAATCTGGTTTATGAGTTTCTCACATTGCCTCTCGAAAAAAGTTTTGGTTTTTCTTGTTTTATGGTTTCTCTCACATTAAAGACACAACATTGTAGGTTTCGTGCCTAAATCCTGCAAAAAAGTTGATAAAAGTTAGGATCTTGAGCAAGAAATAGGAAACCCAAAACGGATTAGTGAGGGATCAGTCTGCATTTCTAGCTTTTACTACTATTTTGGGTTTTGAGAGAGAGAGATCAGAGAGAGTAGGTGAGAGATGTAAGATTTGAGAGAGGATAGTCACAGGCGTGCTTATGTGAGTGTGTGTATATGTTTTGGGTATGGGTTTTGGTGAATCGTTGGAGAGAAGTGATGATGATTTAATTGTGTTTCTGTCATTTTTTAGTTATGATAAAACTTTCAAGTATAGTTAGAGTATGGTTTTCTTTTGGTTTTTCTGCCCTACTCTACTCTACACGCCTTAATTTTGTACTACAAAATTCTGGTATTTGATTGGGAGAGTTAGTATTTGTGTTTTTTTTTTTTGCTCTTTCTGTCTCATTACAGATTACACATGAGGAAACTTATCTTTATTTAATTTCTCTTACTGGTTAGGTACGTGCAGAGCTCATCTTTCATAATTTAGGGGAAAAAAACACAAAACAGATGATTGTTGATTTATTTTTTCATAGAATAATTAAAGACTGTGACGGATGCTCCATGCCATGTTATTAAGTTAAGTTATTCACATGAATGAAAGATTTATTAGTTCATGTTCTGTTTACAAGTAAAACACTTTTCTTAATTGATTGTAAGAAAAACAAGAAAATACATATTTACGCAGCCTATGTCTTAACACTTAAAAGCTGATCGGAATATCACAAAATAAAAATAAAAAAAGGAACTAGTTAGTGACAGTAATTGATCTATCAAATTATCAATTCCCCTCCTTTAACTAATTTTTGTAAATTAATTACAGGTTGTTTTACACACTATTGAGTATTCACTCACAATTGTAGATCACACAAACGAAAAAAGAAAAAAGCTGGGCTGCTGGGGTCATGTATCTGGATTTTTATCATCACATTGCTTGATTTATGATAACTGTGAACCAATATTTTGGTCCCAAGAGTTCACATGATTAAAACCAGTATTGACTGAAAAAACAGAGCAATGACATCCTCGTGTATCATCAAATGAACATGATTAAACAGTATTCTTGATGAGTAATGAACATAATTTAACAGTTGAAAAAAGAATCTAGCTTCTTCAAAACAAAGCCAAGTGGGATTCGCAAGCAACCACATCTATAGCCGTCCCCGAAGAAAAGAATTGTTTTGTCTGAAACTTTTTATGTGTGTACAAATAATTGTAAAATTGGCAGAGTATCTCTCACATACATGAACTTGGCATTTTGCAAGTCGCTTGTTGGGCAGTCACTTCTTTGTTGTTAGATTAGCAAAGAAGGTAGGTAATAAACTAATAAGCTTGAGCTCACACCAGGTAATTATTTATTTGAGTAGTTAAACAGTACTCATAATGACTACATAATCGTAACATCACACCCACAAGGCCTACTACAACTACAGGAATATTAAAAGCTCGTAGCTTTTGAAACTTTCCATTTTCTCTTTTTTAAGCAAAAAGAAAACTTGTGACTGCACAACTGCAATAAGAACGAATTTCTTGGTTTCACTTGGATGTTAAAAGGAATAAAACCCATTTTGTTCTTGGTTTCATGGCAACATGGTATTTTTTAGTCAATTTTTCATACATCAATATTAAATCCATCTTTCTCATCTGAACAAAAGCAAATCATTCATATGAGAAAAAGACAACACAAATATATATATATATATATTTCTCGTGACTTTCATTAAGACTTGAATTCTATGACTGAAAATGAATAGAATCTCGTAGCCGATAGGTATTGAATAAATGAAATGAAATGAATTAAATTAAATAAAGAACAAAAACCAACCCTTTTTTTTTTTTTGGCAACCTCTCATGGTAGTAATTAATTAGACAATAACCTTATAAGGTGTTTTCATCACACGTGCTTTTTTTTACATTTGTCATGGCGCAACAATAAACAGTTAAAAGGTTAAAGAGAGCATTGGTGGGGTGGGATTAACGCCCCAGATCAGTAATATACAATGCTGGGGATGAAAATTTAACAAGATTAAAAGAACACAGATAGCAAAGAAAGAGAGGGGCTACCTGAGCTAGCCTGAGAGAGACAGCCTTGATGAAAAGAGCTCTCAAGCAGACAATGAGTTTGCTGCTGTCACCAATATGAAAATGCTACAAACTTGAAGAAAAGTTCTAAAAAACGACAAGAACGCCTTGTTGATTTTTGCAAGCTAAGCTATACAACCCATTTGTTAGTTAATAATTATGGTTTCTATGTTAATTATATAAATAAGATGCCACATCTCATTCTATCTTTCTCAACCTCTCTAAAAACCCCACCCTTGCTTTTAACGCATTTTAATTCTTTATTTCTTAGAATTTCTCCCCTAATTTTGTCCTAATCCTGTCCAGATTACAAGCCACTAGCCTTGCTTTCTCAGATCTAGGTTGTTCTCGATGCTCCATTAGATATTAACTAAAATATTTTCGGATACGAGTCAGCTTAATTACCCGAATTCAACAATTATGTTTCAAAATTATGAAACACTAAATTACATGTAAACAAGGTCAACTTCCCTGAAAATTTCAGAAAAATTTCTTTTTCCATTGAAGTTATTTACAATTTGGTATCGGGTCCCTTGGAAGCCAAATCTAGTTGACTAGTTGTGACCCAAAAAGAAAGCGAAAGTAATGATAGTCAACTGTAAAGGAAACAAGAGGTGTAGGGTCGTATGTCTGATTTTGCTACAGTCCTCCAATCATATATAACTTCAACATAACTTGAATACGACTGAACTGCATGCTAAAATTTGTGTAAGTAAACAGATCTTACATAAGAAAATGTGGAAGGATGGAAAAATTACTCAGCTTGTGTAACCCAAGTATCTGCACATAAAGAAAAAAAAAATCTTTCATGTCCCAAATAGAGTTACAAGAAAGGAATTAATAATGGTTAATGAATAAAGTCATCTTCGAAAACATCAAAAACACCACGACCAAAGCCTTGGTTAATTGTTTGTTCATCGTGCACTGTAACTTTCGTGGATCTAGAAATGAAGTTAAAAACTACAAGGACTATGAATAAATTTTCACCCATCAGGCCATCACCAAGAAAAAAGCACAAGAATTGAAAGGGGACCGCTAAGGGAGGGAGCGGCGGCTCCAAGCAAAAATATAGTTTGATTAATTGCAGTTATGTTTGTATTCCACAGGTCAGTTGTACTTGTACAAGCAAAAATATACGATTGTTTTTTTTTTTTTTTAGATATTTTTATTCTATATTAAGGATAAGTGTAATTATATTCAAAAACAAAAATGACAAAATTTAACTCTTTTTAATGATTTAAATTTTATATATTGATAAGAAATAATTTATTAATACATACGATGATAGTTTGATTAAAAACTAGACACCGACACAAGTAAGAATTAGTCCACGACTCATGTGTAAGCCAATTCACAATAAAACAAAATGAATATGAAGATGTATTAAGAACTCCGTTTGTTAAGCTATGGCTATAAAGGGAGATGACGATAATAAAGCTTTTTTGAAGGAGGCATGTGACTTAAAGTATACTCCATGCTTCAATTAATTTAAAAGTAATACAACAACTTAAGTGACGTTTGTTTAATTTGGTATTAGTTAACCCACTTTGAAAGTGATAATATAATTGGAAGTATGATTTTTTTTTTTTTTGTCTGGACCCATTACTTTCCAGCATTGCTTCACCTTTCCCCTTCAACCCCACATATAAAAGCATTCAACTACTTATTATTAAAGAGAATTAAAAAGAAAAGAAAACAATGTGGCAATTGGGAAAGCCAATTGTGCATGCATTAAAATGTGCTTTAGAATTTTCTTAGAACTAAGGATTCAAAAGCAAGTAGAAAGAAAACATAGGATAAAAAATATTAGTACGACATTTTGCAGAATTCACACAACCTCCTTTTTCAACCATTACAAATTAGAACAGTGATGGGTGACCTTCAGGTTCTCACAAATACTTCCCTTCAGTATTTTTCTATCTTCAGTTGGACTGGACCAGACTCAGGAATGAAAACATATCTTAAAGTAATTTATTTCAGTGGCTTATTAAATAAATAACTTAGCATGTGCCTCTAAAATGAAAAAGATGCACTACTTGAATGCTTAGGAGATTTTGTATTATCAATAGTTTTAGGGATGACACAATTATATTCTCTCAAGGATTTGCATCCCAGAAAGTGAGGATAAGGTTCAAAACTCGGTTAAATCATGAGAAAGGAAATCTTAAAGGTGGTGAAAAGGAGAAAATGTGGTATAACTATGATCCAATTGGAGAGATGAAGCATTCACGAGAATTCCAGATGCGTGCTTCGATGATAGAGATAATTGATTGGTGCTTGAAAGAAATGCGAAAGCGGCACACAAACTACCTTGAAAGAGAAGAAATAATAGTCAAGGAGGTTGGTGAAGGAGATTATTGCCGTCGCTTTTAGCTTGTCTGAGCTTTTATTTCTCATGTAGGTGATTTCAGTGTATGCGACCCTGTAAGGTTACTTCACACCATGCATCAGTAGTTAAAATTTGTTAGGCTAAACCTTATCAGCTTGAATGATGCCTGGGCACTAACTGAAAGCAAACCAATGCGTACTTGAAGGTTTCAGTTTCAGGAGTCACAGAAAGATTTTTTTAACCATGCAAAATGAAAATGATAAGTAGAAAACATCCTTTCATTGCAAAAAGCCAAAAACAAGAATTAGACTAGTAATTTTGCTAAAATGAAGTATACAGGTTTGCCTCTAAGACTTCATCATAAAAGGAAACCAAACGAAGGGCGGCTTTTCATATGTGCTGACTACCTGATGTAAGACTTCAGACAACAACAACTTCGAAATAGCTTCAAAACAACCATATCTGATGTAAGGACTTGTTTCTGGCTGGTGATAAAATGTGTAAGCAGGGGAAGGAGGTGAACTGAACCTGCCGTGCTTTGGGTGATATGGCAGTGTTGGTCCTGGAATGTAAGGTATAACAGGAGTGCCATGTTCCATTGGTCTGGATATGGTGACAGTAGATTACAGAGCTCGATCAATCCAGCTGTAGCCCTCCAAATTTATGTTCTGTCTATAGCTTCCCTCCAGGAATTAGAGAAATCAAAATAAATAACAAGAAGAAAATTCTTCATTAATTTGACATTTAGCAAACTTATATTTCAAGATAATGGATTTTGCAGCCTTCAGCACAAACTAATGCCTTCTTGCGATTCATAAAATCATCGATAGAGTACAGTTAGGGTTGAGTCAGAATTTAAAGAATGAAGTATACCTTTAGTTCTTTGATTGATATTGTAGGTGTTATGCCATCTTCAGTTTTGGGGAAATTCATATCTGGGATTAATTCGATATAACAGAAATGATCAGAAAAGAGACAATATTGGAGTTGAATTAAGAATTTGAACCTCTTTTTTTATATGACGAGTCATAATCAATATTCAGTTAATCAGTACAAAAGTCCGATGAGCTCGAAATAATCAATATCGAGTCATATGACTCATTAACATGGAAAAGGTACCACCACTCGCTATATTAACTTGGTGCAAAGCTGATCCAGCTATGCAACTAGGTTCAGCAGAATCATGGTCTGACATGGTCATTAAGTTTCGAACCATGTAAAGTTCAACCTGAAATAGGCTTTTATATATTTTCCTTCTGCAGCTTTTCAGCCCAAAGCTTTCAACATCTCTAAATGAGTGCAGTGGTATTTATTATTTTCAGGTGATCTACTCGACTCTGTAGGTAGGAAGTAAATAATTGCAGTCCAAGTATATGAAACTGGACTTCGGCTAATACTATCTTCTTCATGATGATCAGTGGTCCACTTTGATGAGTGTGAGATAAAATTAGGAATCATTATTGTGCTAGGTCAGGGTTCCTATATAGAAAGATATCAGTCCCTACTCACGCCCAGTTGGAGCAATGCGCTCAAGAACAGGTGACCTAAGTAAGATTTTGCAATTTCTCTTTAGCTCTGCACGGATGGTCACAAACAGTCTTTCACGGGTTTGATGCTTCTATGTCTGTTGGTGTAGAGGCATGCAATGATTAAGCGAAGTCCACTCAAGTTGCAAGCCTAATTCGACATGATAGCACGAAAAAGGAGATGTTAGCATCATCAGGATCGGGACCACGAAATATGAGCTTGTTAAGCAGCTAAAACGGAGAGGACAGCACAGGCTGTAAAGCGAGGCAATCACACAATACCTAATGGTAGGATAGAAGTAGTGATAATTGATCGGAAATTCTAATGGCAAGAGCTCGTTCAATGTGGATTGAGGAAGTGAGATAAGAGAAACGATAGTAAATAAATAGATTTTACATTATTAGAGTGCGATCTTTAAACACACACAGGTGGAATTTACAACTAAATCGACAACGTTCAAGTGCCAAAAAAGAAGACCTAGATCATGGTCCTTTAATTGCAAACCTTGCTATCAAAAGAAAACACTTGGTGATTGCTTACTTTACTTTATGATTGAAAGGCACATGCTTAGATGATGGACCAAGGAAAGGAAATTGTTGGAAACAGAAACATAAAGGACCTAGTGGTCCAAGGGGCTTGTTGCTTGGATGGTAATGGAGTGCAAGGGAAAGTTTATGCATCACTTGTGTAGGGTTTCGGAACAAAAGTGAGTCCATATGCAGTCGTCTAAACTATATTGGTGCTATCAGAAAATAGCGATGCATATGTAAAGCATTCTGACTCTGTAGTTTTACCAGTACAACAGTTATATATGCAGCCAACCCTATGGCAGAGAAACAGAAAGATACATGGCACCAAGAACTTAGGATTGTTCCTCTTTAAAATTGACTTTGAATGTATGTAAAGATAGAATCAATTTAATGAATAGAGTATTGAAATGAAACCAGATAAAAACTTGGGTTCATAGAACTTACTTACCATGAGAAGTGTTCGAGCAAGAAAAATCAAAACCCAGAATCCAAACACTGCCACCCTTGCCATGTCAACATTCACAAACGAACAAATTGAGATTCCCTGACTGGGGGTTTGCTGTTTGATAACTCTAAAAGTTGGCCTCTTTGCCCCTGAGAGAGAGAGGCAGTCAAGAAGAAAAGAGCTAGAAGAATTGAATGATTACCTACTTCATGGTGCAGATTTAGCAGAAGACATTGGTCATCGGTCTAAACTGTCTTGAAAACTTAGATGATCTTTGTTCGTTCATAAACCGCTGTCTTCTCTTCTTCTATTAATTATTATTTTTATTTTTTTAACAGAAGCTTTTTAGGTTGTACACCCGAGCAGGACGCGAGTGTTCCATCCGGGAGAAAATTCAAGCATTTTATCTTTTTCACATGTTGCAATTTTTATTCATAAACTCCAAAGTTGGTTCTCGAGTTGTGAAGCATTTATAATATCACAATTCCGCTTTCCCACTGATCGTATCGTCAGTAGAAAACACAATTTCCCAGTGATTATCAGTCAAAAAACATTGGAGAACCTAAACGATATTCCAGTTCCTATTCAAATCATTTGGAGACAGTTTTTGACTCGAAAAACAAAATCCGGGAAGATGTTCTGACTTCACAGAAGACTTGATCAATATTCTTGTTGCGAGCTTGATTTGCTTCAACATTGTTTAGAAGATGGTCTCTGACCTGCTAAATCATTGAAGAGCAGATATCCTCCCCTTGCTTCCAAAAGTGTTCAAGATAACCCCCTAGATTACCATGGGAAGTAGGAAAGAAAAGAGAACAAAAGTAGAGGCCATTAATATTTTCATCCACATTTACAATGCAGATACTCTCACTCAAATTCTTACAGAGTAAGAGGATTTGTGAAGACCACCAGCCGTAAACCATGATCAAAATATCTGAATAATGCTAAAATCCTCAGCTACCAATAAATGGCAGTTACAACCAGATCATTTGACAAGTATTGTGATATGGACAGGGGCATAAGACAAAGTCAAAAAGAAGTGCTTCGCTTAGAACATGATGCAAAACAATAATGAAAAGGAAACAAAAAATGCTCAAGGAGATAATTCCAAAATATTATCAAGTAGCCAAAAATATTCCATTTCCAACGTCAACCCAAGTTCAACAATACATCAACTAAACAAAACAGTCTTAATAGTTCATTCAGACATAAAATTGCTAATCAGATCATACTTGAGAAAAACCCATCTGCTCTTGTCTAGTGGACACAAGCTATCTTCTTCAGCGGTACTGAAAAAGAAGAAAAGCATAGAATGAGAACAAATAACAAAAAAATAAACCTTATTCATTTAACATACCAAACTAAAAGCACAAAATCAATGATTTTACCTTGATGAATCCAATCTCCTTAGCATTGCTGCGGAAGCACTGTCTGCAGCACATGAGACCATACTTTCTGATAATACCATGGGGATTCCCACACACACGGCTGACAAATTAACAGTAACACAACAAAACAAACATTAGAACATATAAAGAAGCATTTTGTGTTTCTATCTAATATTCAAAAAAAATATGTTTCTATCTAAACCATTGAATGTAATAACGCAAACAAATCAGTCATAAACAAAATTGATCCTCATAGAAATCCTGCCCAGAAAAATCTTACCAAAATCAATTTTAGCAACCATTGAAATTCGAAATCAAACCCTACCCATCAAACAGCTAAGATCATCATGTTAAGCACTAGCTAATAGCTAAAAAATGTTTCCATCTAAACCATTCAATGTAGTAACTCAAACAAATCAGTCATAAACAGCATTGATCCTCATAGAAATCCTGACCAGAAAAATCTTACCAAAATCAATTTTAGCAACCATTGAAATTCGAAATCAAACTATACCCAGCAAATAGCTAAATTCATCATCTTAAGCACTAGCTAATAGTGCTCATAAACTATAAACCATCCAAAACAGGACATAATTATTTCGGGAAAATATGCAAACACAACAACAATAGATCCCCAGTTGCAAACATCAACTGGGAAAGCTCTTTGGATAATCAGACATGACATCAATAGTACAATTTCCTATAAATAACAAACAAATTATCTTTCAGAGCCAACTACATATTAAAGGCGCATAACAAGGAAAACTGATAGAACCAAGCAAGTGAACCCATATATTTGATACCAGATTATATTCTTCATTTTCTCGGGAAACAAACAGAAAGAGATGGAAAGTATCGATTACCAGGTGCGAGAACCAGGGCCGTAGTTCTTGGGGTGAGAGTTCCAGACATTAGAGTGACCCATCCTTTATGCTGCTGATCGCTCAAGCCTTGAAGCCGCTAGAGACCACTTGAAATCCTGGAATTAGGCGAAGGTTTTTGCCTCCGTCAGGGGAAGTTAATATTTATAGTGGTGTTACAAAACCCTAGTTTCCTAGTGCGTATGCCATACAGGCCGTGGGGTTCTCAGGTTTGGGCCTTTCTCGTGATTTAGCCCCAAGTGACTGCTAATTTGGGTCTGCAGGTTAGAGGCTCAGAGTCCTCTGTCGCAAAGGTTTTCGGCCCTTTCTTTATTGATTCGCTCCCAAATTTTTGGATATTAATGTTATTATGGTAGTAAATTAGACTATTTACAACACATTATTAGTTACTTCGGTGTATTATTTTTTGAAAAATGATTTAAAAATAATTTTTTATACTAAAATTACATATAAATTGATGTATCAAGTAATTAAGTGGTAAAACACAGGTTTCATAATTAATAAAAGATTAATCTCTCGTCATAAGAATTAATTCATGTCACAATTGTCTAAAAAAAATTGTTTATCTAGCATTACTCTTATTCTTTTATCGGAAAAAAATAAAATTGGATCGTCTAATTAGTTACCATTGATCACATTTTTATATTATTGAGATCTGAAGGAAAAATCTAACTATTTCTTATATAGGCATTGTAAAAAAATAAGAAAAAAACGAAACTTGTGCATTAGAGATCACCTTTTAATTTCTAAAGCAGAAACCAGTGCAATCATTTCTTATATCAATGGAGAGAAGTGTATTGTCTTTTTTAGCTAAGAAACTTGAAACTGAATGTGAATTATAAATGTCTAGATAGGTCAATATCTTCTTTCCTATGTTTATGTTTTTTAAGAGAAAATTTAGTTTTCCTTAATTTTCTTATAAGTTGATCGGAAAATGTTTTTTATTGTTAAATAAAATAAATAAATAATTATATCGCTTCACATCTAAATACATGAAAAAAAAAAAAGGGTTTTGGCTCAAAAGGATCCATTGCTCATAGTTTTGACAAGTTTTTTCACCTACATCATAATACATAAAATTATTTTATTTTGATATCATGTGTTATATCGTGCATCTATTAAAATATATTAAATAAAAAATAAATAAAATCATTCAATTTTATAATTTTTAATCAAAATTTTATATTTGACTAATTATTCTTTATATTTCATAATTTTTTATTAAAAAAATGTTATTTATTTATCTCTATCCATATTTTTAGTTAAAAACTTATTTTGTAAATTTTTTTCCTAAACATCTTTTTGCCTTAAATTTTTTAATTAAAAAATCAAAGAAAAAAAAAACAAGGACCAAAGTGATTAAAATGAAACAAAAAAGAGGAACCGCAATAAAATTTAAAAATTTGTGAACTGAAAAAAATAATATTTAAAAAAGAAAGAATAAAGTGTAGTGTCACAAAAATTTTAATAATAAATATATTTTAAAAGTTTGAAAATGATAAAAAAGACCATTATATAGTGAAAGAAATGATGTATATGATTTGTGTGAATAGTGCATGTGAGCGTAGATGAATAGTATTTGAAACGAGTGTAATGTAATGAATAGTAAACTTATGTTTTGGTTTAGTTTTTTTTTATATATATATAATAATAGCAAAATAATTAGTGGATATCAATATTTATCTTGAGTTTCGATTGTATAGGTTTGTTTATTATTTCAAGGAATTGATGCATATCATGAAGTGGAACATATTGGAAACAAATGACTCAATAATAGTTTAGGTGTTTACTAGCAAAAATGTTACTCGAGTCTTTTTAAAGACTAGTTTGGCACTTTAAAATGTCTTTTATATCTAAAACGGTGCTCTAAAATAATTTCCTAAAAATTATTTTCATAACCTCATTTTGCACAATAGGTTCTATGAATCATTTGGTCTACCAGTAAGCCGTAAGCAGAGACCATTTTGGTACACCAGATGGCTCAAATGAAGGGGAAAAAATGACTTTTTTTTTGGCTTGATTATTCCTTTTATTTTGTCATTATGTTTTTTATGTTTAAACATGTTTAAGAATTTGAAAAGAAACGAAAAGACTTCACCTACTTTTGTCGCTTACAAGACAAGCTTATCATTTTACTGGTCTTTTATTTTTGAGCTGCCACGTACCAAAAA
The DNA here is from genome assembly GCA_963924115.1 of Dovyalis caffra. NCBI lineage: Eukaryota > Viridiplantae > Streptophyta > Magnoliopsida > Malpighiales > Salicaceae > Dovyalis > Dovyalis caffra. The sequence goes on along the minus strand of CAWUPB010000913.1, from coordinate 7,227,160 downwards.
CAATAATATCATCTAGTATGATTATCAGATGATAGTTGTTGTACAAAACGTGAAAAGCTTCTAAAATTACCTCAATCGGTTGGTATTAACCCGCATCTCAGTCTCGTTCTCTCTCTTACAAGGTAATACTTTAATCATTTCAAACATCATTTTAATTGCATTAAATCTTTTATACAAAAAAAAAAAAAAAAAGCTAGATTATTTTCTGTTAGAAACTCCAAATTGTCATCTTGTAACATTCTCTTTGTTTGTGTGAGTTCTTAATCCACTCTTTTTGAGTGAAAATAATTATTAAGTGTAAGTGTCACTTCAAGCACTTGGGTCTTTGATTGTGAAATTTTGATGGGTCGTGTAGTTGGGTTTGATCTTGAGCTCGTAAAAAAAATTATATAAAAACTTTAATATTGAACCCTACAAATTTTAGCGTGTAAACAATGAGACCTAATTTGTGAAAAAGACTGTAAAATAGTAAAAATACTTGACTTTTTGTTCGAGAAGTGGACTAGGTGTTAGACTGAACGACTATATATCGTGATGTCATTTTTCTATCTCTATTCTTTTTATTGTAGTTTTATAAATACTTACAAATTTTAAAAATGGACTGAATTAAGATTGGTTAGGTGATATTTTGAAAAAAAGAATTTAAACTGGTAAGTTTATTTTTTCTATCTAATTCACAACCCTCTTTAAGCTTTCGAAAGTCACATTTTTTCTTTCCCGTATAATATTTTTATCTTTTCTATTAAATATTCCCTGACCATGTGAATTAGATATTTTAAAGAATAAATAGTGATTAGTTTTTATTACATTTAATACAAACGTGAAATGCTATGATACCTAAAATTTAGGAGTTTTTTTCTAAATCAATATATTTTTAAATCTTTATTTCTTAAATAAGATATTTTTAAGTTTAATTCTTAAACAACAGCACTTTTTCGATATATCAATTTTTTTTATTTACGACATTTTTTTTTAATTGCTGAAAAGTAATTTTATTACATTAAAAGATTTTTTATTTTAGGCATTTCATTAATTAAAAAAATGTTATAACCTCCCTTCTTAAAAAATAAAAAATAAAAAACCTTTTATTTTTTGACCTTTAGGCGGCCAATTTGTGGCGTGCGGCCACCCCCAAAACCTTCAGCGACTAACGAAAAGATAATGAACTTGAGAACCATGCACCGCCTTATGTTACTCATTTCAGGTTTCGAAAGGAATGCACGCTCCCCTATACATGGTAAGATCTTCTGCTCATTTTCCTAGACAGAGTTGGGTACATTAATTTCTGTGAAAGGGAAAGTAACAGTTTTATTTGGAATATTATTAAAAAAAAAAAACTTTGATATCAGGATTATTCTACTATTTTGATTCACTCCCAAGGAATCTCCAACAAGCTCTAGATTATCCTATGCAATAATGTCAAGGTTACGAGAGAAGTTTTGAGGCACCTTTCTTGATGATTAAGAGTTTGATTAACCAGCAAGCATTTTTTCAACATCTAGTGGACTTCAGTTATAAGAACTTTTTTACCAATGCCCTTATTATCTAATATCAGTTTGCTTGCTTTAGCTGAATGTTGGGTAATTTTTTGCCTCTTTTTACTCATTCATCGTGTGTTTTGAATGGAATAATCATTGAATAATAAAAAAATAAAAAGACTCTTTAACCCCAAACACTTTATAAATAAAGAAGAAGTTCATTGAAAATTTTGAACGAGCACCTTGTGTGCATAATAATAGGCATTTCATTCAAAATCGCGTCTATAGTATTGTAATTAAAATATGACGTGTGTGTAAAAGTTAGCAAACAAAAAATGAATTACAATCTAGAAAGATTTTAATGTTTTTAAAAATGTTATTCAAATTTTCATAAATCAGTCAAAGAAAATAAAAAAAAATCAAAATCCATATTCTTTTAATTATTTGTGAAATAAATTTTAGTTTTAATTAGAGTTTTATTAATATATCAAGACAAAAAAAATATAAAAATCGTTGAGATGAAGCTTACGAGGCATGTAGTATCCTATATTGAAAAAATAAGTTGAAAACAACTCTATTTTAACAATATAGATTTAAAACAATCCTATTTAGAAAGAAAAACTCGTTTTTATATACTCTTGCGGTACGCCTTGTGACTTGTGACTCTAATACGTATTATATTGTTATTTTTTTTTCTAAATTAAAAATTTTATTTATATGAAAAAAAGAAAGGTTTTTACATCATAATCAATTGAACCCAATTTAAAATAGTATTTTTTTTTAAACAAATAAAGAATAGCAATAGCTTTAATGTTATATATAGACATCTGAAAACATACATTTAAAAAAAAAAACAAGAAAATTAAGATACAATGCCAAATCTAGAGAAACAACAAGTTTTTCATTATTGAAAAATAATACTATAAGAGAAATGGATCGTTAAAACATTTATTTTTATTTCAGCAATTCACTAATACCTTTGGTACTAATTTTTTAATTGCTATTTTTTTTTAATATCAATTGCCAATATTTTTAAAAAGTCTTCTTTACAGCATTACAAATTCTATAACGGATACAAATACAAAGAACAAAAAAAAGAGAATAAATTCAGTTAAAAAAATAAATAAACTAAAATCCAAGATTATTGAAGCAAAAGATAAAAAATGCTGACCGCCTATAAAAATCATCATAGTCCTATCAATAATATAAATAAAAATGGACTTTACGGGAGAAGGAGAGAGGGAAAACCTACAGAGCAGAAAAAGAAAAAAAAAGAAAAAGGAAAAAAGAGAGAACTAATTCTACTACGTTGTACATATGTTCCCCTTTCCTCGTGGAGAAGGAATATTTTTTTAATTGTTGCTGCTGACTTGCTTACTGAGAAGTCATCCTCTTCTTTTCTACACCTTCTACGGCGAACCAACGGGTAATAGTCACAACACATACACACACCCACACACACACATACGCGCCAACCGGTACTCTCTCTCTAAAGTAGTTTCTTTTATGATTTCCTTTTTCTTCGCTCATCTTCTGAACAGACGCTGAATGCATCAGTGTGTTCTAATAGCTTTTGTTGTTTTCTTTTGTCCTTGAGAGGGATTTAGAGTTGTCTTTTGACAGGAAAATCAACTAGCCACCATGGAGTTTCAACGCAAATCAGTTTCAGGTTTGGCCAAGGTTTATAGTTCTTGCAATCACTTGGTTTGCCTGTCATCGGATCTTGCCCACATTCCACCTCCTAATACTCCTTGCAGCAGGTTAGCTAAATTAAGCCTTTGATCATGATTAAGTATTAACTAATCCATTTTGGTTTAATTAGGCTGAACTTTATAGGTTGATTTCACTATTTTTATTTAAATGATGCTTTCATCACTGTCCTTTCCATGGGCATTTCCAGATTCAAACAGAGGTTTTTTTTTCCTCCCTCTTGGTGGCAATTAATTCCGATTTTCAGTGCCTCTGTTACTCATATTTTCTCCGTTCGAACCTATTTAATGCAACCCATTTCTTCATTACCCCAGTTCTCCTGTATTAGCAAAATACAGTTGTATGTTATCATGTCAAATTCTTGCTGATAATTTGAATCAAGATGACCTGTAGTCATTTTTATTTGTGTGATTGGATAGCTTCTTACCTTTTGTGTTGATTGAACTTTTTGATGAGAGGATTTTCTTTTTCTGTTTCCTTCGACTTTTAACTTGCGCAACAATTTACATGTTTAAGGTGCAACCATCCCTGGGAAAATTGGTTATGTCTATGCTGTAAGGTTGTACTCTGTGGCCGTTATGTCAACCAGCATATGCTCGAGCATCATCAGCTAACGCAACATTGTCTAGCACTTGGCTATGAGTACATGCTTGCTCCTTTTCTTTAACGCTTTATTCTTCTGCTAACATATTTGAGAAGTTTTGTTGGTGATGTATTTTCTTGCTTTTGAAAACAGTGATCTTTCTGTGTGGTGCTACTCTTGTAATGCATATTTGAATGCTCAACTGATACCTCAACTGCAACCCCTTTTTGAGAAAGCCTCCAAGCTAAAATTTGGTGAAACTCTGCCATTTCATACAGTTGAACATGTAGGAACCGAAGCTAACCAAGCTGATGGTACACCAATACTCACCAGATAGTTGAATTCTGCCACAGTAACTGCTAGTCCTTTTCTTTTGTCTATATTTATATCTCATTTGAAAAAGGTTGAGTAAATTTGCAGGTTGCGAGTCTAAAGAGTGTAATCACAGGGAGGGGAAAAGGCGACGGAGGAGGAGACGGGGAAAAAATAGCTCAATGGAAGGGGAAAGCACCAAGAAATCAAATGAGACATCAGAGAAGATGTCTAATGAAGGACCTGAAGGAGCTTTGGTGAGCTAAATGGACCTCAGTTTTAAAATAATTGTTATGAATCTCAATTTCTTTCGTTTCTTGTTATAAATCTTTTGGAAATATGATTGGAGTGGTATTGATGGGTTCTCTTGAAACCTTCTAGGGCATATTGTCATCATCCAGTGCAAGCGAAAGCAATGAGAATGATTTGAAGTTTACTCACAAGCAATGCCTGTGTGGGAAAGAAGCAATGATCAAGATTTTGAAGTCAGAGAAGAACAAAAACAAGATGTATTATGCTTGCGGAGAGAATAAGTGTGATTTATTTGAACTGTGTTTTGACAATGAAGCACTAGCTGTGGATACAAGATTACCAGAAATTCAATCAGCCTTGCGGAACCAAGTTCTGGATATGGTTGATGTTGCAGAACTGAAGGCTGAAGTGCGGAGCTTGACTTCCAGGATTAACATAATGGAGAGTAATTTTGGGTTGATGAAGATGATGGTTTTGATGAACTTATTTTACGGGTTAATGCTCATGGTTGTGGTTATTGCAGTTCTTTTCAAGCTGTAAATAAGAAATGGGGTACTTGAATGTAAGTATGTTAAGTATTTATTTAGTTTCTAATGTGCGTTTGGCATGTAAATTGAAGTGTTCGCATGCACTTAATTTCGAAGCTTAATTAATGAAAGTAGTTGGGTTGATATTGTCTGTTGAATAATCCCATAAAAATTTCTCATTGGTGTAATTATGAATTTAACTCGGTAGAAGTAGTTTTGTCTTCCCAGCTTATTGTTGAGCATTTGATTCTGAGGCACTAAATTTCATAGTACCTGAGAAAGTCTCTGTCAGACCTCCATAATTTGCATCATCTGAAGTAACTTCTGGGTTATCAGCTGACACATATATCTTTGGCCTTTTATTATTATCCTGCGGTTGCAGCTGCTCCCGGAAGCTTGGCCTGCGTAAGTGAGGTGGTGCAATGAGGGCAGAAACTTTCTGCTTCCTTGCCCCAGATTTATTAAATGATATATCTGTTATCCTAAGACTTTTTTTGTTATCTTGAAGTTGCAATTGATCCTTGGAGTTCAGGTTTTGTAGCTGCAGTAGAAAAATGGGAACAGAAGCAACTGTGTGATTCTTTCTGCCTTGCAGTTGCGTTTGATCCATAGTGGCAGGAGCTTGTGATGAGTGTGTCCACCCTGACCTTTTCTTTTCCAAGTAAGAAATGCTATTTATAATGTCCTTGGACATAAATTTGGCTTCCAATTCGTTATCTGCTATGAGTTCCAACATGGATCTTAGAGCAGCTACTTCTCTGTCTATGGCCTTACGTTGCAACAATGTCCCATATTCATTAAACAAACTTTCAAATTAACTAAGAGCATATGTGCATGCACATGCCCATGCTCTTGCGTGTGTAATGTAATGACAATTGGATCACCGATCGCTAGCTAGGAAGTAGATGATAAGGCATGAGATGGGATAGATTAGACATTCCTGTGCTTCAAATGAAGTCTTTCCATCTTTGGAGACCCAGGCATCTGCCATTACATCCTTAATGCATTCATGAAAGATGAGTTCGGGAGGGAACTTGTTGATTAGCCTAAATCTTCAGCTGCAGTGTGCTGCTTCTTTCCAATGAGATTTTGAATAAAATCTATAAAAATGAAAATTAGAAAACCAGATAAAATTAAATTGCACCCTCCTTTGCCACAGTAAATTGTTGAATCATATAGCATTATCAACATGTGAACCAGGGAGACAATTTATAAAACCATGTTTCTTATCAGCAGAAATTTTCTGTGAACTCACCTGAGACCTTGCGCTCTTTCAATTCAAACTCCTTTGCATGTTCTTTTAACGGCCTCTCTTTCAATATTCCAGCTTTCTCCAAGGGTTCATCTGTAGTCTTTTTTAGTGAATCAGAATGTACTGATTTTTACATGGAATGGAATTGGTGCTCTTTCAACTCAAACTCCTTGACACGTTCTTCCAACTGCATCTCTTTCATTTCGAGTTTTTCCAAGCGTTCATCTAACATCTTTTTCAGCGAAACTGAACCTACTGATTTTTGCATCAAATGAAATTTCTGCTCTTTCAATTCAAACTCCTTTACACGTACTCCAAACTGCCTCTCTTTCCACCCATTTTTTTCCAAACTTTCATCTAATTTCTTTAGTGAAATGTACTGATTTTTGCATTGAATGGAATTGCTGCTCTCTCATTTCAAACTCCTTTGCACGTTCTTCCAACTGCCTCTCTTTCATTCTAGCTTTTTCCAAGCGTTCATCTAATGTCTTTTTTAGCGAATTGAAAGCTGCAGATTTTTCCATGACACGTTCTTCAAACTGCCTCTCTTTCATTCCAAATGTTTCCAAGCGTTCATCCAATGTTCTTTTTAGCGAATCAAAATAATGGCAGCCTTCTCTGAGAACTTGTCTTACCAAATCAAGTGCCTTCTCCTTCGGTTCAAGCTCTTAATAACTTTCCACAATTGATTTTTCCTGCTCCATCATTTTCTGAGCTCCTCTTCACGTTCTTGTAATGATGTCTGAACAGATTTCAATTGCTCCTTCTTCCCTTTAAGTTGTTCACTGTGGTCTTCAGTGGCCATTTTTATAGCGTTGAACTCTCTCTCTTTCTTCATGTGTTTTTTTGTACTCTTTCATTGATATCTTTGAGCTCTTCTTCTTTTGATTCAAGTTTCCTGGCATAATATCTCAGATCTTTCCTCACTGAATCTAAGTTATCCTCTTTTCTTTGATGTATTGCTGACTTCTTTCAGATAGATTTTTCAATCAGCCATAAGTCTGTCTCTTCTGATTTGAGCTCTGTGGATCTCTCAATGATTGACTTGTTTATCACATCATGTTGTTTCTCGTTTGCTTTAAGTTCTTCTGAGTGTTCCTCAACCAACGTAACAATTGATTCAAAATGTTGCTTTTCTGAATTATAAGCTTTTGAGCAGTCCTCAATTGATGTTTGGATTCAAGTCATTTCCTCGCCATTCAGATCAAGATCTTTAAGACGCTTCTCCTTCAAATTTTCAGTTCCATCAAATTCCTTCCTTTTTCAGATAAACCTCCTTCAAGCACCCGTCAATATATTTTTGGATTTCATCTAGTTCCGCTTCTTCTTCAAATAAAGTTCAGCAGAATAATTCTCCTGCAGCATTTTCAACTGCATCTCCTTGGACTCAAACTCACGATTAAAATCTGTGATCAAGTTCCTCATCCTTTGGAACTCCTTCTGTTTCAGCTCAAGCTGAGAATCACAATTTGCTACAACTTTTTCACCCTTTCTAACTCCTTTGCAACATTGCATTCAAGCTCCACTGAACATTCATCTTCCATAGGGATCTTTGTAGAAGGCTCTTCAAATGACTGTTGATTCAAATCAAGTTGTTGAACCTTTTTTTCCGTCGTATTCTCCACTGAAAGAACCTATTTATAAATGGAAATAAAATTATTTCAACAAAAATACTGCTTTAAAAGACAAAATATAGCATGATAACAATGTGACAGAATATATATATATATATATACACACATAAGCCATGACAATGCAACATATATAGATATTGTTCCTGCTCATCGAATTTGGTCTTAAATGTGAAGTAAATTGACACTTTAATTTATAACCAAGTACTTCGCGAGGAAATAATGAAGGGTTCAATGCTGCCTAGTAAACCAATAGGACTTTTATGTGATATCTCGATTTGAATGATAAAATTGACAATAAAAAGAAAAGGTGATAAACTCGAGATATAAATATTATAAATCAAAAGATACAACACTTACATTAACAGTTTTGGATGCTTGTCATTTGTTAATACTTGAAATAAAAATCCTAAGTTATTGAAAAGCAGAATAAACGCTATCGATACTTTACAAGAAGGTAGGGTTAACTAAAGGATAAAAGTAAATTTCAAATAAGTCTTCTTATTGTCTCGTCTCCTTCATTTGTCTTCTCCCTTTTTTTAAACCGTTGTCAATTGATAACCGCTCGGAAACTCAATTTTGAGTGCAAACGGTTATCAAGTTTTATCCTTTTTTTTGTTCGTCGATATCCGTTGATTTGTGAAACTAAATAGAATATCTATTTCGTCGATATCGACACATCGTTTCATTGTAAACCTCTATCTCGTCGACATTGATTGGTTTGTGAACCCAAACGCACCGTTTTATTTATGGTCCTTAAATCCGTATCCATCGATATTAGTTGGTTTATGAATCCAAACGTATCGTTTCATTAAGACTCTAGAAATGCATCATTCTAATTAAGGTATAACGTTTTATAATGTCGAATCTAATCGACACGTGACTTAAATTTATATATGTCAACATATATGTAAAATATTTGACAAGAAGAAACCCTTTTCTTGTCTCCTGTTGGAATAAACAACCGTCGAGCAAACCCTAGAGCATGCGATGAAATTAGAGAGCAGAAAATGTGAGGTCAAATTTTGTTTGTAAAGGTTAAGATCGTTGAATGTTGAATGTTTGAGGAAAAATGGGTGGTGGTGCTACATGGAGAGTTAACCGTATTTACCTCTCTTTTTGGGAGCGGGTAAATAATAAATATAACTAATTAACAAGTGACCACCCCCGAAATTTGTCGTCATTACAGTTTGCATTTCCTTGTTTTCCATTCAAGAAAAATTAATTTCATAGGATTGAGGAATTTTATTTATGCATTTAGTCTCAATTGTATTTTGCATACATATTATAATCTAAGAAAAATATTTAAGTCAAGGTTTATTTTGCCTTCGTATGTCCATATATCTCCATATTCTGATGTTTGCTATCATTTTTTTTTAATAAGGGTGTTTGTACGTTGTATTTTATAAGTTCTACCCTATGGCTTTGCTGTTTAATTGATTATTATTTCATGATTATGACTATTAAGAAATAAGCGAATGCTTTACTGAATCCAAATTTCAACACTCAACAACAGGAGGGAAAAACTAGATCGGAATTTTTTTTTCAATTACAACTCTACAACATTAATATTGAAAAATTATAATTATAATATATACTAAAACAAAATGGTGCTTCAATAACTAAGCTCATGTTACACTGAAACTAGATCGATGCCAGTTTTCGAAAAAAATAAGTGATTATGTCAATTTGTTGGATTGTTTACATTTTAGTTTTCTAAGTTATTAATTTATACAATCTCTAACGTTAATTAGTATTACAAACAAGTCTTTAGAATTTTTTTGACCGGATTGAGTTTCTAGTCCAGCTGTTTGGGTCTAGTTTACTCCAAGCCCATATGAAAGTCTTGGTGTCAGCCCAACCCGGCCTTTTTTTTTTCTAATTTTAATGCTTTCATTTTTCATTATTTATTATTTACTCAAAATATATTTTTTTTAATAATTCATGATTGCTTTTTTTTTTTTACTCATTAAATAAAATTAAAAATTCTTGAAATATAAATTGATTAAACACTTTTTTTAATTTAATTTTGTTAAATAAATAATTAATTGCATGTTTTAATAAAAAATATTGTTAAGATATATTTAAACTCAATTATATATATATATATATATATATATATATATATATATATATATATATATATATATATATATATATATTGTATGTTTTAATATTTTACATAATTAAAAAATATAAGCGTAAATAAAATTAATTTACATTAATTGTAAAAAATTATTTAATTTAATATATATTATGTAATATAATTAATTTTTACAATTAGTAATAATTAATTTTTATTTATGTTTATATTTTTAAATTATTTAACATAGTAAAGCATAATATATAATAGATTTATTGACAACAACGCGCGGGTGTTGGGGGTGGCTCTAATCTACAGGAGGCTAGTGGAACGTCTTCGAATCTATAATGTTTACAATATAGTTTGCTCTAAAAATGATTGGCCATAAACGGTGTCATTTCAGGCATTTGGAACTCTTTCACAAGCCTTTACTCAAAAACTGCGACTACAAACGCATCAATGGCAAATCAAGCTGGTGCCTCTTCCACTTCTCTTCTGGTAAGCCTCCCCCAAAATATGTATACATATAGAAAATCTTATTTCTAGCTATTAACGCAAATAGTGAATTATTAAAATTTTATCCTTGAAGCATTAGATTCTATATTCTAACCTAGTTTTGTGAATAACAATCGGAGCTGGGATTTGAAGACGATGAGAGCGATTTAATATACGGAGCCGAATCGGGTTGGGTCGAAGCCCGAACATCATGCGATCACTTGGCTTCTCTTTCGTCTGATCTTTCTCACATTCCAACTCCTGATACTCCTTGCAACAGGTAATCTTTCTCCACTCTCTTAAACCCTAACATTTAATTTTTTTATTAAAAAAAAAAAAAGGAATTATTGTAGACACATTAGATGTTTTGAATTTTCTAATTTGTTGAAATTATTTTATTACATGTTTTAAGTTGCCAACATCCAAGTGAGAACTGGTTGTGCTTATCGTGTAAGGATGTGCTTTGTAGCCGTTTTGTGAATAAGCATATGTTACAACATTTTCAGCAAACCAGCCATTGTTTGGCTCTCAGTTATAGGTATGTGTTAAAAATTCGATAATCGTTTAGAATGTGTTAAATTCTAGATGTACGAGTATACATTTTGTCTTGTGGTCTATGATTTCTAACCAGCTTTACACCTGTCATTCTTGTTTTGGTATTTGAATTTTATTTTTGGTTTGCTTTTGATTACAGTGATCTGTCAGTTTGGTGTTTTGCTTGTGACTCGTATCTAGATGCTCAACTCATTATGCAACTGAGACCTGTTTACGAGACTGCCTATATATTGAAATTTGGTGAGGCACCTCCATTTCGTTCCATCCGATGTTCACAAGGCAATCAAGCTGAGGGTGCATCCTCAGGCACTTAAACTTCTATCTTAGTAATTAGTACTCCAGGCATCGGTTCTCTCTTGAAAGTTGACATGCATTATCAGTCAGCTAAATTTCATCTTGGTGCTTCAGGCAGTGGTTATTTTTCTTCAGCCTAGGGCTGTGTGGGGTTGGTTCCAATTGGAACTGAACTGGTTTTATGTAACTGTTGAATCAAAATGCAAAAGAAGAAACCTTGATTATATTTTCTTGACAAGCAGTTTGTGAATGATTTGATTTTTCTGTCTTGCTACCATCTATTGAAAGCTATTAATTTGATATGTTCCCTCTTATATACCAAGTAGTTTTCTTGCTGCTAAGACAACTATCATCAAGAGCTTTGGGTGTCCTTTGGTCAGCCTGCAAGATTTCCTCAGTGATTCTCCCATCTCACAGGATGGAAAAATTGCAAGAAAGAGTTTCAGTGCAGTTTTCTTGCTGCCAATTCTATGACAAACTCTCATGCTCTAGAGTGTTACAAGGCTAAACAAGGTTTCCTCGGTTACACATCCCATCTTGCTAGATGGATTAATTGCAAGAAGTTCTATGGAATGTGAAAAGAAATTGAGACGGGGAACCTGGAAAAGCCTACTGAGTTAAATTTTTGTCTTGCATCAAAATGCTAGCAGCAGAGGACCATCAAAATGATGAATCAAAAGTTGAACCAATAAAATCAAATGGATATTGACTCGACGAACTGTTATTGACAAATAATGTGTATTTAACTATAACTCACAGCATGGTTTTTGAATTACAGTTCTCCAGTACAGAGGTAAACTAATCTTCATCAAAATTTGTAGTCCCTAGTAGATCGCATGCACGTTGCTCACATTCTAGCTTGCCCCACCTTGCATCAACTCGTTCACAAGGGAATACTAGTTTACCAAGGCTGTTAAAATCACCCAAGTGTTAGCAAGAATACATGGTTTTGCCAGGGTGGCAATTTGTCTACACTCAAGATCAAAGGTGCAATTGGCATCTCAACTTACCTTCTATTAACTACATTATGCACATGGCACATCCATTGTGAAAACTCAGCATGAGATCCAGCCTGTACAGGATTTGCTCTGCCAAACACATAAATGCAGCCATACGTAACAATGTTAGAAACCCTTGTAAAAATATAGATTAAGAATCCCCCTTTTGTAGTTTATAGCATCATGGAGAAAGCAGATACAGTAAAGTGTCCATTGTAGCAGAGTATCAAAGAGAAATTGGACGGGTAGTATAATGAAGCAATGTGTAGAAAAGAACCATTCCAGAATGAGGGAGCATAGACTGTAGACAACACCTGTAGCCTAGAACACCATTTGGAAAAGGGTGCAAGAGGGGGGAAAAAACAGCATCAGCATACCTTAGGACTTCTTTAAAGTGATCTGCACATTCCTGGCAAGGGTACATCCGCGATAAAATTGCCATCTGAATGCCAAAGCAATCCTTTTAGTTGATCTTAATAATCTTATAAGCAAACCGAAATCAGTCCAATGTTCTTTTTTAGAAAGGATGAACAAGAATAGAGTGACAAGTGAAAATTATCACATCTAGTTATATAGGGAATGAACCAAAATGGCATAGCAGCCTGAAATTTTCAACCACACAAGAATATATCATTTGCGTATCAGTTTCCTCCAAAATGGACAGTTCATGTCCAAAGAAATGCAACTGAAAACAAAGGAGATTTTCCTCAAGATCGACTGGCCAGGTCTAAATGCAGTCAGGTCACATCAATGGCAACTACTAGAACAGTATAACAGGGCAAGAACCAGCTACTAAACTAGAACAACCTGCCCCCGCCGCAGGTGTACACTTTTGGTTGGGACAAGTTATAGAAAATGCCAGCTCTTTGTTCAAGACAAATCACAGACTAGAACTCAAGATCAACTTTAGTATTTCTAATATCTTTAAGAAGGTCCTCTAAGCTCTTACCGTGTCAAGGACTGCTCTTGGTTCATTTAGCATTTAGACAAAAATTCACCCAAGGCTTCATCTAATTAACAATTGAGAGACAAATTTAAAATATGCAGTCTCAAGAATGATAAATTCACCAATATAATAATAAATTCATGTGTTTTCTATCAAATTGAAATAATCGTTTTGACAAATAGTCTAACTGGCATTGGTTAAATTGTATGCCGTGAGGATAGCAGAGTTACCAGTTCTTTTACATCCTTCTTTTGCTGTCTAGTTGGATGTTCAGGATACTGAAAGGAAAAAAGAAGAAAACAAAAGGTTTAAAAATAACCCCTCAACATAGTATCATCAACAGAGTGGTTAAATTTTAACAAATAAACGTGCAGGGTATTCAGGGGAGAGAAGCTGCATTCTGAGAGTACCTGAGCAGCAAGAGTGTGTAGGAAAGTCCAAGTAACTCTTCCAAGCTCTTCTTTAGTTACAGGACCAGCAGACTTTTCCTAAACAAATGGATAATAGAAGTTCAATCAAGCATTCTTGTTTATATAAATGGCAGCTAAAAATTACATGAGGTTACGGAATTCTATACTAGTCTTGACATCTCTCTCTATATTTTGCAAGTCTTAATGTTATCCTTTGATAGTCTAATTTGTGCAGAGGATACCTATACTGGAAAACTGATCCTCAAAAACACAGTAATCCATTCAGGACTTTTGTCAAACAGATTGCTGAGTCTAACCTGCTTTCCATAGAAACCAACCAGACACATATATTGGAAACTCAAATTCAGATTCGGTGAATGTTAGTGATTATCTAACACAAGACAGTAAAAGGGCTTACCTTGTTAAAAATGTCTTTAGGTTGGACAGTAGAAGTATCTGTGTTTGCTGGGTATATTTTGGATGATAAAGGTGATGATGACGATGAGAAAGAGAAGATAGGGATTTTGCTTGTGGATGATGATGGGTTTTGAGGTTGGCCTGTGAAATTAGACAAATGAGTTTGTATGCAATTTGAGACTTTCTGAAAGGTTAAGGAGAGATTCTGCAATGGATTGTCAGACATTTTGTTACAGACACAAGAAGGCGGGACTGTAGAAATTTCGAGGGTGGATTAAGCCTCGTTTTGTTCGGTTCGGTTTGTCCATATAAGAAGGCCGAAAGTCCATGTTTGGTTCACTTAAAATTGGGAAATCAGATGGAAATCCCTTTTCATTTCTTGTCAATATATTGTTCGGTTTGCCATTAATAGCCGATTCTATTACGTCTAACATCGAGATTAAATTACACGAATTACTTTTCACTTTGATAATAATAAAACGCTGTCATAAGAAAATATAATTTCAACTAAGTTCGTAACATAAATTTTATTTTTGAATGCTAAATGATATCATTTATATAGAGTATAAAAGTCACAACCTATCTATTCATATATTCATAAATTAATAAAATGGAATGAGAAAATAGAATTTTACCTTTAGTTCTGGCTTTGATACGTAACAAATATTAGGTTCTACCATCCAATTGATCAAATATCAGTTACTTTTTTATAAAAAAATATATATTTTTTATATTTCAAATTTAATTTTAGGAACCTTTGAGTGCATGATATTTTTTATAACTTTTTTTATTATTTTATTCGAAAAAAAATATTGCTACGGATCCTGGTGCGCTCAACCCACCTGAGTTGAAAAGAGTTGATTTTTAAGTGATTTTTTTTATTAATGTATAAAATTTAAATTCTAAAATCATATCTATTAAAAAAGTTAAATTATTTCACTTTTATTCCAAAAATGATTAATGTTATTAAAAAAAATAACATGATAAAAAAAATAATCAAAATATATCAAGTCGGTTTTCGTTTACTTTTTAATGGATACATATTTGTATGTTAACTCCAAGCTGAGAAAACTCTAACTTTAGTCAACAAAAGAATCTGATTGAATCTTCAAAAATTTGTTCAAAGATTAATGAACATAGACACGCTTTGCTTTTGTCACATGGGATATGAACCCCATGGGCATGCGTGTGGAACTTTAGGCATTGGTAATTTGACCTCTCTGAATTTTAGTGCATGCTAAGTATCTGTTATGTGATCCAATCTGGCATCCCTGCAAAAATATCAGCTAAATTATACCCCACTCCCTGCAGGCAGGAGAGTGGCGAACAACACCTCCAAAAGTTCAACTCTCCTTGCGTTTCAAAGAAGATAAAAGATTGATTAACCACCAAAGAAAAGATAATGAGAAGATAACGTAACGTTGCAGCACAAATTCTCATACAAAGACTAGCCGACCAGGTCTTCCTGTTCTTTGTATCGAAAGATGTAATTAGAGGAAAGAAGTACTTCTTTGTTTCTCTTGAAATTCAGATTTCAGGCAAGGTAATTTCTTCAGACAAATTATTTTTCTTTTATTGATTGGTATGGAGAAACTAGCTTCATAATCCATAAAGATCTGCTTTTTAGGAGAAACCCAGTTCAACTAAATCCAGGGTCAAAGTTTAAACCTCCTCTAGATCCTGTCTGTGTGGATGGGTGAAGAGGGAATGCCAGTTGATGCAGAGGACAAAGCTAAAACAAGTCCAAAACTAACACTATTGCCTCTTATTGCTTTGATATTCTATGATGTATGTGGGGGTCCGTTTGGTGTTGAGGATTCAGTGAGGGCTGGAGGTGGCCCTTTATTGTCTTTGCTTGGTTTCTTGTTATTCCCTTTAATTTGGAGCATACCGGAAGCTCTAGTCACAGCAGAGCTGGCCACGAGTTTCCCTGAGAATGGTGGATATGTTATTTGGATATCTTCAGCTTTTGGTCCCTTCTGGGGTTTCCAAGAAGGATTTTGGAAATGGTTTAGTGGGGTTATGGATAATGCCCTTTACCCTGTGTTGTTTCTTGATTACTTGAAGCATTCACTTCCTATTTTTAACCAATTAATAGCTCGAATTCCAGCTCTTTTAGGCATTACAGTTTCTTTGACATATTTGAATTATAGAGGTCTGCATATTGTTGGGTTTTCAGCAGTTTCCCTTGCTGTTTTTTCGCTATGTCCATTTGTTGTAATGGCTATTCTTTCAATTCCTCGAATTAGGCCTAAACAATGGCTAGTTGTAGATTTTAGGAAAGTAGATTGGAGGGGATATTTTAATTGCATGTTTTGGAACCTGAATTATTGGGACAAGGCTAGTACTCTAGCAGGGGAGGTTGAAAATCCCAGCAAGACATTCCCAAACGCACTTTTTGGTGCTGTGATTTTGGTGGTTCTTTCATACTTAATTCCACTTCTTGCGGGCACGGGGGCATTGAGCTCGCCCTCTAGCGAATGGAGTGATGGGTACTTTGCAGAAGTTGGGATGTTGATTGGAGGGGTTTGGCTTAAATGGTGGATCCAAGCAGCTGCTGCTATGTCTAACTTGGGATTGTTTGCAGCAGAAATGAGTGGTGATGCTTTTCAACTTCTTGGTATGAGCGAGATGGGGATGCTTCCATCTATATTTGCTTCAAGGTCAGTCAACTTGTCTCAATTTTTTTTCCTTAATGCTTTGGATTCCAATGATAGCTGCTTTTCTTTATGATTGAAGATTAATATATTATGAAGCAACTCAAGCAAAATATCCCCTATGATCTATTTCAATTACCTCCGAGATAATTTTAACAGGGTGATGCTAAATCATAAAATGCTGCACATCAATTTTATTTTTCAGTATTTGAACTTGAAGTTTTGTTATATTTGCCAAATAAGCCCTATTAGTGCACCTTAAGGATGTGGGTTCCTCATCAAATTGATTGAACTGTTTATGCTTCCCAGGTCCAATTTCCAAACATAATCAACTAGGCCATAAATATTGTGTAAAGTTCGTTCAAAATAGAAAATTTTACATCATTTGATTACTTTAATGTGTTTCTGCAGGTCCAAATATGGAACGCCCACCATTAGCATTTTGTGCTCTGCAACTGGAGTAATCTTCCTGTCTTGGATGAGTTTTCAGGAAATCCTGGAATTTCTGAACTTCTTATATGCTATAGGAATGCTCCTTGAGTTTGCGGCTTTCATAAAATTGAGGATGATGAAGCCAGAGCTCCATAGGCCTTATAAAGTTCCGTTGCAAACATTTGGTGCAGCACTGCTTTGCCTTCCTCCTGCAATGTTACTTGTTCTCGTTATGTGCCTGGCTTCTTTGCAGACATTCTTAGTTAGCGGTGTGGTTATTCTCTTGGGGTTCCTCCTATACCCGACTTTACTTCATGCCAAGGACAGGAAATGGGTCAAATTTGGTACAGAAGAACCAGGATTGCCTTCCAATGCATCACTGGAAGAGAACTCGATTCTGCTACATCCGCATCAGGAAGTAGCAGATGAGGCTTCAGTCAGCCTTCTTTCAGATTTATCATCAACAAAACAGGGGCAACAAAGCTGTGAAGCTTTGGTGGAAGGAGTTCTGAAATCCGAATGAGAAGTCCTTGTGTAATTTTATACCGTCAATCATACTCAGAATTTAGCTTCAACATTACCCCTAATCATGTATATCATATATAAATAAGTTAAACCCGAAATGGATTTGGATTCAGTTGTATTTCTATTACATCCTCCTTTGCAATTGTATTGACTGGTAAAAGAATTACATCATCTTTATTAGGTCCACATTAAATAAAATAGTTTTTGACTGGTCTGTGTCAGAATAACGAACCGCTGAAAAAAAAGTATCTGTTTTAATTGCTCCACATGCAAAAGAAAATAACTAGCCAATTAAAATTTTGTTTGAATAGTCCATGTATAAAAGAATTGTCAACAATAAAGAAAATCAGACGCTACATATCAGTTCTTTTGTCTGAGGCTGTTTACGTGACGGAGAAACCGTATCGAAGAACAAAGGGATAAAAGGGAAGAAAGAGGAGGAATAGAAGAACCCTAAAGAAGAACGGAAAGACAATTGCACAAAAGGATGTTACCTTTTCATGGAATATATTATATTATATTTGAATATTAGCCATCAATCATTCAATCCTATTAGGTATTAACTAAACCTTGTTACCTGTGATGATAATTTGAATCTAATTAGTTTCTTTACTCTTTCATTTTTTTTTCTATTTCTTGTTTTACAAAATTTAATTAATCAATTATTGTTGTTAGTTTTGTTATCAAAATCTTGATGTTGACGTTACTTTAATGTTTGCTATTTTTTTAATGAAATATCTGTACTTTATAATTTTTTTTTAATTTAAATACTTGTATTGATTTTAAAATTGATCAAATTTCGTAAGTATAAATATTTAAATATATAAAAAATTAATACAAATTCTCAAATTAAAAATAAAAAATAAAAAGTAAAACCAATTTACTAATATATTAAAATAAAATAAAATAACGTTTTTCACTGTTATTCAATATGTTGCCTCGTTTTTCCACTTTAAATTTCTTTTACATAAATTTGAAGTAATTTTTTAATAATCAATATATAGCCATTCTAAATCGACATGACAATTCGACATGGATTTTTAATAATTATATTCTTAAAGTCATCGTTATGTTATTGTCGATTTATTTGAAAAGAAAAATCTTGAATATTCATTATACTTTATTAGAATGCAATCGTTTTATTGCCATACCAAAAAGAAATAAATAAGTGGGGACTGCCTGTTATGAAAAGGTTGCAATATGTGCTAATTTTTTTTAATGAAATGAGATCGGCTTTTTTAATTTTAGAGTGCAAATAAATAAATTTTCTAGTATTACTGTATTTTTTAAATCGAAGACTAAAAGTAAAATTGTTTCTTTTACCATATCTATATATAATACTACAAAAGTTTATGGTGAATTTGGATATGTTTCCATTACTCGATCTTTCATACTGATCAAATATTAATTTAATCACAGCAAAAGGTATTTAATTATAATTATTTGTCTAAATTAAAATTTAGAAAAATTAATATTAAAACATGGCATTAATTAAAGACCTTTTTATCATTCAGACTTGGCAAAAAATGAATATTATTTTCTAAAAACTGTGTATGATATAATTTTTTTTATACTAAATTTAAAATTTATAAGCTATCAAAGTTATTAAAATGGGTAATAAGACCGGTACACAAGTGCAATTTTTTTTTCTCTGAAGGTTGTTTGCTAAATGACGTGACACCTTAAATATAAAGAGAAAATTGTAATTTCAGTGTCTAAGTTTTTGTTTTTATTATGATGAAATGTCTAACGTTTTATTTTACTTATTTGGGTAACCAATCTTTGTTTTTGTTTTTTCCTTTTTCCTTATTTGAGTGAATTTCATTGTTTTTATTTTACCTATTGGAGTCATTAATCTCTGATTATTATTATTATTATTTTAATATTGGATGCATTTCATAACATGAAGTTGTTAAATATTTATGTGATCAATATCAACTAACATGTAGTCCTTTTGTACCGACACATTGCGAAATGTCTCACCCAAAATTATGGAGAATATATATATATATATATAAAAGGTGGCAACAATTCAAAAAGAAGAAAGAAAAAAAGAAAAAAAGAAAAATAGAAACATTAATTTTTTAATAAAAAATTACGTTAATGTTGCGTCAATTCAGAATTCGAATCGGTTCTCAGAAGTTCTTTATTTTGAACATAGTTTTCATCACTCGTCTGGTTTGGTGACAAACAACTCGAAAGTGACGTCATTTCTTTTACGTAATGTTTCATGATATTTCCAAACTTCTTTGAGTTAGCATATAATCCACCAATCTTTCTATCCATTACTTTGTATCAAGTAACATATAATCCACCAACTTTTTGATCCGTTAAATGCCGACATGGTCGTTATCAACCGACATGTAATTATTTTAACAAACAATGGATTCCGCTCGAAAAAAAAAGACCTACTATATCTAGTTTTTTTTGTTTTTTTTGTTTTGTTTAAAGACTCAACTTTTATTTGCTTATTTGGATAATTAAAATTTGATTTTTTTTATTTGAACGTATTTCGTCACATAAATCCGTTAAATATTAAAATGATTGATACCAATTAACACGTAGTCATTTATATTAACACATAACAAAAATGCCTCACTCAAAATTATTGACAAGAAAAACAAAACAAAACACACACAATATATATATGTATGGACCAATAGAAATAGTAAAACAATTTTGAAAATGATGTTAATATTGCTTCAACTCAGCATCCGAATCAATCCTCAAAAGTTCACTGTTCCGAAAATATTTTTCATCTCTCGTATAGTTTAGTGACAAAAAGCTCAAAAAATGATATCATTTTCTTTGTGCAAGGTTTTTTTGGCATTCCTAAACTTCTTTGGATAAACATACAATCCACCAACCTTTTGATCCATTTTTCTCTAATGGACTTCAAATAATTTGTGAAAGCATGTTTAGTGAGTACAAAATCATTTTTTATATATATTTTTTGTTCTCGGTAGTTTCAAGTGGGTCTTGCTTTTTGCTACATGTCTATACAAAAAGACCATATGTTAGTTTGTACCGGCTACATGAGCATCTCACGGTCTCAAGTGATGAAATACGGTTAAATAGAAAAACAATCAAATGCTACTTGTACGTACAAAAAGATTATGTATCGGTTGGTACTAGCTACATATTTAACGGTGTCTAGTGATGGAATGCACTCAAATAATAAAAAATAATAATAATTGAAGGTTATCACTCAAATAAGTAATATAAAAGGCTAGGAGCTCAAACATAAATAATAATAATAAATAAATAAATAAATATTGGATATTGGATTTGTAGTTTTCACTAATCTCAAGCGAGAGCTACTTTTTGTCATCCATCATGCACAAAGCGGCCATGTATTAGCGGATATCAAAAATCTCGGCATTTAATAGTTTTTGTTATGAAATAATGAATGTTCATCTACTTTTCTTATCCTCACTACTCATAATTCTTAATATGATTCAATTCATTATTCAATATGAGAAATTGAAAGGATGATGCAATTGATTATTCATAGTCCCCTTCCAATTCTCTCCTTAATTTTGAAACCTATAAATAGGCTTGATTGTTCTTTAGTTGGTGTACAAGTTTTCTAAAGAAAATAAGAAAAACTTTGAAGTTCTTTATCACTTGTATTCACATTATAGTGATTTCATTTGTTTGTCATTCTTTCCTTCAATTCTCCTATTAATTCTATTTATTTTATAATACGTTATCGGCACGATGCTCTAACCAATCGAGACAATAGACCATAAGGTATGTATCTACCAAAAGATTTAATCGAGTTGTTTCAACAATTGAATTTCTTCTACACAAGTGCTCTACCAAAAGATCTAAATTATTTAGATAATTAAGAGGTATGTATCTAATTTATTCGTGTACTTTAAATCTATTGATACATGAAATATATATTTAAAAAACTTAAATGATCTATTAATGATATAATATATGTTATTTGAAAAGCTTTAATTTTATTATTATATTTATTCTTATTTTTTTAATATTATTATTATATATTGTATTATAGAATTTTTATTATATCAAACCTCATAAACTTAATTTGATGACTCTTGATACTTTGAATAAGAATTATTGATTATGAGTGCTTGATTTTGAAAAAATATTCTCTACTTTTTATATCTCGGATATGCTCCTACGATAGCATATCGAGAAAAAGAGTTTAAGAAATATTTTGAATCGATTTTATACTTTTTAATGGCTAAATAAAATAAAAAAGAATAAATTTCATCCAATTGGATCTACTCCATTCCCCGAAGTGAATGTGACAATTTATAATAATTTTAGACATGGATGAAGATGTGGTCATAGCCATGGATATGGTCGAAATAATTATCATTATAATCGTAATGACTATAATATTACATCTCACCACCGAAGTGGATAACTATGAAAAAAAATAAATAAAGTCGGTATTCTGAAAAATAAATATTATAGATGTAGAATGAATGAATATTGATCGTGTACATGTCGTATACCAAAGCACCTCATCGAGGCTTGTTAATCCTTGTTGAAAAATAAAGAGTAAAATATAAAGACCACTTTTATATATCAAAGTAATAGTAATTGAAATTAATTACTTGTTAGTTTTTCTATTTATAAATAAAATGTTTTATATTTCTTATAATTTATGTCATATATTGATGGTTACAAATTTATTTTATTATTTATTTATTTATTTGTGTTTATAATGAATATATTGATTTATTTATTTTGTATTGATTTATTTGATTATTTATTTTATGTTAATATTATATAATAGAAAGCTTTAGAAGAGCGACTATATTATTATCTAAAGAGATAGATTTTGAAGGCTCTAGAAGAGCGATTATATCATGACTTGAAGAGATAAATTTTTAAAGCTCTAGAAGAGTGAATAAATTATTACTTGAAGAGATAACTTTTAAAAGCTCTAGAGAGTTGATATATTATTATTTGAAGTGACATAATTTAAAGGTTCTAGAAGAGCAAATATTTTATTATCCGAAAGGATAAATTTATTATAAATGATGTACTATTGTCTTCAAAGTCTCTTCGAAACTTGTTGAGTTTTAAAGATATTCATTTAAATTGATATCATATCAAGATAAAAAAAAATATGAATACTTATATATTATAATCATTATATTGGGAAGAAAATATGTGTTAAAAAATTTATTCGTTTTCTCTTATAGTCTTTATTATAAATATTGAAATGATTGAAACAAATATTATAGTAAACCGAAGTTTACTAATTTAAATGCTTTTATCATGTGACATAACCAGTTGTGCTATCTTGGGTCTTTTATGATGCAAAAAATTATCAAAAATTCATATGGGCATCTATTGAAGAGCCGGAAGATTCTTCAATTCAATTAATTTTCATATTCCGCATGTAGCTAAGGCAAATTGATGATTAAGCTATCATCAAGTAAAATTGAGATTGAATATCCGGTATTTTAGAATGTATTCAAGGTGATATATGTGGATCAATTCATCCACCATGTTGACCATTTAAATATTTTACAATTTTGATAAATACATCCACAAGATGGTCACATATATGCTTATTAGCTACTCAAAATCTAACATTTTCGAGATTGCTAGCAAATAATTTGATTTCGAGCATAATTTTCAAATTATGTCATTGAAACAAGCCACCTTGATAATGATGATGAATTTATTTTTCAAGCATTAAATTATTATTGATTGGCTATTAAAATAAAGGTTGAACATCTTGTTGCTCATGTTCATACTAAAAAAGGTTTAGCAAAATCATCTATCAAAAGGCTCCAATTGATAGCTAAACCATTATTTAAAAATAAAACTCCCTATTTGTGTTTTGGGGCATATAATCTTACATGCAGCAACACTTATTCGCATATGACTCATAAGTTATCAAAAATTCTCTCATCTTCGGTTGATTTATGGTCATGAGTCAAATATTTTTTATTTAAGAATTTTTTGGCATTGCGGTGTATATCCTTAGTGCTCCTCCATAAGAAAATAAAATGGGCACTTAAAGGAGATTGAGAATATCTATTGGATTTGAATCGTTTTTGATAATTAAATCATGAATAAGTGATATTTTTACATCTTGATTTATCGACTCGTCATTTTGATGAAATAGTTTTTCTAAAATTAGGGGAGAGAATAAACAAAATAAACGAGTTGAAAATATTAAAAAAAGAGATTACATGGAGTACTTTATATTTATATCAATTTGGTATAAAACAATGTGAACTAGAAGTTTATAAGATAATTCGTTTACAAGGTATTATAAACCAACTGCTAGATGTATTCTCATATCTTAAAAGAGTAAATAAAATGCATATCCTCGTTGAGAATGCTTCTACTAGAATTGATGTCCTAGAAGGACGATCTATTAATATTATAGCTAACGAATTTAAAGCATGCCTAAAGCGTGGAAGACCGATCGGTTCTAAATATAAAAATTCCTAAAAGAAAAGGACAAGATGAAAATATAAAGGATGTAAATATTCATAAAACGGTCCAAGATATTTCTAATAATAAGCTTCTAGAAGAAGTCCAAATACTTGAGAAAAATCAAGAGATTTTGATAAATTATGTCAATACAAGGAGAAAATAGGACCGAAGAGAAATATTTATTGATAAGATTTTTGTATGTAAGGTTACAATTGATATTTTGAATAAAAATAAGGATCCCGAGCCTAAATTATTAAAGAATGTTGACATAAAAATGATTGGTCTAAATGAAACGAGCAATCCAAGTAAAATTATGTTCTCTTACAAAATAGTAGTTTTTTGAACCCATAGCTAAAACACTCGAAGATGTTAAGCTCGGTGAGATACCAATAAGTATTTATATGAACACGAAATAAGAAAGATGAGATTGTAAGATACAAAGCATAACTTTCAAAACAAGAGTTTTTGCAAAGAACTAACATTGACTATGAGAAGACATATTCTCATATAATGGATGTAATTATGTTTTATTATCTAATTATACTAGCAAAATATATGAAAAACATTCATATGCATGTGTTTAATGAATGTGATCATAATTTATTTGTTCATTTGAGATGAATCGGTATGAAAGTCCTAGAAGGACTTAACATGCCATAAGCATATAATATATATTCTCGAGATAAGAATTCAATTAAATTATAGAGATCTCTATTAGGATTATTTTAGTATTTGTTTTATTATTTTGGTTTTTAGAAATTTAATTTATACTTTTTATATTTTATTTTTATATCTACTCGTTTATTACTAACCCGTGTGCATATGATACAATCACTTCAATGATTATTTGTTGAAAGACAGTTATAAAAAATAATCCTATTTATTCATATGTTTTTATTTGAAAAGGGGTTTGTTGTATATGTTGATAACTTAAATATTATTAGAACTTCCGAAGAGATTTCAAGTGTCATAAGTTACCTAAAAGGAAAATTTAATGTGAATATCTTGAGAAAACAAAATGTTATCTCGACTCACAGTTTGAGTATTCAAAGAATGAGATTTCATTCATCAGTCAATTTATATAAAAAAAGTTCTACAATGATTCTATATAAAGATCATTTATTGACTAGCACGATGGTAGTTCATTCACTTGATATCCAAAAAGACCCTTTTTCGATGCCAAGAAGATAACAAAGAACTACTTGATCCCGAAGTATCATATTTTAGTGTCACCGGTGCATTGATGTATCTTGTTAATAATACCGGACTCGATATAGTCTTTTCTATAAATTTGTTAGCAAGTCATAGTTACGTTTCAATATAGAAATATTGAAATAAAGTTAAATATATATTACGTTATCTTCGATGAATAATTGATATGAGCTTATATTACTCCAATAAATCAAAGACAATATTAATTGGTTATGCGGATCCAGATTATTTATCCGACCTACATAAAGCTCGATCACAACTGGTTATATATTTACATATGGAGATCCAGCTATATCTTTGTGTTCTATAAAGCAAACTATAGCTACCACATCTTCAAATCATGTAGAAATATCAATTCACGAGGTAAGTCAATAATGTATTTGGCTAAGATCAACGATTCATCATATTCGAGAGACATGCGGTTTATCTACCAACGAAAAGAAGTTTCAACAAAATCATATGAGGATAATGTTGTTTGCATAATTTCATTGAAGGAAGAATACATCAAAGTGACAATCTAGCAGATTTATTCGCTAAAGCATTACCTACCATAACTTCGAGAAGATGATTCATAAGATTGGAATGCGTCGTCTTAGAGATCTTAAATAATGCCTTCAACGAGAGGGAGACCAAAGTGGGGATTAATGTGTGCAAGGAATATTGTACTTTTTTTCGTTCACTAGGATTTTTTTCCCACTCGGGTTTTTTCCTAGTAAGGTTTTAACGAGGCATGTTCCTTATACAATGAACATCCAAGGGGAGTGTTATGAAATAATGAATGTCTATCATTATGTTCATCCACTTTTCATATCCCCACTACTCATAATTCTTAATATGATTCAATTCATTATTCAATATGAGAAATTGAAAGGATGATGCAATTGATTATTCATAATCCCCTTCTAATTCTCTCCTCAATTTTGAAGCCTATAAATATGCTTGATTGTTCATTAGTTGGTGTACAAGTTTTCTAGAGATAATAAGAAAAACTTTGAAGTTCTTTATCACTTGTATTAACATTACGGTGATTTCATTTTCTTGTCATTCTTTCCTTCAATTCTTCTATTATTTCTATTTATTTTATAACAGTTTTGACATTTTAACTTATAGATTTTTATGAATGTTAATATTTAACCAAACACCATTCTCTTACTAAATAAATAGGTACAATATGAATTTTTTGATATTAAATATAAATTTTATAAAGCTAGCAAAAACATACATAGGGCATTAATATAAGATTGCTTTTACAAATTTTAACTATTATTTCTAACGAAATAACACTCTTGAAAATCTATCATATTTATTAGTATAGTGAAAAAAGTTTAGTATCTTTTCTATATTTTTTGTTAGCACATAAATATAAATTAAGAAATAGATTAAAAAACTAAATGATATAAAAGTCAGTAACTAGATTAGCAAACTACATTAATATTATCCCAAAGAGCTAGATGATGTCAGGAAGAGAAAAAGTAATTTGATGTTTTGGTTTGTGAATTTTTCTCAACGACCTCTCGGAAATTCTGTAACACTGATTCTTGCCACCATGTAATTTTCAAGGCAAGGCACGAAAGGGCGTGTTTGAATTTATAACGAACAAACGAACTTTCATCGTCTGTGACTTGATTTGAATATCGCATGATAAACAGCTGGAAATGAATTTTAGTGCTTCGGAGAGCAAACCTATAAAATCAGTTGATAAAACAGCAAACAAACAAGCCCTCTGTCTAAGTGCACGTGTGTTGACTTGTGTCTGAAAAGACGACCCACAAAGCCCACCAAGTCCTTTCTTGGGTCTGCTTCTTTACACACACCAAAAAAAAAATAAAAAATAAAAACACCAAAGATAGAAGAAGCAGAAAAATAGAAGTGAAAAACAGACTCCATCGATCAACCTGAAAAATCCGTACATAGTTGCAGAGAAGCACGAAAAAAAAGAAAAAGAAAAAAGAAACCAATTCACAGTTTGGTACGTACTTCACTCCATCTCATTCAGTTCTCAATTAACTTTTTGGGTGATTGATTTTCGTTAAAATCTCAAATGGGTTCCTATTATTTTGTTGAATTGTTTCTTGAATCTTCATAATTTGATTGATTTTTGTTTCTGATACTTCTGTTTACTTAATTCAGAACTACACTGAATTTTTTTGTTTGTTATTTTTTTAATCTTTTCAGTGTGTGTAACTCTGTTTTAAATATTCAAGTTGTATTCTTTAGCTAAATTTATACCTTGGGTTTGTTCATGTTTAATTAGAACTAGAAAAATGTGTGAGCTTTATTTGAATTTTGATGAGTTTTTTTGGTTACTGTGCAGCTGTCATTGGGGTTTTTGGTAGAGGGTTTTAGGTTTTGGATTTATGAGGAAGCGGTGTGAACCTTGTGATGTTGTGGGTTTTGCTCGAAAGTTAGGATTTTGATGAGGGTTTGGATTGGCTGAACTTAAGTAATTTTTGGGGGTGAAAATGACTCTGTCCAATCAAATGTCTATTAGAACTGATACTTTAGAGGTCAAATCCTTGATTGTTAAAAGGATCGGGCAGCAAAAAGCAGATAAATACTTTTATCAGCTCACAAGATTGCTTAGTTCGAAGATTACCAAGTGTGACTTTGATAAGTTTTGTTTTGGGATTATTGGTAGAGAAAATATCCCTCTTCATAACCACTTTATTCGATCCATTCTCAAGAATGCTTCCTGTGCAAAAGTTCCACCATCCAAAAGTGTTAAAAGAGGGGGAAGTAACCTCACTGTTAAAACTGCAAATGGATATCAGAAAAATAGTCTTCACTCGCTTTACGGGGATGCCTTCCCTTCTTCCCCACGCAAGGCAAGGTCCCCTGTTAATCGAGATCGCAGGTTTAGGGACCGCCCAAGTCCTTTGGGCCCACCTGCAAAGCCTCAAAGTGTAGAACTTGAGGAATTGAATGAAAGGGCACAAGAACAGCAGAGTGCAACAGAGTTGCTTTCACTTGGTAGTAGACCTCCAGTGGAAGTTGCTTCCGTGGAAGAGGGAGAAGAGGTTGAGCAGATGGCAGGAAGCCCCAGTGTTCAGAGTAGAAGTCCAGTCACTGCTCCTCTTGGTATTTCCATGAATTTCAGTGGATGCCGGAAAGCTCTTTCAAATCTTTCTTTATGCAATAATTACCTTACAAGGACTTGTCTGAGCAGTGGCGAGCTTCCTGATACTAGATCATTAGGAAGTCAGTTGGGGCAGAAGTTGGGGATGGAGGGCATTAGCATGTCTTTGGACTGTGTTAACCTGTTGAATAATGGGTTGGATGCGTATTTAAAGAGGTTGATTGAGCCTTGTATTGCTTTAGCTGGTTCGAGGCGTGGAAAGGAGTACTTGAAAAAGGCAAGTGATCAGTACATTCCTGGTTTGAATGGGATGTTACCTGGGAAATACATTCAAAGAGAGACAGAATCAATTTATGCATCCATGTTGGATTTTCGTGTCTCAATGGAGTCAAATCCCCAGATACTTGGAGAGGATTGGCCCACACAACTTGAGAAAATTTCCTTGCATGGGTTTGAAGAGTGATAGATACTCGGAGTGGATTGGCCCACATAATAGCTTTGGTTGTTAAGTGGTTGATGAAATTGGATGTCAGTTTGTAGTCACTATACATCAATAATTAGATTTCTGTGTGTCATACGTGCCACTGGAATGCTTCTTGGGTTCTCAGCTTTAATAAAGTTGTGAATAGAGAAGCTTGTACTTCATTGACCTCATAATGTTATTATCTTGGACAACATAGCCTTGACTGCATCCCATGCTGTTGCTTGTTTTAGTTATGCGCCTCTGGCTTCTGTGGAAAACATTCTTAGTTAGTGGTGCAGTTTTTCTTCTGGGATTCTTCTTATACTCACTTTAGTTCATGCCAAGGACAGGAATGCTGGTCAGCAGGGACAACTAGATTGTGCCAGAACCACAATGAAGAAATTGCCAATGAGGCTTAAGGCAGCTTTCTTTCCATTTCGTTATACACAGAAACAGATCAAGAAGATTGAAGTTTTGGTGGAAGGAGTTTTTGAAGTCATAGTGAGAAGTTCTTGTATAATTTTGTTCTGTAAATCATTTTTAAATTTTGCTTCAATAGGGTCGCTAAT
Source organism: Dovyalis caffra (assembly GCA_963924115.1). Taxonomy (NCBI): domain Eukaryota; kingdom Viridiplantae; phylum Streptophyta; class Magnoliopsida; order Malpighiales; family Salicaceae; genus Dovyalis; species Dovyalis caffra. Next base: position 7,197,842 of record CAWUPB010000913.1, on the reverse strand, counting down.
TGAAAAATGTATAGATTCGCTCTCTCCCTTGTAAACTGTTATTCTGATAAATGATGCTCTTGAAGTGATTTGGTCTGATAGTCTTTCTCAACGACTTGAAATCCTGGAATTGTTGTTGTCCTAGGAGAGACTTTTATGGCAGAGGAAAATGAGAGATTAAGTAGTTCTTCTCTCCATGATTCTGCCACCTGGTTGCTTCAAGGCAGGAAGGGGGTATGTTTCTATTAGCTCTAAGTGATTTCAATTTAGTTTTACTTGACTGGCTGCTTGGAAATAGTTTTGCCGCTTTACATTAAAATTTTCTAATTTGTCTCTTAGAAAAAGAATTTTTTTTCCTCCTTGACTCCATAATTTCAGGCCCAGGGATGCCTCGTAAAATTTCATCAACTCCTAAACTATGCCTTTAGTGTCATTTTTCACCACCAAGATCAACTTCTTTTGAAAAATAAGGCTAAATGGATTAAACTTCTTTTCAATTTTAGTTCATTTCAAATCAGTTTTAAACTTTTAATTTTAAGTTTGACTTTCCTTGACTTTTTTTAAAAAAATTCAATCCATCTTATAATTTTCAGTTTTCATTTTTTTTTAAAAAAATCAATTTTAGGTATTTTAAGCTCAAGTTTTGCACACACATTGAGAAAAATTCAATCTTTTTTTTTAAAAAAATCCTAGATTTTTTCAAGATTTTAAAAATATATTTTTAGTTTCCGAACATTAAAAATGTAGAAAATCGAAAAAATTAGAAAACAATCTAGAAATTTTTTTGGAAAGTTTTAGATAAATCTTACTAAATAATTTTTATCATAAAATTATTTATATAACCGTTATGTTTTCTTTAAAAGAAAACTAAGTGATGTATTAAATCTTAAAAAAATAATAATAAAACTCAGGAGAGAAAAAATTCGAATTTAAACTTTTTTTAAATAAACTAAAGATCAGAAAATTTTCACCTATTTAGCTGAAAAATAATTAAAAACTGTGCTTTGTGTAAAAATCAACCTAATATACGTCCCTTTTTAGGGATAAATAATGCCACTAGCTGGATTACAATATAGGCTGGATTAATTTGTTGCAGAAATATGAGGGCGACTATGACCCAATAATACTAGAGGAGTTTAAAATCAGATTTGCTTTTTAATATTTCAGAAACAAATTGATTGTGTAATGTTATTGTCCGATAAATCGTAGAAATTAAACAAAAGCATCAAAATTCAAAATTATCTTAGCAGACGGTAAAAATTATCCGAGTGTAAATGATCACCATTTTGATTAGATTACGAAGATCTGATCTTGAGCAAACAATGAGACTCTTGGTGCTTGAAAGTTAGTCCAAATTACATCTTTGCTGGAAAAAAAGTGTATATATATATATATATATAAAACTTTTCTTTTATATGTTATTTATTTTTGGATAGGAAGCAGGAAGCTTTTCCGTTTTCACTTGCATGATCTATGTTTGTGGACATTCCTTAAATCGTTAAAACTGCCAAAAATCAGTTTAAAAAACGGCAAACAAACAGGCCTTTCAGAAAGCGCACGTGACATGTGTTGTGGAGACTTGTGTCCTAAAAGGCCCACGACCCATACTTACTGGCTTCGGTCTGTTTCTACGACACCAGAAAAAACATAACAGAAAAAAAAAATAATAATAATAAATATATATATATATATACACACACACACATATAATATATATAAAATATACAGACAAGGTGTCGTTCACCGGAAAAACCCTTGCACAAGCACAAACAAACATTGGAAGCCCTAATCACATTTCGGTACGTATCTCATTCTACTTTGTTTAATTCAAAATTCACCATTTGGGTTTTGGATTTTCATTGAAATCTCAAATGGGTTTCTGTTGTTTTTTCAATTCGGTTCTTAAATTACCTAATTGTGTTTCTATTTCGAGAACTTCTGTTCATGTAGTTCTTAAATTAAAGTAGTTTCTTTGTTTATTATACTTCCTGTTTTTGTTTGTGCGCGTACTTATATTAAAATTATAAGCCGTGTTTTTTTAGCTGAATTTTAACTTGGGGTTTGTTAATGTTTGATTAGAACTAGAAAAAACGTGTGAACTTTGGTGAATTTTGATGTATTTCTGGTTACTATGCAGATGTTGACAGTGCTTTGGAAACTAGGGCTTTAGGTTTTGGGTCTTTGAAGAATCACTTTAATGATGTGGATTGTGCTTCAAAGTTAAAGATTTTGGATTTGGTGAAGATAAATAATTTTTGAGAGAGACCGGAAGCAATGATGTCAGATGAAATGTATAGTCGAATTGATACTTTAGAGCTCAAAACTTTGATACTTAAAACGATTGGGCATCAAAGAGCAGATAAATACTTTGATCAGCTTACAAGATTGTTTAGTTTGAAGATTACCAAATGTGAATTTGATAAGTTTTGTGTTGGGATTATTGGTAGGGAAAATATCTCTCTTCACAACCGCTTTATTAGATCTATTTTCAAGAATGCTTGCCTTGGAAAAGTTCCACCACCCAAAGGTGTTAAAAGCGCAGAAAGTAACCTTACTGTTAAAACTGCAAATGGGTATCAGAGAAATTGTCTTCAGTCGCTTTACGGGGATGCCTTTCCTTCTTCTCCTCGCAAGGGACGATCACCTGTTAATCGTGATCGCAAGTTTAGGGACCGCCCAAGTCCTCTGGGCCCACTTGGTAAGCCCCAAAGCCTGGCATTTGAGGAATTGAATTCCAGGGCCCAAGAGCAGCAAAGCGCGACAGAATTGCTTTCACTTGGTAGCAGACCTCCAATTGAAGTTGCTTCTGTGGAAGAGGGAGAAGAGGTTGAGCAGATGGCTGTAAGCCCTGGTGTTCAGAGTAGAAGCCCGGTTACTGCTCCTTTTGGTATTTCGCTGAATCCGGGCGGATCTCGTAAAGCTCTTTCAAATATATCCATTGGGAGTAATTACATTCCAGAGACCTGTCTAAACAGTGGAGAGCTACCAGACACAAGATCATTAAGAACTCGTTTGGAGCGGAAGTTGGAGACAGAGGGCATCAGCGTGTCTTTGGATTGTGTTAACCTGCTAAATAATGGCTTGGATGTGTATTTGAAGAGGTTGATCGAACCTTGTATGGCACTAGCTGGCTCAAGGTGTGATAATGAGCAGTTGAGAAGGGCAAGTGGTCACTTAATTACTGGTCTGAATGGAACATTGCCTGGGAGATATGTACGAAGACAGACAGAATCAGTTAGTGCATCCATGTTGGATTTTCATGTTGCAATGGAGTCAAATCCCCAACTACTTGGGGAGGATTGGCCTGTGCAACTTGAAAAAATTTCTTTGCGTGGTTTTGAAGAGTGATGAATAACTTCCTCACCATCACATTAGAAGTTAAGCAGTTGATGAAATGGGATGTCATTTGATAGTCACCTGCATTGATGATTCAGTTTTTTGAATCAATCATTTACTCCAATTTTGCTGTCAACCTGGTCTTGGAGCTTTACAGGCAGTCCCAAAGGGAATAACAACTAGAAGTTGTGGAAATCTTAGGTCAGCTAGACCAGTTTGCCTTTAAACGACAGCAGTCTTAATTGTTTCAGGGAAACTTGTTTATACAGTACAATGTAATACTAGATACAGGTTAGAGCTTTAGCTATTTTAGGAAATTTACCCAATTCTTCAACTAATTTCTCTCTCTCTTTTTTTTTCCCTGCCTCCCTGTATTGTATTGGGTTATCAACGAAATAAAGCTTCTTTGATTTAGAATGATGCTTACTGTTTTAGCTTCTTTTGGGTATAAATATATCTAGGACTTCATCTTGGATAATTTTTTGCTTGTTAAAACAATTTTATTTTGCATTTAATCTCCTTATCCTTGCATTCGCGATCCTTATTTGGAAGGCTGGTGACTTAGTATTGAATCTGGATGTGAATTGCTGAATATTAAATCCTGTTAGTCACAGGAAGATCTTAAGCTACCTGCCAATGGAAGTTGAAAACTGATTCTCCATTAATGAAAAGCTTAAAAACATCAACAAGAATGATCCTGCATGTCGAGTTGAATAAGTAGTTGCTGACTAAAACTAACACGATAATTTCATTTTGTAGCCCAGAGAGCATCAGAGGATTGGAACAGTGCGAGCCTTTCCATCAATCATCGTCGTCAATTTTTATCTGCTCCTTAGTTCAGATAACTGAACACCTTCTTTAATCTCTTTTTTCCTGTTCAAATGATCAGCGCTCAAATTCTGTACTCTGTGTGACTGGACTTTTCTTTTCTTATTGAAATAAGCATGGACCTTGACTTAATAAACCGTTTTTTGGAATTTCACTAAACAATGGTATCAGAACAAAATCATGTTTGTTTGAAGTTATCCAGAAGTCATCTCCTTGATAGAAGGGTCACTTGGGTTTGAGTTATTATTGGTGACAATTTGCATGTCTGATGCTGAAGTGAGCCATATTCTTTCACAATTGAGGTTTCCCTGACTTCATCATGAAGAACGTGAAGTCTATGAGTACATTGTGAACATATTTTTATCTGCAAAGAGATCACGCGGCTTCTAGTTACAGCTTTCAGTTGTTAGGTAAGAGCTGTGTCATTGGAACGACAAATGCTGAGAAGACTCTGAACTCGATTGGTTCATACTGTTTATCTGAAATCCTACTTTCTCATTCTTCTGTATTATCAATCTCTAAAAATGGGCAACATTTCTCGGTGGTCAGCACATTGAATTGGAGTTTGATATAAATTAAACGTCATTACAGAGAGCAACGTTTCAAATTAATGTTTCCAATGCCATTACGCCATTGCTTTAAAAAACACTTTGTTCTACTTTACAGATCTCGTAAATTATCTCAAAAAAATCGTGAGAAGACAAGATCAAACATGATGGTTGCTACTTGCTACTCTCAATTTGTATCAGAGATATAACTGGCAAGTTCCTCCATTGTCCGTTTCAGACAGCATTTCATTGAAGGCATAGAGTTTCGTTTTAACTGATTATGTATGCAACCACCAGTACAGTGCTGTGTAGTTAGAAGACATAATGTTGGTGAAGGAATGAAATGGCAAATATTGAACCCATCAGCTGGAAGAGCCTGCTTTCTCTAGGCTTGCCATGTATGTCATGTAGACAGTCCATAGATATGAAAATGAGTTGCTCACCAAAGGCTGTCAAAATAACACCGGGAACAAAAGTCAGAAGTCTGAAAACCAGGTCACATCAAAACGGGATGAATAATAGTTATGACTACAGAAATAATCCTAAAATATACCTGTAAATGGACGGGAATGAATCTGAATGTGACAAAATCACAAACAGGCCAGTACATAAGGCCATTTATCATTGTAGGCAATAGATCTCGCTTTAACCGGGCAATGATCTCTGCAATGTTCTCACCTGAACCAGGCAACCAAAGCAACAGACAATTATACTATAAAGTTTCTCAAGTAGCTCACACAGGTGATTGTGTATTCTGTGGGACAAACTTAACCCTTGTGTCGTGAATCAGAATGGAATGCATTTCTATTGATTAACAGTACAGGATCTGTTTGATGAATACATGTGAACAAAGATGCAAATGCACGTAGACAGAATGTTTTTAATACTAAGAATTTTGAAATATACAGACAATTCGAAACTTTTTAACACCGAGGAAGTCCAAATGAATTCAAGAATGTGCTATGGGTTGCATTTCACAATCTGTATTAGATAGGGTCAACAACTCACAATTATCATAGTTCAAATTTTCAGAATTACCTAAACCCCCTCTCATTTCCTAGTTACTAAAACACCTGCTCATTTTAATTATTCCTGCTTATTAATTGAACTTTTTGCATTGAAATGACAGCCAAGGAAGAAATAATTGAACAACAAATTGCAGATTCGATCAAGTTTATTTGTTAGTTTGCAGACTTCTATGCTTACAGCCACACAATAGTGCATAAAAAAATATGATATCTGCAAGAAATATAAGTATGTGCTTACCCTGCAGGCGTGCATTCGTTGAGAAAAAAACAACAGTCATGATAGGTCCATAGATGGTCTGACCCATGATAATCTTCTTAAATGTTGTGATTAGATCTCGTTTAGGAAGGAGTTTCGACACAAAGTTGAACCAAAAATGCAATGATGGTCCTAAAATCAGCAACCCATATCCAGCCATGCGCCAGGTCCTCACCAGATCATAAGGTTCTGAACTTGGCAGTGATATTGTCTGAGGAAAATTTGAAAAAAATATCATAAAATTATGTCAGAGTAAAGCTAGTTTCCAGTGCAAACATGCAAATATTACTCGCAATTACTTGCAGGTAAGTCTGGTGCAGACATGTTAAGTATTTGCATTAAATCAGGCAAGGAGAAGAAACAACACAACAGAAAAGGCAAAGAAGAAGCAAGGAGTGGGGATGCTGGAACTCGTACCAATCCTAAGACAACTTGGATGCATGCTTTGTCAGGGCATTCTAAACAGAGTGAGTAAAATGCAAACTGAATGCAGTTGCTAGATCAAAGTTTTATTATCCTATTCCTCCTACACTACAGCATTTCCCGAAAGGTTCTAAGGTGTCATGTGAACACTAAAGAGAGAGGATTGCTAACGAAACTGCTAGGAAGGAGTGCTATGGTGGAAACAATGGATAATTGTAGTCGACATTATTGATATAAAACAGAAGTATGAAGCAGATAAAACAACATAAACAAAGACGTGATGAGCCACCTTAACCTGTGGATAATTGGAGTAACCATTACCATAGTTTAACCCAAATTCCAAGTCATAACTAAGCAACGCCAAATATAACAATCTATCGTGACAAGAGAAAAAAGCCATCCATAAGTTCAGACAAATTAGCCAAGCAATAAAAGATTCTTCACCAGATAGAGAAAAGAAGATGGCTTTCTACTACATTAAAAAAAAACTTCCTAGTTAATCCTAAATACATCATAACACAAGGCAAAATAGCAGAACTTGGCATTAAATCAAACAACTCCAACTTTCAAGAATTCAAATTGACATCACAAATATAGCTTTCTTCTAAAATATAATACAAGATCTTATCTAAAAAGTCACCCAAAAAAGAAGCAGAAATGTTAATGTTAGGCGCAATATAAAGGAATGCTCGTTAACATCAAGGGCCACCTAATTACTCTCTTTTTCAATAGATCATCACGAACCCGGTTCAATTCTCTCTCATTTAGTTTGTTGCTCCATATGTAACTCCATAAACACAAACAAATCCACAAAAAATAATAATAATAATAAATGAAAATTAAACAATCAAAAACAAATCCTTGGAAAAATAAAACATTTTAAAAGCAAATCACTTGAAACAACAAAGACCTAGCAACCTATAAATCACGTTTAACAACTTAGTGCCTCCATATTTACCTGAGACGACAAGTCAGCAGCTATGTAAATAAGAGCAGAAGTGACACTTTTAGTTAAAACAGGTCGTGACTTAATCATCCCCAGGTACCAACCAACCAACCCAATTTTGGAAAACGCAGCAGTTTCAGGCTTTGAAGAGAAAGAAGACAAAAAAGAAGAAGGAAAGAGTTCATGATTGCATTCTCTTGATCTCTTAAAAAATTTTGGGAAACCAAAGTAAGCTCTTCTTGTCTGTTCTTGTTGTTGTCTGAGAATCGAATAAGCTGTTGTTGTTGCTCCTGCTGCTGAGTCTGTGATGTTGGTGATCGTGTGGGTGCGTATGAGGCGGCGGATGGTGGAGTTTCTCATGAAGGAGCCGCTCATTTTGGTGGTGTCTAGAAAGTGAGTTGGTGTCCCTCTGGTTTTTGTGAATTAGGGGTTTGGGCTTAGGGGTTCAGGTTTTAGAGAGAAGGGAAAGAGCGAACTATATAGCTTGTGGACCAAATACACGTAAAGGCAAGGGTTTTTTACACTACAATAGTTTCTCGAGTACGAAAGTGATTTGTACTCGCTTTTTCTCCCTCTAGGTCTTTTCATTGGTTGACATTTTTTTCCCCTGCCCTTTTTGGTTTATTTTCTTTTCGTTTTCATTTTTGTAATGCCATCGCTTTCATTTGAGTGTGATTTTTTTTCATTTTTTCTTTTTTCAAGTCACCATCAAATCACTTTGTAGCAACATAATTGGAATAGCACCAAACGTATGTTTTGGTTTGGAGATTGGTTGTAATTATGGCTTATGGTTGTAATTGTAATTATAGCCATAGTTATGAAAACAAATTTTAAAAGGTGAGGTTAATAATGAATATATTAATAAAAAAGATATCAATTATTTAAAAATTGTAAGAATATATGTTTTAAATATAGGAAAATACAATTAGTAAAATAATCTATCATTTTATATATGTGTGTATAGTTTTTAATAATAAATTATTTTTATCAAATATTATATTTTTTCTCATATATTTTTGAGTTATTGTATCAATGATTAGTTTTCGTCAAGGAAAAAAAATAAAAAATTGAGCATTATTCATGAGATGATAGAAAGATTCGTTTTAGTTATAGAGTAGGAATTTCAATATAGTACTTAAAATTAAAAAAAAAAGAGTTTAATATAGTGATTTCATTACAATTTACAAACGCACAAGCTAGAAAATAAATATGATTAATTAAAAATAAATAAAGATAATAGTTTAAAAATAAAACTAAAATTAAAAAAATGAAAGTTTTAGTAGTTAGTTAAAAAAACAGTTTATTATTAAAGAAAAAAGTGGTTTACTTGAATTATAGATGTATTGGTTTTCTGGTATTTTTTTTTATCACGTGTGGATGATCCATATTTATATAAAAAAGACACTCTTATTTTGGGGTTTTTTTTTAAATCTATTGGATAAGATATTCTTTTAAAACTAATTGTTAGTATAACAAGAATTGACACCAAAGCAAAAGAATTAATTGTTAGTTTCAAGACCTAAAAAGCAATTTGTACAACATAAAAAAACAGTAAATTATAAATTAATTCCTCAAGTTTCAAGAAATGAATTAATTAGTTTTTTATCTTAAAAACTAATTATTTAAATTTTTAATCAATATTCATCATACTTAATTTAATATTTTTTTATTTTAAAAATATTTTTTTCTCATCAGTCTTTCTATAATATCTATTTATTTTATTTTTTAAAACTAAAAAAAATTAAATAATTAGTTTTTTCAAATAAAGAAGACAAATTTATAATTTACTCCAATAAAAAGTCGTTATTATTACAAAGTTGCAGGCAAGCGAGTACCTCAATGTCCACAGTCCAGCGAGTACGTTTGAAAAGCTTCTTGCGATAGCTGCTCTATTTGAAAAGTCCCTGAAAACCACAGCAATTCGCCAAAAAATTGAGTACTCCACCCTCCAACATTTCAGTAACGCCATTGCAGATCGCTTGTTGACACGTGTTCAATCCTGCCATGCCCTTCTAGCCACGTATCTTTTATTTTTTACACGTTTCCTGGAAATCTTTGCAAACGCGATTTGCTCGCCATCTGTTCAAATGACATGTCTTTTTCATTGAACTAAGACTTCATTTTATTTGTCGATCTCCTCGCACCTTCCACGAATCACGTGTAGTTGAATTATTTTTCTCACAAAAAAAAAAAAAGGGACCACGAGCTATTTTCACACCGGCCTAGGCCATATTGAGGTAAATCTCTCTAGTGCAGTAAAAAAAGGATCATCCACATCCAAGATTAAGCATTTAGAAGCTTCTTTTATGAGAAGGATGGTGTTAAATGTTAATGTGTATCACCTAAAAATGAAAAATTAAAGCTTAGAGTTAGTGTAGACATACTGAGTCTGCTGGTTTAGGTTTTTGAAATTATCAATTATGATGTGGCCATGAATAAAGTAATTAAATATTAATTCATCATTTTATATATGTGTTTTGAGTATTGAAATGTTAAAACAAGAGGTTGGGATTTGGTTTAAAAGGTGGAGATATCTTGCATTCAAATTCTATTATTGAATAACTATTTTTGTGGGTTCATAGAGCTTCTTCGTGCAAAAAACAAATCAAACTCTTGGGGATGCAAAAATTAGTATCATGTGCGTTTGAGGTCGTAGTCTAGTGGAACAAGGACTTACCTCCTGATGATCATTCGGGTTTGACTCTCTCGTATACGCTTGTCACCCCTGTGGTGCCTTATATGCCCCTGGACTTGTAGGGTGTTCAGTGGGTTCAGGGATTAGTCGCGATGTGCACAAATTGACCCGAACACCCCGAATTACGAAAAAAAAAAAAAAAATTAGCGTCATGTGCCTCTTCGCACAAAAAACAAATCAGACTCTTGTGGATGCAAAATTTAGTATCATGTGACACAAGCCAATTCAAATCTTGAAAGACTAATTATATAAATTCAAAGAGATCCATAAACACTGCTTGGATATATGTATATATATACAACTGGATGCTTTGCTAATTATCATTTGGAAGTCAGTTTAGCTGATAACGCCATAGAATTTGTTCTTCACATTAACATACTGTTTACATGAGCAGTAAAAAAGAGAACATGTTTATGGAAATGATTTCTACAGGGAGCTAGTACATAAATAGACTTACTTGAAAAATGAAATATTAAAGAACAAGAAACCACAAATGATGACGATGGTTCCTAAAAGAATTCAAATTGCATTGGTTAGTCCCTCTAATGCAGCCTCCATTAGCTTTATCATTGGAAGCATCCTCGTCTAAGCCCCCATATGCTTCACTCAAAAAACAAGATTCTCCATCAAAGCATTGAAAAAAAAACGATTTTATGTCGACCATGATTTCCACATGAGTTTTGCCTATGTCGGTACTTTTTGGATTGTTTTACTCTTCTTTCACGTTATAAGTTTGTGAGCTAGCATAACACATTATATTTTATAAGGCATAACATGTGCCGTGTGTGATATTTCAATAAAGAAATTCAATTAAAATAATTCGAATAATATAATAAATCAAATTATTTTTTTAATTATTTTTTTAAAATCTCATCTTCAATGTATATTTAAGGCCTCGTACTGACAAAACTGTAAAAATTATTATCATAATTTATAAATAATAAATTACATCTAATATACAGCCAAAAAAAGTATAAATATGTTAGTCAAATTTATAATGAAAAAAATATTGTTAACTATTAGTTAATTATTTATATTAAACTAGAAAATGTGGTACAAGTTTTAGTTTTTTTGAAAAAGCAATCTTATTTTTCATTTTGAATTATCAAATATTCTTCTTCTTTTTTTTAGGAAGGATTAAACCCATTAACTAAAGGTTTGTGACATATTGATATTATTATACATCTTTATATTTTTTGATTTAAAAATTGCATGTTAGGTTTTTTTTCCTTTTTTTTTAAGTATTATTTTATTATTTTTAACTTATTATAACATTTAAAAAAAATACTTAATAATTTTACTGCAATGGGATCACATATGATCTATTTCATACATTTAAAAATGATATTTTAAATAATAATAATAATATGAAAAGCAAAATATATATATATATATATATATATATATATATATATATATATATATATATATATATATATATATATATTGATCTATGTATTATTTAAATTGTTTTAATTGAATTTGTGTGTAACATATTTAAGAATGAATGTGCAACACTAGCTCTCAAGGTTTGTGACATATTGATAGTATTATACATCATTATATTTTTTGATTTAACAATTGCATGTTAGATTTTTTTCCCTCTTTTTTTTAAGTATTATTTTATTATTTTTAACTTATTATAATATTTTAAAAAAGTACTTAATAATTTTACTACAATGGGATTGCATATGATCTATTTCATACATTCAAAAAGAAATTTTAAAAATTAATAATAACATGAAAAGCAAAATATATATATATATATATATATTAAATTGTTTTAATTGAATTTGTGTGTAACGTATTTAAGAACGAATGTGAAACACTAGCTCACAAACTAATAGTATCATAACAAAGGGACTGTAACAAAATAAAGTAAAAATAGAAAGATTAGATCAACACAAAATAAATTATAAAATTTCAATCAAAACAATTTGAAGAATACAGAACACACACATATACTATTTTCAAATATGGACATTTTTGGGTAATTTAATAGTAAGAAACTACATTTTCTTCTATGGTGACCAATAGAACATCACCATTTCTTCTAAAAGAAACGAACCTTTAAATTTTCATGTTGAGAAGTTTGGTTCAAGTCCATCATCACCATAGACTTTCAACACCCAAATAGTTAGGATGCTAAGGTAAATTGCATTCTTTCCATGATTGCCGAACCTGGAAAACATTATTAATAAACGTACATCAAACACCACAGTTTTTAAATTACGAAATCTCCAAATCCAACAATCTGAAATTGCAATTTCTCAAAACACCCCATCCCCCACAGAAAAAGATACGATCGCATTGTGTACAACACACCTATTTTGAGCACGTACTGCAACCCAATGACAAGCTCCATTCACAAAAGCACACAACGAATGATGTTCGATAATATACATTAGACAATTGCCAACCATTCTCCAACACTTCCTTTTTAATGAGTAAACTCAACCAATGGTGCCTTTGGTAGAAAATGAGAGTTTGTCTTAAGACTTAATTTCAATTATTGTACTTGTTGAAAAATAAAAAAATGGAATTGCAAAAATTCAAAGACAAAAACAAAAGAACACAGTGTTTAATTATGTGTAGAAATTATCCATATATTATCCTTAAAGTAATTATTATCCCGATTATAATGTTACATGGATTTTGATAATTCACTTTTAGGATTCAACTTTGCACCCAAGAAGACAACACTTAAAGGAATTTATCTTGAAATTGTAAAATTTTATAAAGATTGAAGCTTTGAGAGGAGGAGAAGGAGGAGGATGTGGAAAAAAGAATTAATATATTTTCCCGAGCATTGTTTCTTTATTTATAGATTACCGAAAACATTTCATTACAAATATGACTATTGAAAAACAATTTGATTTAACGACTAATCGTTACTTGTTTTTAGCAATCAATAAAAAACATAATTAATTAATTAGTTATGAATTTAATTTAATAAAAAAAATCAAAATTAATTAATCACACCTCATGCACTCGCAAAACACTAAGTGCTACACACACATACACACCCGCTTGCTTTTCTCCAAAACTTCTAATTTTACTTCCCTTTAAATCCTTCTAATTTGAAATCTTTACAAAAAAATATATTGATAAAATGTCTTTTTTTTTTAATATGAAATAAACATCTAACGTAAAAACATTCTTTTCACATACATGATTTATTATCTTTCTTAACCATTTTTTCCAACGAGTACTACTCTCATTGCACCAATTTAGAGCAATCGGCGATGGAACCCAACCTAAATCCAAGTGAGCACTTAAATTGTCCATTAATGTGACCAAAGAGCAACGAGTAGGACAAGAAAAGTCAAAGTCTTTTTACATAGTGTTTGGAACAAATGAATTCCATAAAATTTTATGAAATTCATTTGCAAATTCATGATATCTTGTTTGGAAGCTTCAATTTTAAAAATTACAAATGAATGAGTTCTAAATCAATGAATTGATATAGCTTTGTCCAATTCCTTGCCCAAGAAGAGTTATTTGCAAATGAATTACATGCCAATAGAGAAATATTTTTATTTGGACAAATATGCCCTCTTTCCTAACTTTTTGCTCATTCGTTTTTAATATGTGAGTTGTGTCTCTCACACATATTTCTTCTCTCTGCTACGCCTCCCTTGCTGCTGTCCAATTCCTCATCCTCCTCTTGGCTCCTTTGCTCACTTGCTCTTCCAGCTTTGCTTATATTTTTGTTCATTTCCTTCTTCTTTTTTCTTTCATCCGGTGGTGTGAGCTGATTTTTTTCTTTCATTTGTCGTTAATTTCATCCGGTGTGAGATGTTTGCATGTTGTTTTTTTTTGTTGATTACTGCGAAAGTAATTTGTGAAGTTAGGTGTAGTAATTTCATCAATGAGGCATTATTTCTAATTGCTTTGAATTAATTTTTCATCTAGGAGGCGTTATCTAGGAGTAGTAATTTTTCATCTAATGGCATTAGTATGGATTTAAAGTATGATAGGTTGTTTGTTATAATTAGTAGTATGGATGATCAAACTTAAATCCCTAATGTTGGATGTTTGTTATATTTTGAAATATTTTGCTTCCATAGGTTGCAAAATGTTTATGCCAATATAATGGTCTAATTTTTGGACGTGTAATATGATATAGACAGCCATTGTGATATTATATTTATGTAAGGGATATATTATATGAGCATGAGATCTTTGTATTATTTATGAAAATATTGTCTTTATCTTTGTATTATATCATAATTACCTTTCAACCAACTAGAAAGTATTTAAGTAAAATACAAACTACAATTCTAATTCTACATGGTTTCAAACATAAAATATATTTATAAATGAATGATTTTGCTAATAATTTTTTTATTCCAAACAAAGAAATTCATTTACAAATACAACTTCTCGTTCATTTCATTTATAAATGAAATGAATTCCGTCTTTCATTTGTTCAAAACACTCCGTTGATACTAGGATTCCAAAGATCAGCCCTATCAGTTACACAACTTAAACTTTCATCAACAAGACCAAGCTCCCATTACACGAGCCCACTACTTTAACATAATAACACCCGATCTTAAATGGTCAATCAAGTTCCTTTCCACACTTATCAGGGTATTTGAGTAATTATGATGGTGTAATGACAAAAATAAGAATCATCCAGCCCATGGTGATATCTAAACAGAAATAGGCCGTTGTTTTGGCTGGTGGGTTTATTAAGATGGTCGGTTATGAACCTAGGCGGGTGATTAAAGAGCACCGTGTTTTGGAAACGCACTTGCATCTTAGGAGTGATATCAATGGCAAGATGATGAGGATATCAATCAACACTTCTTGTGGGATGCAATCTGACATTTTCTCCTGCATCTAGTGATCCTTCTTGAGTGAAAAAAAAGTAGTTACCCTTGCAAGCCGCAAGAAATCGCGGTGATGCTTAAAATTCATATCAAATCTTGACATATATAGTGTATGTTTGGTTGGACCAAAAAGATAAATTTAATCTTGATATATAAAAGTTTACAGAAAATAACTTAATCATGAAAAAGAAAATGGAGAGAACGATTGGGCACAAGCAATACACCTGCCAATAGCATTGCGAGTCCTTAAAAATTCAACTTCTTTATAAGAAGTTGTTAACCTAATGGTAAATGAGGTAATTTTTCAGACAAAATTTTTTATCAATGCCGTAAATTCTAATTCTGAAGTCGCATTTATTGAAAGGAGTTAAACCTTATGGTTCTTATCTTGAACAAAACTAATCATATTTCCAACATGAGATGGGAATACTTAGAGGGACAAAAAATCCAACCTCTTGCAATGTATTTTAACTCATTGCATCATCCGCAACAATATATCACAACTTCATTCTCTCAAATAAAAATTTTCCAATTCCCACCATAACAAAACAAACATATATGGAAGAATTACAAGTGAAAAAAGGTAAAATGTTTGAATTTTCTTAACAAAAAGACTTAACAATATTATATAGCTAAGAACATTAAACAGCCAAGATCGCATGCGCATATACAAATTAAGAAACCAAAAGAGAGGATTTCATTAGTCATTGCGCTTGAGAAGTACAAACAATCCAAAGGTAAAGCCATCACTTGTATTTATAGGCGGATGGCCCGCAATTTTGGCAGGATATCTCTCGAATAGTTGTTCAATAATTTCACTGCGGAAGTGTTTTCTTAAAATGCTTCCAAAGCCAGATCTACATTCTTCAACTGTAGGTAAGGGAACAGACATTGGAGGTAGTTTTTCTAATCTTGCAATTCCAAAGTCACCATTTTTCTTTATCAGTGTTCTTAGCTCTTCTATTGAAGGGCTATACAGAGGCATGTTGAAAGAGTCAATTTCGTCATTGCAAATGATTCCCTGCAGAGGTTCCAGAATTAGGATATGTGCACAAATAATTTGTTGACTAATTTAAAGTTTTGATTTTACATACCTCATTAACCATGTCTACAAGACACGATTCCAATGGCTTTATAAAAGGGCCAATTGAATTTTGAGATGGTAGAGTTCCATCTTGTCGTCCTGGAATGAGAAGCGCCATCAAGCAACCAGGAGCAAGCTCTTCTGCTCGAGCAGATAGAAAGGACCCCATGTCCTTCGCAAACTGAAGAGAATAGGCCTGACCAACTTCATAGGGTGCATTCGAATAATAGATTCTACCCTTGTTACATGCTGGTGAATTCACATCACCAAGCTCTCGTGGTACCTTAGAAAGCCACTGTAATGCAAATGCCGAGTAAATGAAGTTAAGACTAGCCTTTGGAAATAATCTGCCGTAAAAAGAACCTGGAACTCCAACGGCAAAATATTTCTTATCCGAAGGAAGATTTGCAAAGAGAATATTGAAATCATTTGAAACATGGTCATTGAAAAATACTTGAAACTCTGGGTGGCTAGGGTGGCCTTGGATTTTGAAGTTCTGTGTCACGGCTTCTATTATATTGTCCATAGCTATAAATGTATTTGGTCCAGTGGAACAACCTAAATCAGCAATAGTAAGTAGCTTTGAAGAATGTTCTATGACAAGGTTTTCAAGGATCCCCGAAGCCAGCATTGTTTTCCCGCTAGCAGCTGCCTTTTCCTGCATTAAAACATCTCAATTTTGTAATTCATGACAGTATAATTCATGGCTGCATTGTTTTATCTTAACTTCTATTCAATTTATAAAAAGTTTCGATTATAGGCGTCTTCCCCTTTTCATCCACCGGTAAGAGTAAGACCGCGTGATTTCAGATATGACGTCGACACTGAAACAAAGGCACATTACAAGCAAGGGACACTTGCAAACACACAATTCACTTTTATTTAATTTCCTCATTTTTCAATGGCGAATTTAATTAGTATGATTTCAACCCACACAAAAAAATCTTGGCAATTCATTTTGCAAATAAAAAAGAAAAGTAAAAATCCCTGTCTAGTTCTTGGGAAAAAAAAAGTATTTTCATAAAAATTTCACTTGCAATAACCTTGCATTTTCTTGCCGTTCAATTTATTAGTGTCATTAGATTATCACTAAATACTTGGGATAATTACAATATAAGTATATCAACTTTTAATTTTTTTTAATCAAGCATATAAATTTTAATTTTTTTTTGTTTAAGTATATCGATTTTTTAAAAACTATCAATCAAACATTTTTGTTAATTTTTTTTATTAACGGATGATATGTCGATTATCTTTAAAATATCAAATTACAATTTTGTATTTTTATATTTTTTTATTTTAATAGAGTATATGAACTTTAATTTTTTTTTTAAATTATCAATCAAGTATTTTCGTTAATTTTTTTATTAATCGATGACCGTGTTGGAATACAAAATTATTTTTTTTTCATCTTTTATTGTAAAGAACTTTGATTTACAATTTTTAAAAAATTAATTTATTCAGACAAAAAAATTTAAAATTCATGTAATTAATTGAAAGAAAGTTAAAAGTTGATATATTTATTGGATAATTATCCCCTAAATACTTTGGCTTAAATTTATACTTTTTCCTAGACATAATTACAGAAATGGCCTTGAGACATAGCAGATCTTTTTCTAAATAAATTTATCAGTTTTTGAAAATAACCACATAATTCGTATTAGTTGCCAGATATTTTCTTGCCTGAGCACAAAACGAAGTTATACAGTTTGAAGTATAACCATACACCTCGCTTACCAAAGACATGAAATAATAGTAGTAGTGAATCAGTATATCATTCAAGACAACTTAATCAGGAAAAGTTAGAGCACCTGTTGACTAGAATTCTTGGTGTAGCTGTAAGGACCATCTCCGCCGGTCATTGGAAATGATTCTTCCATCTTTCTCTCCCTCCCTCTCTCCTCAGAGATAAACGAAGAAGATGTGCTCTAACTTGCTGCCGATAAGAAGCGCTTCTTTATTGAGGCCTTCTCCAAGTCAATTGAAGAATGGGTTTGGTTCTATTTTATATATTTAGGATTTTTATATGTTGCGAGTTGCAACGATAGGTGTTCCTGATCCGTCTTTTTCATACGGCATTGTTTTGTCCGCCTGGACTAATCTATTTGTCGGTTATAGAGCCTCTTAGCACAAAATAAACAAAATAAACTCCTGTGGTTGCAAAAATCCAACTCAACGACAGTTGTGTATTTTGTATTTTTTTTTTTAAATTGTTTTCAATTTATGCTAAGGGTCATGCGAAAAAGTTAGTATTATATTATTAAATACATATAGAGAATTACAAAAGAGGACATCTAGATTAGGAAGGTAGGTCCCGTTAATGGGTGTTGCCATCTCCGTACAATCACAACTTATGGCAGACACCATATTTACCACCATCAACGGTTCTACTTTAGGAACTCCCTTCCGACTCATGATGGTTGGGGCCACAGCCCCACCCTGGTTCACCATCGAAGTACGCTGACAAGCCGCGTGGAATTCATTCATTGGTTAGATGGTGCAGACCCAAAAGTGTTGTGGGCCCACCTCCCTCCATTTTATCCCCCGAAGCGCACAATCTCCGCGCCCGAAGGAAATTAAAGTCGCCGCCGCGTGTCAAAATGGGAGATTTGCTCTACTTGAAAAGTCCCTGAAAAACACAGCAATTCGCCAAAAAGTTGAATACTCCACCGTCCAACATTTCAGTACGCCATTGCCCATCGCTTTGCTGACACGTGTTCAACCCTTCTAGCCACGTATCTTTTATTTTTTACACGTTTCCTGGAAATCTTTGCAGACGCGATTTGCTCGCCATCTATACGAATGACATGTGTTTTTCATTGAACTAAGACTTTAATTTATTGGTCGATCTTCTCGCACCGCCCACGAATCACGTGTAGTTAAATTATTTTTCTCAAAAAACAAAAAAAAAAGGAACCCCGAGGTATTCTCACACCAGCCTAGGCCATATAGAGGTTAATCTCTCTAGTGCAGTAAAAAAGGGATCATCCACATCCAAGGTTAGGCATTTGGAAGCTTCTTTTATGAGTTATATTGAGTCTGCAGGTTTAGGTTTGTTAACTTATCAATTTTAATGTGGCCATGAACAGTGTAATTAAATATTAATCCATCATTTTATATGTGTTTGAGTATTTAAATGTTAAAACAAGAGGTTGGGATTTGGTTTCAAAGGTGGAGATATCTTGGATTCAAATCCTATTATTGAACAACTATTTTCGTGGGTTATAGAGCCTATTTGCACTAAAAACAAAACAAACTCTTTTGGATGCAAAAATTAGTGCCATGTGACGCAAATCAATTCAAATCCTGAAAGAATAATTATATAGATTCAAAGAGATCTATAACCACTGTTTGGAAATATGTATATATAACTGGATGCTTAAGTTTGTTAATTAACATTTGAAAGTCAATTTAGCTGATAATTCTTCAAATTAACATACTGTTTACATGAGCAGTACAAAAGAGAACATGTTTATGGAAATGATTTCGATTTCTACAGGGAGCTAGTACATAAATAGACTTATTTGGAAAATCAAATATCAAAGAAGAGGAAACCACAAACGATGATGATGGTTCCTAAAAGAATTCAAATCGCATTGGTTAGTCCCTCTAATGCAGCCTCCATTAGCTTTATCATTGGAAGCATTCTTATCCATGCCCCCATTTGCTTCACTCAAAAAAAAAAAAAACAAGATTCTCCATCAACGTATTGAAAAAAAATGATTTTATGTCGACCTTGATTTCCACGTTGGCTTTGCCTGTGTCAGTACTTTTTGGAATGTTTTACTCTTTTTTTAGCGATTGAGTTCTTTCATTTTTTAATTTTATTTTGTTTTTGTCTCTTTATTATAACAGGATTGGTTTGAGAGCTAGTGTAACGCATTATATTTTTGAATGCATTACAAGTGTCATATGTAATATTTCAATAAAAAGATTTAATTCAAATAGTACAATAAACCGAATTATTTCTTTTTCAATTATTTTTAAAAAATCTTATCTTCAATGTATATGTAAGATCTCATTCTGACAAAACTATAAAAATTATTATCACAATTTATAAACAATAAATTACATCTAATATACAACTCAAAAAAATATAAATATGTTAGTCAAATTTATAATAATAAAAAAAATTATTGAGCAGTAGTTAATTATTTATATTAAGCTAGAAAATGTGGTACAAGTTTTACTTTTTTTTGACAAAGCAATCTTATTTTTCATTTTGAATTGATCAAATATTCAGATTTTTTTTTTTTTAGGAAAGATTAAACCCATTAACTAGAGGTTTGTGATATATTGATATTATTATACATCATATATTTTTTATTTAACAATTGCATGTTAGATTTTTCTTTTTCTTTTTTTAAGTATTATTTTATTATCTTTAACTTATTATAACATTTTAAGAAAATACTTCATAATTTTATTGTGATGGGATCACATATGATCTATTTCATACATTTCAAAAAGAGATTTAAAAAAATAATAATAACATGAAAGGTAAAAAAAATTGATCTATGTACTATTTAAATTGTTTTAATTGAATTTGCGTGTAACGTATTTAAGAATAAAATGTGCAACACTAGCTCACATACTAATAGTATTATAGTGAAGGGATCGTAACAAAATGAAGTAAAAATAGAAAGATTCGATCAATACAAAATAAATTATAAAATTTCAATCAAAACAATTTGAAAAATACAGAAAACACACATATATCATTTTCAACTATTGATGTTTTTGGGTAATTGGATAATAGGAAACTAGATTTCCTTCTCTTGTGACCATTAGAACATCACTATTTCTCCTAAAAGAAACGAACCTTTTCAGGCTGCGTAAATTTTCATGTTGAGAAGTTTGGTTCAAGTCCACCATCAGCATAGCCTTTCAACACCCAAATAGTTATGATGCTAAGTTAAATTGCATTCTTTCCATGATTGTTGAATCTGGAACAACAACATTAATATACGTCCATTAAATACCACAACATTTAAATTACGAAATCACTAAATTCAATAATCTGGAATTGCAATTTCTCAAAAAAACTTCATCCCTCACGAAAAAGGATACAATCGTTTTGCATACAACATACCTATTCTGAGCACGTATCGCAACCCAGTGACAAGCTCCATTCACAAAAGCACACAACGAATGATGCTCGATAACATACATTAGATCATTGCTGACCGTTCTCTAACACTTCCTTCTTAATGAGTAAACTCAACTAATGGCGTCTTTGGTTTGTCTTAGGACCTAATTTCAAGTACCGTACTTGTTGAAAAAAAAAATAGAATTACAGAAATTCAAAGATAAAAGCAAAAGAACGCAATGCTTAATTGCATATATAAACTACCTATACATTATCCTTAAAATGATTATTACTCACATTATAATGATGCATGGATTTTTATAATTCACCTCTATGATTTTATTTTACACCCAAGAAATTACAGACAACATCCTTAAAAGAATTTCTTTTGAAGTTATAGAATTTTATGAAGAGAAGAGTTTTAAGAGAAGGACGAGGAAGAAAATGTGGAAGAAAGAAATAAAATATTTTTTAGCAGAATTTGTATATTTATAGATTATTGAAAACCTTTCACAACCAATATGATTATCGAAAAATTAGATTAATTTAATGACTAACTATTATTTTTTAATAGTCATAATTCAATAGTTATATTCTGTTTGAAATTAATTAAATGTCACATAAAAACATAATTAATTAATTAAGAATTTAATTTAATCAAATAAATAAATAAGTCCAAAATTAATTAATCACATGTCACGTACGTGCAAAACACTAAGAACCTGGAACTCCGACGGCAAAATATTTCTTATCCGAAGGAAGATTTGCAAAGAGAATATTGAAATCATTTGAAACATGGTCATTGAAAAATACTTAAAACTCTGTGTGGCTAGAGTAGCCTTTGATTTTGAAGTTCTGTGTCACGGCTTCTATTATACTGTCCATAGCTATAAATGTATTTAGTCCAGTGGAACAACCTAAATCAGCAATAGTAAATACCCTTGAAGAATGTTCTATGACAAGGTTTTCGAGGATCCCTGAAGCTAGCATTGTTTTTCCGCTAGCAGCTGCTTTTTTCTGCATTAAAACACCTCAATTTTGTAATTCATGGCTGCATTGTTTTATCTTAACTTCTATTCAATTTGTTAAAAGTTTGGATTATAGGTGTCTTCTCTTTTTCATCCACCGGTAAGAGTAAGACCGCGTGATCTCAGATATGATGTCGACACTGAAACCAAGACCCATTACAAGCAAGGGACACTTGCAAGCACACAATTCACTTTTATTTAATTTCCTCCTTTTTGAATGGCGAATTTAATTAATATGATTTCAACCCACACACAAAATAAATAAATAAATAAATAAATAAAATAAAATAAAATAAATAAATAAATCTTGGTAATTCATTTTGCAAATAAAAAAGAAAAGTAAAAATCCCTGTCTAGTTCTTGAAAAAAAAGTATTTTCATAAAAATTTCATTTGCAATAACCTTGCGTTTTCTTGCCATTCAATTTATTAGTGTCATTAGATTATCACTAAATATTTGAGATAATTATAATATAAGTATACCAACTTTCAATTTTTTCTCTATCAAGTATATAAATTTTAATTTTTTTCATTTGAATACATCAATTTTTTTAAAACTATCAATCAAGTATTTTCGTTGATTTTTTCGTTAATCGATAACGTGTTTGTTATCTTCAAAATACCAAATTATAATTTTGCATTTTTTTCTTAATGGAATACATAAACTTTAATTTTTCAGATTAAGTAAATCAATTTTTTTCAAAATTATAAATCAAGTACTTATGTTAATTTCTTCATTAATTGATAACATGTCCGAATACGAAATTACAACTTTTTTGCATCTTTTGTTGTCGGGAAATTTCTCTTTAAATTATTCTATCATTCTAAAATTTGATAAAGAATTAAAAAATTATTTTTAGCTATAAAATCTCGAACTGAATTAATAAGACTTGTTGTTAAAAAAAAAATCAATGTGAAAATTAAAGGAAACAAAAATGGAAGATTTTTCATAGTGAAGATTCGTTTGTGTTTTTTTTTTTTTTTTTTAACTTTTAAACATATTTGAGTTTTTTTTTAACGACGAGTCTAATTGAGTTTATTTTATAATTTTAGAAACAAAAATAATTTTTTAATTATTTATTAAATTATAAAATAGTAAAATAATTTGAGGATAAAGTTTCTTTCAACAAAAAGAGTATAAAATTACAATTTCGTATTAAATACTTCATCAAATAACAAAAAAAAATGATAAAAGTACTTGATTGATAATTTTGAAAAAATTAATGTACTCAAACGAAAAAAATTAAAATTCATCTACTCGATTGAAAAAAAAATAAAATTATAATTTGATATTTTGAGAGTATAAGACACATCATCAATTAATAGAAAAATTGACAGAAATACTGACAATTTAAAAAAAAAAATAATGCACTCAAATGAAAAAATTTAAAATTCATGCAATTGACTGAAACAAAGTTAAAAGTTGATATATTTATAGGGAAATTATCCCCTAAAAACTTTGGCTTAAATTTTTACTTTTCCTAGACATAATTACACAAATACCCTTGAGACATAGTAGATCTTTTTCTAAATAAATTTATCAGTTTTTGAAAATAACCACATGATTCGCATTAGTTGCCAGATAGTTTCTGGCCTGAGCACAAAACGAAGTTATACTGTTTGAAGTATAACCATACATCTCGCTTACCAAAGACATGAAATAATAGTAGTAGTGAATCAGGAAATGAGGAAAAGTTTTAGCGCACCTGATGACTAGAATTCTTGGTGTAGCTGTAAGGACCATCTCCGCCGGTCATTGGAAATGATTCTTCCATCTTTCTCTCCCTCCCTCTCTCCTCACAGATAAACAAAGAAAATGTGCTGTAACTTGCTGCCGATAAGAAGCGCTTCTTTGCTAAGGCCTTCTCCAAGTCAATTGAAGAATAGGTTTGGTTCTATTTTATACATTTAGGATTTTTATACGTTGCAAGTTGCAACGAGAGGTGTTCCTGGTCCGTCTTTTTCATACGGCATTGTTTCGTCCGTCTGGACTAATCTATTTGTGGGTTATAGAGCCTCTTAGCACAAAAAAACAAAATAAACTCTTGTGGATGCAAAAAATGTTGAGAAATCCACCAATTCAATGACAGTTGTGTATTTTGTATTTTTTTTTAATTGTTTTCAATTTATGCTCAGGATCATGGGAAAAAGTTAGTATTATATTATTAAATACATATGGAGAATTACAAAAGATGACATCTAAATTAGGAAGGTAGGTACCGTGAACGGGTGTTGCCATCCCCTTACTCACAATCGCAACTTAAGGCAGACACCATATTTTGCCAAAGTCCTATAAAACGGAGGCAATTTTTATGGTAAAATCGATATAATACATAAAAAATAATTAATGATATGTATAATAATTATTCTATGAGCTTAGTTTGAAGAAAAAGATAAATACAAAAAAAAAAATTATATCCATGTCCATCAAAAATTATAAGAAGATTTATACATCCTTTCAATTTTTTTATTTTTTTCTCATATATATATATATATGTGTGTGTGTGTGTCTATCTCTCTTCTCGAGTGAGCTTATGGACCACTAATTACCTCTTGTGTATTATAAAATTTCTCATAATTGTTGCACCTAAAATTGTTATGTAGATGCGAGTTTAAGAATAAATATGATAGGTAATTAAGGGATTTTTAGAATTACAGTTGCATAAAATCTACATAAGGTGTTTAAGAGTTGATGAATTCTTAGGTTTTAGACCTGTAATCATTAAAGAAATGAATATTAGATATCCATTTAATATGGTATATAGCAGTTCAAGAATATGAATAGAATTTTTTAGGACTAGTGTCTTTAATTGCCACATTTTGATCAGGGATAATAAAAATAGTTATATATTAATATCTAAAACATTAAATTTTTCTTTAAAAAAATTCATGTTTTTGGTCCAATTAAGTTGATCTAATTTACTGCCAAGAAAAAAAAACCATCAAGACTGCATGTCCTTTGACTTCCATTTTACGACTCTCTCTCTCTCTCTCTCTCTATATATATATATCTTCTCTTCCCTTGC
Organism: Dovyalis caffra; assembly: GCA_963924115.1. Taxonomy (NCBI): domain Eukaryota; kingdom Viridiplantae; phylum Streptophyta; class Magnoliopsida; order Malpighiales; family Salicaceae; genus Dovyalis; species Dovyalis caffra. The sequence continues at coordinate 7,172,739 of CAWUPB010000913.1, read as the reverse complement.
CCAAGCAAAATAAAAAATAAAAAAATCTTTCCATTCGTATATTCTATTATTCCATATATCTCTCTGATTTCGTTTGCAGCCCTTCGATTTTAATTATCAATCCAGAATGTTTTTTCACTTTTAATCTCTCTCTCTCTCTCTTTTCCTAAAGCATATTCAAACGACTTTAAAAATGGCTATAACTTTTGTTGGATAGGGAAAAATACAAAGCACAGCAAATTGAAGGAAAAAGAAAGAGAAGAAAATTTGGTGGAGAGAGATCGACTGTGTATGGTATTGCGTATGAAAGTAATAAAAATATTATATAAAATATTTTTTTAATAATATTGTTTTTAATAAATATTAAAAATTTAAATATGGGAAAAATATATAAACATATCGGGTCTATTTATTCCAAATTCCAAAAAAATCATGTCCTTCCACGATGAAGATTTTCAAAAAAAAAATTATAAGTAAGTTTCTTGTTGTTTTCTTAATTCAACTTCATAAAAAAAATTTTTATGAAAATTGAAGTACATGAAGAAGCCAGTGTGTCATAAAACAAACAAGTTTAATATTTTGTAATAATAAAAAACTAACTGTGATACATTATTTATCCTTGTAAAAATTGCTCATGATGTTCTAATTATTCAAACAACTATTGTTGCTTTTGAAACTGCATTCACTATATGAGATAAAATAATTGATGATTATCGGTGTCTTTGCTTTCAAAAATTATGGAAGCAATAACTTTTTTATGAATTGGAGTCCGTTTTAGTATCTTAATGTTAGACATAAAAGTGTAGTTCAAATCAATTTTTGCATGAACTCTTTTATAACACTTAAATCTCTAAATTATATATATATATATATATATACATATATATTGTCATTTCACTTTTTAAGAGAAGATGAAGAAACAAATGGTTGGAGGTTAGAATTTGAAATATTAAAAAAATTGTATCATTAAATAATTGATGAGGATTGGATTTAAAAGAAAGTCAAGAAAATACAATATTAGTACTTATTTAGTTATGTGATATTATTGTTCCCGATAAAGTAAAATGTACTTATAATTTTTTGTAAAGTAACTTGTTACAAATATATATATATATATTTCTCTGTCTTTCTTTGCAGGCCTTGATTTGTAGCACCATCATCTTGAAATTTGGATTAACAAATATTTATTTTGCTACTAAGTGAATAAGAAATGAAAATTATTTATTATTATTATTTAGTTTTATCATACTTTCTATCTAGTTTAATATAATTTTTTATTAGAATTTTTTGATTTTGTACTTTTGAATTGTATGGCATTTTGATTTTTTTTACAAAATTAATTAATAAAATATTATCTTAATATATCTTTTTATGTATGTAATGGTTGAAATAAATTTTATATCGAAACAATATACTAAACGTAGTAAGAATAAATTTTTTACAAAAATAAAATGATAAATCGATGGAGTTATGATTCCGATATGCATCTATTATGATTCAGATTTATATTTTCAAAACTTGATCCAAAATCAATCCATTTTATTAAATAAATCATATCCGAATCCACTATAATTCGATATAAATCTAGTTCCCGTTCACAACCTACTCGAATCCATCGGCTATGTTATCTAGAAAACAAAGCCATAATTATTTTTAACTAAATAAATAACATCATAATATTAAAAAAAAAAAAACTTTCAGAAACATTTATTTATTTTCTTTTTTTTTCTTTTTCCATTAGGAAACTTTTCTTTCCCTTTTGAAGTTTTTGTAAAGGTTCTTGCTAAATTCATCATATATTTTGTTGTTTTTATCATTTTTTTTTATGGTAAATTACTAACAAATAGTTACATCTGATTACTATTTGGTTTAGGGGTGAGCATTATTCGGTTAAAATAAAAAAGCTGAACCGAATCGAACCAAATTAGCAATTTCATATTATATATTCAATAATAAAATATGCACAAAATAAATAGATTAAAAAAAAGAATATGGAAAATTAATAAAAAACCAATTATAGCGTGATTGAATAAATAATGAGAAGCCCAACTAATTTAGTTTATAATATAAATAGAAACAAATTTAGTATAGAAAAATAATAATAATCATACACAATTTTCTTATAAAATCAAATATGAAATATGCAATATTTGATTATGCAAGTTTGATATTTTTTAAAAGCAAAATAATTCGATTTTTAGAAGAAAAATTTTTTTTTTAACCGAAAACAAAAAAATCGAACCTCAATTCAGTTCGGTTTCGGTTTTTGTTTTAGTTAATTTGGTTAACCGAAAACCGAAAAAAAAAACATCAAAATCGAATCGAAAAACTGAATGATCATCCCTAATTTGATTACCAATTTGATGTGATGGTTATATATTGATAATTTATAATAAAAATCTTGATAAAATAACAAAATATATGGTGGATTTAGTAGTATCATGTTGTAAAACGAAGACTCGTTATTCTATATCCAAACAGCCCGCAAAGCACTGTCATTGCTAAACCGGATAGCACCTTTTGACACCACGAGCATCATCTATGCATACACAGAACAAACAAGCACCTTGGAGTTGGAGGGAAAACAATACGAACCAAACCCCCGAATTTTCTGTTCCCCTCTTGCATAAACACCGTCGATTCCACCGGATTTCAGTTTCTCCGTAACTGCTGCAAGAACCGCCACTTTAACGAACTCGCAACACCTCGTTTGGCATCGAAATCAACAAAAACAAGGGTTTCTTTCGCAGATTCCTAGACAAGCACTACCATTTGAATTCTTGCTAATCAAACCCTTAATTCTCAAATTACAAAACTATAGTGTTAATTAGGTTTTGCGCCTTAAAAAGAGGAAAAAGGATTGGGACTTAATGTCTCGATTTTTATCTACAAAAATTAGTGTTTATTTCATGCTTATTTATCCGAGATTTGTTCCGTAATTGATGCACAAATTTGGAATTACAGATTCTGATAATATATTATATGCAAAATGAAGAGCTTAGATGGTGAATATATAGTGCAATTTTTTGTTAATGGAGTGCATGCTGCCCAAAGTTGATAATCAAGTTAAAGCAATACAACTTGAAGCACTTTATTCTGCTATGAAGGTGAGTCTTTGCCATTAATTTGCTCGTGTTTCGAATTTTTTTTTGTAATGTGAAATGAGATGGTTATTGTGTTCCTTGATCTAAAATTTGGTTGGTTTTTGGTGTTGTTTATAAAAATGAAATCACCAAAGAGAACTCTTTCTCAGAATGACAAGGAGTATTGTGGGGAGTCAAATGATTAAGGAGGCAACAGATCAAATTCTAGCACAGGTAACTTGACCCTGACTAATGACCTCTTGCTTTCTAGAATGACGTTTATTAATGAATTTTTTTTATTTTTTTTTTATGTATCGATTGAGTTTCATCCGTTACAAGTAGTTTATGCAATTTTGCTATTTGGTGGAAGTGTTTTGAATAACTCGTAGATCGCAGTGTGAATCATATGCTTCCATGGAGGGTCTAACTTCTTATAAGTTTCCTTCTCATTCTTGAGTGGTTTTTGTTTTTTCATAAATTTTTACCATCTTATGGTTCTCTTACTTGATTAGGTTGCACTGCATATTGTTTTCCTGAATCTTAAAATATTTGAAGACGGAGTTTTGAAATGGCTTTTATCATAAGTTTACTAACCCCATGTACTGGCTTTATATCAGATGATAGATCATCCTTCTGTGGACATTCTGGACTCTGGAGTTACTTAAGCTGGGCACTGAATTTAGTGGGGTAACACAACCTCTACCTTTGATGGCTGCACAAAAAGATTACATGCTAAGGTCTACAGGAGGAATAGACCTATACAGTGAATCAATCTCTCATTTAATGGATAGTTCAACATTGATAGGCGAGGAGCATAGAAGTAATGCTGTTGCATCATTAGGAACATCAAAGTGCGGAAGCTTATCAAACTATCTTCCAATTCTGTGCCACTGGAAAATAACAGTGGCTTCCCTGCAACATCGACGACGGCTGAACAGGATCACATTTTTATGGTATACCTGTCTTCCATTCTAAAATCTGGATTTGTTTCGAGCTGCATTAGTATGCTTTATATAATGATGAAATAGTCATTCACTTGTTATAATATGACAGCTGGAGAGGTGAGCGTTTGCCTTTCATTGGTAAGATGCCAACTTGTTTCAGGCAACTCTATCTCCTGATGTTTCTTCTTTGTGGAGTCCTTATGTAATAGGATTTTCAGTGTATGGAAGAGAGGATGCATGCTTTAACAGGAAGGATGATAAGACTGTCTATACAGGTTAATAGATTTTACCTTAGCTTTCATTTTTCATGTTTTCTAAATTTAAAATTCATTTTCTGTGGAGGATTGATTTTGAAAAGTCAAGGCACAAGACTTTTGTTTCATCAAATACAGGGTCCGGAAATATATCGCAAGGAAACCCATTTGAGATGCCTCAGAAGAGCACGGTGCCCTCCCTTTATATCAAGGATGTAGTTGCTACGCTGGACTGGAAAGAGAAGCCCCAGTTTCAAAATCAACTTCTATATATCAATTGTATGAGAAAATGTATGACATTGCAGATGCACAAGGGAATAAAGAGGTTGCTAATGTCTCAATATTACACAGTAGATATGTAAAGATGGATATGAATTCTGATTAGTATTAGTCAATTGCTAACGATGTACAAATCAGCAGCTAGTTCGAGTTCAGGATCTTTTATTTTTGAATGACCATTCTTTTTATCAATAAATTTTACTTTACAGTCAGATAGATATCCTGTGAAATCCATCTCGACCATTCATATGCTCTTGCGTGTCGGTTTTCGAGTGAGGGAAATTCATTCCATTGTAACCATTTCCAGATATCTTGATTTCATCTCTCTGGGTTTCTGAATATCAGTTTGCCATTTGAAATGTGTTTGAAAACTTCAATAAGCTGACCGTGGCCTTACATTTTTCCTAACCAGTGAAGGAGCAATAAAGCACAAGAAATACACATGAATCTATCACAATTGAAAGCAATACTTGATGATACAAATGTTTCAACTTTCTGTGAAAGCTTCTCGTCAAATTTAAATGCTTTTCTCAACTAAATTGGTGGAGTGCAACAGCCAAAATCTCATAAGAAAAGTATAATACCCCACATCGAACAAAAGAGCCCTTCCCTGAACTTTATATTTGCAATTTAGAGCCATTCTTTAGGATCGTAACTCAAGTGAGGGCATGAAAATGTTGGAACCTGCCTGGGTGCCTGTCTCCTGAAACGGAGGGTGAGGCTGCTGGCTTCACAGAAGCAGCGAGTATTTGCCTCTCTTGGCGGTGGAAGGATAAGTAATCCTATATTGGCTGTTCCAACTGGACTATCTCTTATATTTTATTCTTCTCTTAACCGTCTCCCTCGCAAATCTTCCCACACGTTGGGCTTGGAACCCAAATACATTACTCACATTGGAATTTTATTTTATTCTGTTAATCCTCCCTTGCAAAATCTTCCAGACATACAGCGGGTAGGATTTTGAATCTAAATACATTACCAATAATGGAACCATATATTTTGGTAACATAACCCTCGCAAATCTTCTAAGACGTTGGGCTTGGAACTCAAATACATTACTTACATTGGAATTTATTTTATTCTGTTAATCCTCACTCGCAAATCTTCGAGGCGTAAAGTTGGTAGCATTTTGAATCCAAATACATTACCTTTAGTGAAACTAATCATTTTAGTAACATAACCTTATTCCAAAAAGTCTCAAGGTAGGTTACATAAGCAATAACCAATTTATTGATTATCTTTTCCAATAACGAGACATGATATATTGATTTTCCTTTTCAATAACAGGCTGGATGTCGTTGCATCATTCTTTAAAACAATCAAGACTGGAAAACTATCTGTCCACACAATTATCCATGGACATGTAGTAGAGACTAGATTCCACAGAAGAAAGGCCACTTTTTCCCGTCCATATGTGAAACTATCAAAACTGGAATTCAAATTACAGGGATCTTGAAAAAGATGGGCATCCGTAGTTATGATGAATCACCCCATGCAGAGGATGATTCTTTGCAATTCTGTAATCCTATCTTCGCAACTGGGCTTTGAATTTTCAAATTAATCATTTTATAATCTTCATCACCGCGTATATGCATTAAGAAGCTCTCAGAAATTTATGGGTGACGAGAACTGTAAGAAAAAAGACAACAGGAGATCAGATTTTAATGTTATGTTTTTAAATGCTTGATTCAATGCAAGTCACTATCATTTGTATAATCTTTGATAAAAATCAAATGTTAAATTAACATCTTGGCCAATTGTTATGTTATTTTGATTTGCCTCACATTATTGGCTACCAAGTTATAGACACACATTGGGAACTTTGGTTTTGAATGGACTCACCCTTGGAAACTTTTCCACTTTGCTGGTGTTGTAAATGCCCATACAAGCAACCAGAAAGAAGAGAATTATTAGTGGACAAATACAAAATGATAAGAAACAAATGAACTAGAAATGTAGAATCCCACGTCGGTAGAAAAAGAACTAGATCTTGCACTCTATAATGTACGCACTTCATCAGGGTAATCTGATTTGCTTGTTCACTTTTACATACTGATAATGGGGCTTATACACCCGTACATATTGTGATTGCCTAACGAGGAACGTTTCTCTGCTCCTATAACAAAGATAAGGCTTATCACTGAGGAAGCTAGGCTAAGAGTCCAGGCCACCTCACAGATCTTGTATAACCATTTTATTTGCTTAATCCATTAACTTCTACACAAACAATTTCCATTGTCATTGCCAACTACATATCCTGCTAAATTATCTTAGATAAGTTTCAGCATTACAGTCTTCTAGGAGGGTCGACTGCATTCAAGCTTTCTTCAGCATCCGAAATCATAAGGCACTAGTCCCTTCAGCTCGGGTCCATTAAGCCTGTTGTTTTTGAAACTGGAACAAGCCAACAAAAAAATTAACCAAGTAAAAATTTACAACGAAAGACCAAGCCATATCATGCTTCATGCATGAATTACGAGACAAATTAATTGTTTTCTATACAGGTGAGATGTGATAAATTTATGTACAAGAAAGCACAAAGTCCATAATTTTTCATGTTTGCAACAATTCATTCAAATTATTGATAATTAGCGGGCAGCATGGTATTTGCATTGCTCACAAGTAATACCAATCCAATTGCCGGTGTACTTGCATCTCCATGTGATCGGTGCAAGCAGTGCTGACAGCTAAAGTGGAGATCGGTAGGTTAAAACGGCACTTTCACAAACAAGCCTATGAATGCTACATGATTGAGGAGTTCCCAGTGGTCACTAATGGGGCAGAGCAATTATGTGACGCCAGTTCATAAATGCTACAGGCCAGTCACACGTTCAACACTGATTCACACAGATGACCTGGCGCTTAAGTCACACCATTGAAATTCTTCCTTTCAGGGTCTAACTTCTCGGTGTACTCATTATACGGGATTTTTAGGGAGAAACATTTTCATTTCAGATTTGCAATTGGCCATAAGAAATTCAGCAAACGACGAGGAATTAACTTCCATGCCCTAATGATTCAAGAAAATTATAAGCAAGACAACGTAAAGTTGACAGGATCAAGATACCTTTCAAAAGGAAACGAGACAAAGGGACCATCAACTGGAATTGTTCCACAGAGATCATTGTTAGAAACATCACTGCAACCAAAAGAAAAAAATAGCAAAATTAGAAAACTAAAACAAGCAATCTACATAACTATTAATTTGGAATTTAAAACATCTTCCTTGTTCTCTACTTACAAAACTTTGAGGTCCTTAAGAGCTGTGAGCTCCCTTGGAATAGATCCTGATAGCTTGTTGTTGTTTAGTCGACTGTATCATCAATTCAGCCAAATTAAAGTTCCAAATTTGAAGTAATTTCTGAGTTTGAGTGTTCAAATTGCTTAGGCCAATTAAAGTAAAAATGCTTACAGGAATCTGAGAGACTTCAACTTGGCAAAGGATTTGGGTATTTCTCCTTCAAACTTGTTGCCATACATATCCATGCTAACAAGGTTTTTCAAATTACCCAACTCCTTGGGAATTTTGCCTCCTATATCATTCCTATAAAGCTCCCTGCAGGCAATCAAGAATTTCACAACCCAATTACTTAATATAATCATACGAGAAACAAATACAGCAGCTTATTAAGAGTGCAATTAATATGATGATATACAGTTTCAGAATTACATGTAACATTCTTCACTAATGTTTTCGAGGGAAAAAAAGCCTGAACTCTACTAGTTGTCATTCAAACAAAACATCAAATGCAAGAGGAATTTATATTTCTTTCCTTTGAAACAAGAAAAAAGAAAAATCAGAACACAAACAAGATAATTCAGGGTCTAACTTTCTTCCGTTTTTAACTGTTTTCACAACATAATAGATAAGAAAGGTGCAATCTTCGGAAATTAAAGCAAAAGGTGGGAAAAAATATCATACAGGTACTTTAGATGCTTGAGTTCTCCAAGCTCTGGTCCCAAGGTTCCAGAAATATTAGAATTACCCAAATCCCTGAAATTCAAAAAAAAAAAAAAAAAAGGTCGCAAATAAAACTACATAATTATCAATAAGAACTACAACAAATCTAAAAATTCAAATGGAAGAACAAGAGAGAGTTAAGAAGTTACAAGCGAGAAACATGATTGCTGGAATCACAAGTGACATGGAACCAGGTGCAGGGATTGACCAGAGTTGGGTCCCAACTCTGCAACACATTGGTTGGATCAGAAAGCTTACTTCTTAAAGCATGCAGGGCATTTCCTGAAACCCCATTACAAACAAACAAACAAAAGACACAAAACAACAAAATCAGAGTTCAGAAACCAGCAGTAAACACAACCACATGTTTTCTTGCCAACAAAAAACAAAATCAAATAATACAAATTTTAAACAAAATCCTAAAGACTAATATCATGCTCCTCGCTTTTCATGTCAAAAAAAAAAAAAAAAAAGGGCAAAATTATCATCTTTTTAGTATAGCAAAAAAATTGAAACTTTGAAATCCAAAGAGCGAAAGTTGATGAGTACCTTCAGAGTTGGTGGAGAGGGAGGGGGAGACTGAGAGAAGAAGGGAAAGAAAGATAGGTAGAAGGTAAAGGTGAGCCATTTTTTGAGAGGGTGGATTGATAGTAAAGGAAGTACTTAAAGAGACTAGGAAAACAAGGAGAGAGATGGTGGCTAATTAATGAAAATGAGTCAAGTCAAATGTTATTGAGTGGAAGAAGAAGAAGTAGAAATTCTAAAAAGTGGGTTTACTTTCACACTGTTTCAACTTTGAAAGAAAGACTACTACAGTTACTGTACCGCACAACACAACAAGAAGAGAAGAGAAGATTGTGGCCAATGGAAGGAAGTAGGAGGAGGAAGGAGAACAGAGGAGAGAGAGCGCCAATGAGAGTGGAGTGTTGGGTTTTTGGAGTCGCAGTCACGCATTGGTTGTGTTGTGCGAGTCTTTTACGCGTTCAGTGTGGGGGTCCCCACTACTAACATTGATGACTTTCAAGTTTGAAGCCAGCAGCCGAAGCTAATGGCAAGACAAAAACATTAAATTCTTCAAATTAATAAAAACTAAATAAAAAACATTTTGGTTATGATTAAAAAAAAAAAAAGCATTTTTAAATAATAAAAAATATTAAATTAAAAAAAAAAGAAAAAATTTATTATTTAAAAAAAAATTCAAGAATTATTTTTCTCATATTTAGTATATGAGATTCTAATCTTTTTTTGTTAGATTTTTAAATGTTTTCTTTTTCTTTCAATTTCATATAGTTTTTAATATTTAAAAAAAATGGAAAATGTGTACTTTATTTTTATTATTAACCAAATTATTTTTATTAAATTTTAAAAATTAATGATTATTAAATTTCTAAAAAAATTAAAGTATTATATTTTTCTAAGATTAGTGTATAAGATTATAATCTTCAATTGTTTTGAAATTTAATTTTTTTCTTCTTTTAAATTTAATATAGTTTTTAATATTTTTTAAAAGTAGCATTTTATTCCATTTTTATTATTAATCAAATTATTTTTTTACTTAATTATGATTAATTTTATGGTTTTAATTTTTTTAAATCATAAATCGTATACCTGACATTATTTAGATTTTTTATTTAGGTCAATTAATCATAGTTAGTCAAATTAATAAATTTACATAACAGATGTTGAAAGAAAGGATCTACAAGTACTAATTTAAATAATACAAAAAATTCTTATAGACCAAAATAGTCAATATCACCAAAAACTGAAAATTATGAAGAGTTGAAGGAGTTAAAGGGCATTTTGGGAAGGAAGAATAAGATGTTCGGCTGGGCTAAATAACATGTGATGCCACGTCAGACAGACACATAATCAGTAAGAAGTTAAAAGTAAGAATCTAGACGACGACGACGACGACGATTCGAAAGAAAAATATAGGAAAAAACCAATGGGCCTAAGGCCCGATACTGTGAACCACAAGATCCCATTCTCTACCATCCAATCACACGGTCTTAAAACAATATACTATAGTATATAGTATTTCTTTGAATGGGCCAAATTTTGTTAACATTTAATTCATTTGAAAATTAGTTTTTAATTTTTAATTTAAAATTTGATTTTTTTTTTTTAATTTAGTCTGTCTTCAGCTATCACTCTTTTTAAAAATTTCAATTCTTAATATTTTGAACTGAAATTTTACACACTTTGAAAAACATCCAACACATTTTCTCCAAAAAAATCCCAAAATTATTTTTAATTCAATTTTAATAAAAAACCCAAGATAAATATTAAAGAATGATTTTCATTATAAAACTATTTATTTAACCATTATTTTTTTAATAAAAAACTAAAATATAGACTAAATCTAAAATAAAAAAAGAATTCAAGAGAAATCAAATCCGAAATTAAAAATCAATTAAATTAAAGTTAAAAAAATATTTCACCCATTTAGCCATTTTTTTGTTGAAAATGCTGGAGTCAACTACATGACATCCTTTTCCGACATGCGAAAAATAACAGGTAGGAAGTTGCACCAACTCCATCACATCGGAATTCCCTCCCTTACGGGAAGCTATAATACCAATAATAGAAGATGAAGCAGGCAAATTGAGATTTTAGATGGGTGGCCTGATGATGTCATAATACAAGCACCCTAGTACAATGAGTACCTTCAAAAAAATATAAAAAACCTTTCATGGTAGGATGGGATTATAAGCACATCGTTTTTGGAGAAGAAAAAGGAGTTGGAGATTGATTTGGAGTGCCATTGACAGTGCTGACAGTTTTACCTTAAATCATGACTACTGTGTGTGAACTTATATTGAACACTATCAAAATGCTCTAATTCCACTACCTTTCTCTACTTCATTAAGAAATGCTATATTGCATCCACAAGAGCCACCTTTCAAGGACGCACCATGAAGCTATCTTCACTCCCCCACAAAGAACACAATACAAAATCTTAAAAAATGAAATGTAGAACCATTGCATGTACAAAGTCATTTAACATGACATGGGATGCGCCTCAAGGAGACAACTAATCACAGCTTTGAAATCTAAAACCCAGAAAGCGAATCTGAAATGATAGCTTGCATAATCATGAAATTGTTCAAAGATTACCAAGGTGCATAATAAGTAGTGTTCTACTATTGATTTCAGCACGCAAGTTCCTGTTTTGCTATTCGAGAGTCATTTTTTAAGATGCGGAAAACAGGTAAACACATCAGACTTAGGGTGCTTTGCTTCAGCATGTTCCCGGCACTTCACCTCTGTTGTGGTACATATGAATGTCTGCATGCACACCTTGCACTGCAATCAGTACCCACGATCCACCAGATCAATTATGGAAGGAACCAGCAACGGAGTAAAGGGAGACAGTAACAAGAGATCATGTCACAACCTTGTAAAGGACTGAATAAAATGTCCACTTCATAAAGAATGAGTGCAAATTCAAAAAACAACCAAATATAATGGAGCTACAAGTTTACAACAACCACTAGATAGCTATGCTATAAAAAATGGCCAATAAACATGGAGAAACTACAAGTTTGCAAACGAGAACTTAATGAACTAAAATGCAGAAATGGTCTAATGCTCACTAACTATGAAATGAAGTTCTCATTGTTCCCATTGATGTTTGCAAGGGTCACCGATCTCTTTAATAAGTCAGTGCAAATCGAACTTCTGCAACAAGCAGTAATTGAAAAAATTCCAGGTCCAACTAGCCACAAGTATCAAGACATTCACCACCCTGAACTTGAGAAAGGGGTTCTAATGTTTGCAACACAGAAGAGAAAATAAAGAAAACTCAACATAATCTCGAGAAAACCCATCAAGCTTATCAATCTTTAACTCCAACACAACTCTAAAACATATAATGAAGACACCAACAGTCTATTCCTATTCCCATAGGATGGCGTCTGACACATCCAAATCACCCATTGACCCACACACATGCAAATACTCAAGAATCGTTAAAAGGACCCATGAAAAGCAATTCTACAACCAGAAGTACAACTGGAGAAACTTTGAGCAGGCTTAAAACACAGATAGAAACTTTTCAAAAGAAAATTACAGCCGATGCAAAATTTCAGGCTGAATCATGGAAGAAACAAGTTCCTAGAATTATCACACGGATGATCTAATTACTTACAGCAAACCTCAGTAACTGCTATAACTAAAAAACCAATCATCAACCAAGCAAACTAAAATCCAAATTTGAAGCAAAAAGTTGTCAAATGGCTATAGATCATATAATTCGGAAACAAAATAAAATTGTACTAACAAGAAATGTTAATATAAAAGGTAGAAAAGAGAAACATAAACAAGAAAAGATATAGCATGCATATGATTACAAAATTTAAAAGCAAAAGCATGCAAAGAGACTACTTGGATAGACATAGCTTTCTTGTTAGACTCGAGCTGGCTTCCTGCACAAAATAAATAAACTAATTAATTAATTAAATCACTCAAAAAAATCAAAATTCAATTGAAACTAAAAACATTACCACTTAGATCTGTAAATTTCCAAGAAAAGGACCAAGCTTTGGAGAAATTTTATGAAGTAAGAGAAATAAAAGAATACCCTTTGCAGCTTTTTGCTTCTCCATGTTCCTCTCACGAGCCATCTTTGCTTTCTGACCGTTGCCTCCTCCCATGGTGATTTGGTTTCAGAATTTCAGAGAAATCTTTCTAATTGCGTGTTAGAAGTAAGAAGATAGAGGAAGAGCAGGAGAGTACTGGTTTTGCAATAATTTAGAAGGGTCTAGAAAGAAAGAAGGATAAATATAGCAACCCTTTTCTAAACTCTACAGGATTTGAAAATAAGTCCCCAAACTTCTAATTTGAATTTGACTTTTTAAATTTAATCTATTATTTAGTTTTATATAAAATAATAATAATTATTATTATTTACATAAACTCATAATAAAATCATTCAGTAAAATTTACTATTTAAAAAATTAGAAATATTTTAGATTATTTTTAACTTTCTTCTCAATGTTTTATATTTTTCTATATTCGAAAAATACAAAACAGGATTTTTAATTTAAAAAAATTCTGAAATTTTTCTTAAAAAAGAAGAAGAAATTTTCTCGATGTTTGTGCCAAATTTCAACTCAAAATATTAATAATTAAAATTTTTAAAGAAAAATAACAACTGAAAAACAGAATGAACTAAATTTAAAAAGAAAATATCATATCTAAAATCAAAAGTTAGAAACTAATTTTCAAATCAAATAAAATTCAAGAAAGGCTTCTTTAGGAGAAAAACATACAGTAGGATAGGCAAGAAATTGGTTTGCCGGTGGCTGCCAGACTTGTGTTTTTGTTTGTAATGATTTTGTTTTTTCTTTATTTATTTGCCAATGTTCAGAAATTGGAGTTCCATGTAGTTTCTAATTTTATTTTTATTTTTTTATTAGTAGGTAGGTAGAGTGATATTTTGTACAATCTTCTCTATACCGAAATTAGATAGTTTTTCCCATCCTTTAAACGTTATATTTATTTAGTCACCACGTTCAAACCTTATGTTAAGATAGTAAAAAATAAAATTATCATTAGTTGTTTAATCTCGATTTGAATAATAATATGTTTTTATTTGATTGGAGAGATGAACATGTGTAAAAACTGGTCTGAAACCATCCTCAACATTTTAATCTATATCCCATAGCACCATGCATTTTTGCATTTTTTCTTAATCAACATTTTTGCTCTATCATTACTTTCGTTTTGTTACTACTTCTGATAATGTTCTTGATTGTCTTAGCCATTGAAGTACGACTTAGAAACGAAGACACTTTTTCCCCCTTGGCGACCCACTTGTGTTTCTAGGACCACGAATAAACAAGATTAAGAGGACAGGATGCCTCTGTTTCTAGAAAGACTTTGATGACACCTTATGCCGTTGTTAATTATTTCTCTTGAAATGCGATTAAGAACAAGATTAATTAGGTGATATACGCAGATAAGTTCACGTTGAACAGTCCTAACTTCTTCATTCTTAATTATGTGCCTGGATATGAAATTTTGCTGGTTGAAATGAAATGGAGTGCAGCCAATTCAGAGGGGGTCTGTTGACTCTGTTCTAAGGCCAATAAGGAAAACCAAGATGAGAACTCAGAGTTGAATCCTCATGTTAATATATATAATGAAGATATACAGTAAGTACAATGTGGTGATAAGATTCAAGAGAGAATCTGCCAACAAGCATTGGGATATGGCTGAAAGAATTTACACTTCCTCCGCCACTCGCCTTCTTGCCTCCTCTTCAGCTTTAATCCAAGCCGCCTGAAATAAGGAAGAACCAACATGAAAAAGTTCAACAAGACTGCAAAAAACAAACCCCAGGAAAGGTAAAAGCTCAAAAATTTTTGAGAACTTGCCTTTTCCCTTTCAAGTTTGGAAAGATGTGGGCGGATGGAGTTTCCTAAACTTAAGCCTCCCCATGCTTCTTGCAACTCTCTCTCCCTTGCTTCTCTACGAGATACGGAAAGTCTAGATGGCACTTCTCCAGATTGCTGAGCAGAAGCCATCTTCTCTCTTTCAAGCCTTGATTTGTGTTTAACCAAAATTTGGTCCAGACCACCATCTTCATTCGCCTGCAAATGCGCTCTTCTGCCACTTCGTTTCACATTCATCTCTTCTCGGTTTAGACTCGATGCAATTTTCTCGTTCTCTAGTCTAGAGACATGCTTGACCAGAACTCTGTCCAATGGCAATGCTCGTGTTTTCTGCTTTTCCAGTCTATCTTCTTCTTTATTCAAGTCCGCATTTTCCTTCTCTAGTCTGCCTTCTTCAACTATTTCATTTTTCTTCATGTTCTTTGCTTCGTGAACCTCTTTTTCTAGTCTTGATACATGTTTTACAAGAAATTTATCCAGGCTTGGAACTTCTGGAACATCTTTTCTTTGACCATTTGGTGCTCTTCCAAGTTCCTTGCCATCCATGTCAAATGTTCTTCCTGAGTTTTTTCTTGTCTCTAGAACTTCCTTTTCAAGCTTTGACTGATGCTTAATTAATATACTTCCCAGGTCAGAAATGCCCTCGGATTTAGTGAAGTCACTGACTGGTTTCTTTGAAATAATTTCGAAACTTTTTCTCGATTTCTTCTTTGCCTCTTCAATCTCTTTCTCTAAATTTGAGGAATGCTTCACAAGAATACTTCCGAGATCAGGAATACTCTCTGATGAAGTCTTCTTACCATCACCAATTTTTTCTGTGTTCTCTCGATTCCCATCCTTGAGCTCATTCCTCCTCCTATCCTTAGCTTCTTGCACCTCTCTTTCAAGTTTTGACATGTGCTTGACCAAGAACTTGTCTAGACTTGGGACTTCCAAATGAACCTCGTTCTTTTTCATTCTTCCTGAACCAACAGAAGACATTCTTTGAGGACGGTTAAGAGCTTGACTCAAGGTATCAGCAGCAGAGCCTGGATCATGCACCTTACTGTTTTCTACTTCTGCTAAGGCAGCATTTAAACCACATGTAGCAACAATAGTTGCCAATGAAGAAAGTTCATCTTCATTCAAATATCTAAGCCTCTCAAGCATCACATCCACAAGCTTGTTCATATTCAACTTGTCCAAAGACTGTCTCCTCTTATATTTCCCTAGTTTTGTCCCGGGACTGGGCAACTTACAATCCATGTCTCGAGATATCAGTTCAAATTCTGACCTAGACTCTGATTCACACTCGGAGAATTCAGAATTACTATCATCCATATCAGGATTCTGACTGATTTTTCGCAGCAGATCTTTGAACTCTTCTTTGTTAAAAGTAGGACAGTTTGCAAGTCTGGTAAATGCAGTTTTGACTGCTGCAGCTACTTGTTTATCGACCTCAAATACAGTTGCAAAAGATGCTGTGACCGTATGAGCAGAAGATCCCCCTCCATTAACAGTACATGTTTGAACTTGACAGGGGATCTGACTATTTGGTATATCAAACATGATTACTTCCATAACTTTTGCCGCTTCAAAAGCTTCGGCTGCAGTTTTTTCTGCTTTAAGCAGCAGCTCTTCTGCTTCTTTGCTTTGGATCCTGCAAATAAAACGAATAAGCTAAGTAAAAGAACAGAAAATATCAAGATATTTCAAAACCTCTTTCTCTATGCATAGAAAAGTCTACCTGGCTGCTTTAAGTATCCTACACCAAGATGCTTCCACCAGTGCAGCTTTTCGAGCCTCCACTGCTTTGTCTGCAGCCTCTCTTGCTGCAATTTTCTCCCTCAGTACTCTTGAATAATGTGGATTTGAATCACCAAGCGCTTCATCAAGAGTCATATTCATTCCATCCAATTCCTGATCCAAATATACAAATCAGTTGTCATAAAAAAAAAAATTATTTATTTTATTGATTTATTCGGGGTTGGGAATAGGAGAAAATACAGTAAGCACATGACACAACCAACCTGCAGCATTTTGATTTTCCTCTGCAAGTAGGAGTCCCCCTTCTTTCGCGGGAACCAGTTGGTGGGAGAATTCTTACGGTGAGAAGGCTTCTTAATTTGGGATTTAAATTTGTTTACAGCAGTCAATGCTGATTGGCAAGTCCCTTTTGGCGATTTATTCTGCAACATTCAAGAGCAGGAAATGAGATCATCTCAATTAACTAACCTCCACAAATTTCAAATGTCAAGAGTAATAAAACCATCCAGCATAACCAAAATCAAATATACCAAATAACAATGCTGCTGCCCTAAATGACAACAAATGTATTGATGGAAAGGTGAACTATTGACATAGAACTTAGAACTTAGTACTGGCCATTAGATCAAAGAACACAGGTGAAAATGAGAGACGCTACTGAATTCCAATACTTAAGATGTTATTTTCCGAGTGCAATTCTTATCCAAAAAAGAATTACAAAAATCGCATCATTCTTCAATTAATGTTAGGGTTTCTAGGATTCTAATCAATTCCAAAATTAATTTTGTTTCAAACATCATGAAAACGAAATCAGAACAACAACAAACAAAACCAGATTCTCCTCTTCCGGAGATTTTTAAGTTTTCGGTTCCAATCAAATCAAAGCAAAAGGCAAAAACCTCAAACATCAAGTAACTCTAACATTCTTTAAAATGAGACAAAATTCAATACAAATTAACAAGAAATCCAAGAACCCAAATCTTGAAAATCAACAAAACGAAAAAGGATTTACCTTTCCAGGCTTAGAACCAGAAGAAAACTTCTCATTCGAATGACATTCGTTTATACCAGAGTCAAGAGCAGTGTCGCTGCTGTGCTTGTCTAACACAGAGATGCATCCCAAGTCCAAGCACCCAAGATTCATTGATTGCCGAATCATACAATTAAATCTCATGAAAATTGTAAACTCGAGTGTGAAAAAGAATAATGGTCAGTCTTATGCTTATCAGCTAGGAGCAATTTTGGAATTTTCGAGAGAGGGAAATTAAAGAAGAAAATCGTTTGTTTTTTAGGGGATGTGATTTTATGAAACAAAATCATGTTGATGTATCTGTTTTTTTTTTAAAAAAAAAAATGGAAGTAGCCGTTACGGCTAGAGGATTGTTGGTCTCTAACGGCTAGTTTTTGCTAAATCTGGGATTGAGTTCTCATCAGGTGTATTTGGAGTATGGTGGCGCTCCTATTATAGCAAGACACGTGGTACTCTGAGAAAGAGCGAGAGTCTCATATTTTTCTATTTTTCCCCAAAATTGTTTTTTGAAGATCATAATTATTGAATTTGTGAAACCCACTTGTTCAACGGATGGGATTTTTCAGAAAGTGACTTTTGAAATAATCATTCAATAAAATTAGCATTATTCTATATCCTGTGTTCAGAAATTAGATTCGGGCCTTATCAACCGTAGCAGGTAAAATAGAAAAATATGCCTAATTTGCTTCCAACATTTGTTCTGTTTCTTTTCTTTTCTGTTATATATACACAAGACAACTTGAATTTAGTTTGGCAACCCTTGTTTTAGCATTTGTTTCTGAAACGATCCCAAGAGAAATATAGAAGCATTCCAAAGTGGTAGAAAAATGCACTCATAAAATTCTCTGCATGTTTCACTTATAAACTATACATCAGCGAGCCAGGGTTCTACTGCTGTTACATGAAATTGTTCATGTTTAGTGATGAAATTGATTGTGAGTTTCCACATGACTACAAAGATGATGAGCTAATCGCAGATTAGTATCTATCCATCCCTAGTCCAGTTCTATTTGATCTCTAATCCACTTTGTTGCCACCCATTTCTCCCCTTTGATAACCGGACAGCTTCCATGAAGAGATGTCTGCAGAAGTGTGAGGCGCATATGGGTGAGAAAACACTTGCAGAAACTAGAGCAACAATAGCTAAATGGTCATGATATATTAACAAAAATAGGAATTTCCAAAACCCATGGCTAATACCCTTCGTCCCTTCCCTCCAACTCTTTTGCAATAGATTAAGAATGCATTTTGGCTCTACACTGTACACCCAAAAACCCAAATACCTTCCCCCGAGCTATGAAAACAACTTTGAATGAACTGTATGACGAAAAACCATTCAAGTGAGGTCTTCTGCTATATTTTCTATCCCAACAAAAAGGACTGAAAATTGTTTTAGGTTTGATGCTATGCTTATCGTTACCATTTAACCAACTTTCATGGACCAAATCATTGGAAAGCTCTTAACTTGCATACTTAAACAAGTCAATACAACAAGAAGATCCATGCATGGTTGTACTCAAATGATTATGGGGTGAATATAATCTGGCAAAAAAAAAAAAAAAAAGGGACAATTACCCGATCAATTGTGCCATTTGGAAACAATGAGTAAAATAGAAGTCCATCACCCTGCTGAGGCTTCACTTTCAAACCAACACATTGTTTGTAATCAAAGCCAGAAATTACAGAAGAACCATTCTATAAATCGAACCAATAGGGTGGTTATTATCAATATGAAAATGATTCAAATCGTAAAGCAACAAAAAGACAGAATTTGGCCAAATACCTCGAAGGGGAACATGGTTTCTCCACCTTCTTCCACAGTAGACAGATATAACAAGAAAGAAGCTACCTGCATGATGGTGAATCAATCACAAATTTATAATATTTTGAGCAATCTTTGACAATCTAACTATTTCAGTTGTTTCACAGATAAAGAAAAAAAAACTTTAGAAAAAAAAAAAAAAAAACTAAAGAAAGAACAATCTTTGACAATCTAACTATTTCAGTTGTTTCACAGATTTTCATTGGGAGAGTACAAAATCATGCTATAAAAAGGTCTCAGAAATAACATGCTGTAAAGTAAATCCTTGTAAATAATCGAAAACAATATAAAAGAGCTTTAAATATGGTTTTGGGTATGATACCATGCTAGAACGACTGAAATGTCAACTAGAGAGAAAGGCATTGAAAGAAAATGATGGCATGCAAGAAAGCCATCTGATTTACTGAACTGCCAATTTGGTACAGCATTCTACATGTAGTAGCCAGGAGTGATAAAATTAAACATTCAAGATACTATTGAGGTGTGTCTTATGTACCCTTTGGCTTGACTGTGGACCGTATTCATCTGGGTTAAATGCATCATAATGTGAATCATACTTCTGCCCGATTTCATAACGCAAGATATTGAATGCCTGCAAAGGGTGATATCCACTCAGACTAACATAGAAATTACCTGTAAAGAAAGGTTAATTATTTTCAAATTTTAAATGCAAGGCGACACGATATCAAATACTTGATTAGCTCAGAATTATTAACTGACAAAAATCATCTCATGCTCATGAGAAAATATATGGTGCTTTCTAACATCATACATCCAGTATATCAGAGATGCCAGACAGGGCTCCAAGTACCACATACAGAGGAAAAACATCGAAAGCAGCAAGATCGGATTTCACATCCATTTGCTAGCATTTCAAAAGCATTGAACTTTCTTTTAGACAGTCAAAGTAACTATTGATTGACTATACATATCTACCAAAAATATGGCCCCTCATTTTCTCCTACTTTCCCTTTTCAACTAAAAGACTATAGAGAAACTAGAATAAGAGTTTCTAATCATGATGAGTCGCAGATTCTAGAATCAGAGTCCATAACTTCTTTTCTGAAATAAATGAGATACATGTAGATTGCTTATAGGCTTATACCGTTTCTGAAGTGCAATAACAAGCAAGTGATCAGAATGAAAGTTGGACATAGTGACTAGCTAAACCAGGTAGTCTCTCATAGGTCGCAATCTTAAAAGGAAAAGGCTAAGTCTGTAGATGATGCTATTAAAAGCTATAGTCTTTTCTGTCAGTTTTTCAGTTTTTGTAAGTATTTTTAAGTTTGTGGCATGTTGAAAAGATAACTGACCCACTAAAACAGTCTCTCAGGGGTAAGTTGTGATATCATTAAAGGATTCCTTTTGAAGATCTTTCACCTTTTCTCATATGTATCCCTATCTTTGTTGCAAGATATTTTAACCATTTAATCTGCTAGTAATGGCCATCTAAATTGCAGAAGTTCTTTTTTTTTCTCCTTTAACATTTACCAACATGCTTGATTTGGTTATCAAAGCCCCACAAGCTTGATTCCAAACAACTTGTCTATGTGCAGCTCAAAACCACTGTAATTTACAAAAAGGCTGAAGAATACCTGGTTCTCTTGAAGGACAAATATTTAGAAAGTCTCTAAACAGTGTATTTCATTTTTATTTTATTTTATTTTAAAAAAAACTCAGAATAAAAAAGCAAGTCAGAGAACCATCAGATTCTATAATCTGGAAAATTAGCTTATATAATGTCATAAAGCATTTGCAACTGTTAAATTAGTCACACTTGAATGTAAGTTATTGCCTTTAGCTTTACTAAAAGAAAGAGAAACAAAGACACACCCAGATATGAAAGTAGCATTACTACCCATTACACAGTACACAGTTATTATCACAATCCTTTCAATTCCAACCCCAAATACAAGCCATGGAGAATGAAGGACATTATAACAGCAAGAAAATACCTCTCCATGGGATTGCGGGATCATTGTAGCCTTTGCAATTTTCCTCTCAATGAAGTCCAAGGTCCCAGTTTTATCTTCTGATCCACTAATAAATGTTCCTGAACTGTTGCCATGAGCTATAACGTCAAAGGGATGAAAAAACCTATTGATCTAAAGAGTTGTAAGTAAGGCCCTGGTGCATTGC
This sequence comes from Dovyalis caffra, assembly GCA_963924115.1. Lineage (NCBI taxonomy): Eukaryota > Viridiplantae > Streptophyta > Magnoliopsida > Malpighiales > Salicaceae > Dovyalis > Dovyalis caffra. The sequence goes on along the minus strand of CAWUPB010000913.1, from coordinate 7,151,104 downwards.
TCATAAAATAGAAATGAAAAATGAAATGACTGACCTTGTTCTAGTTCCTTTAGTACTCTCAGCAGTTTCTCCCTTTCGCAAAGCTAGTGTAGATGGTTTTAATTTAGACTTAGCCATTGTAATGATGCTTTCACATTGTTCGGGAGTCGCAAACTTCGGAAAATAAAGCGCTCTCGGTTTCCAACTTAAGACCTGAAACCATATATAACAAGATCCACAAACAAATTAGAATTACATATTCACATCATTCAAAGCATTCCGATATCAGCACAAAACAATAACAACCAATTCATTCCCTCACTCGCAAAAACATTGGTTTATTACAAGATGGAAAATCTTCTTCGCCTTTCAATGCATCAGTTTCTGTTTTATTTCTTACCCAACAACACCATCTCCAAAGAGCCACAAATCTTTCAATAGTTCAATATTTTCATTTGAATAATCCTATGGGTCATCATTTCAACAAATAATAACAAAATCAATTTCCTCCTTGGCATTAATCAAGCTAGCTAGTTCTAAACAAGTTATCAAAAAACTAGGATCCAATGAAAATTAAAACAAATCCATCTCACATCAAACTATAATAACCTAGATTGATCTTAAGTCAACTCCCCAATAAATCCCCAATCTAGCTCTTACCCAAAAACCCCAAAACTATCAAACTTAAATTACCTGAAAAGGAATGGATTCAATAAAAGCTTCTCCAGTAACCCCATTAGGCATCGTATCACGATCCCCTTCAGCTACTTCAAGCTTTCTTAACCTCGGTCTAATAACAGGTACATCCTGCAAGACCACAATTAAACACATAATCACCCTCTAATCAGAATAATTAATCATGGCGCACAATCAATGCATGCATAGAGAAAGAAACACACGTGAGCTATGAAAGTGGAACTGTAGAAACCGGCAAGAAAGAACAAAGAACAAAGAATTATCGCAGCTGGGAACCCCAGCTTTCTTTTTGATCGTTTCGTTTTGATTTTCATTTATGAATCTTGTTGATTTTTATTTCTTTTGTTGTGGTCAGTGGATCTTGAAAAATAAAAGTTCGATTTTGCGATTGGTTGTGTGTGTGTTTTTATACAAAGAGGCAAGCGCGTTAATGGCGGGAGAAGGAATTCTTTTTTCTTAGCTTTGACGTCACGGGGCAGCAAAACGTCTGGTTACTGGCTTACTGCAGGAAATAAAATTAATTTTTACTGCAATAAATAAAAATTAGTACAAGTGAAGTTCAATGTTGGATTTTTGGTCTCTTTGAATTTGATTTGCTGGTTAATGATTCAACTTTTGACAATAGAAATGACATCTTGTCTTAATCAACAAAAAAAGAAAGAGTCTTTTTGCCTTTTTGGTCGGGAAGAATTTTTATTTTTTATTTTTTTAATGCTACGTTATAAAGTTAGAATAAATTATAAATTATTATCCCATTATTTTAAAAATTAATTAGTTAGTCGTTTATCACTATGTTTAATTTAATACTCTTAACTATAAAATTAGAGTAGAGTATTACTCTATTTCAAAAATATGTTTTTTTTATCAATTTTTTCATATTATTTATCTTTTTATATTTTTTAAATTGAAAAAAAATATGAAATTAACTAAAAAGATTAATTAGTTAGTTTTTAAAACTAAAAGACTATTTAAATCATTTTGCAAGACTAAATAAACTAATTATAATTTAATCTATAAAGTTATACTCCTCTACATGGAAAAGAAATCTGAAAACTTAATATTCTATAAAAAGTTACACAGTTGTTGTTGGTAATTTTCATTAAGGTCAATCTTTTCCTTTTCTTTTTTTTTTTTTTTTTTTTTGTAGATTTAAATCAGCTTGGCGGTGTGATAACTATTCGTTATCCTTGTTTGTTATGATTTTTTTTTTTTAGAGTAAAAATCATATAATTGTTTCTAGTTAGATTTTTTAAAATAAAAAATCTTATAATTAAATGGAAAAGATCGGTATTTAATAGAGACTTAATTATATTTTTAGTTTACCAACTTATTAATTTTTTAATTAAGTGTGTATTCTTTTTTTTATTATTATTTGAATAGACCAAATTGTAATTTTTTTTTCTAATAAAATATTTTCGTTAATTTTCATTAATTTCAAGCTGGATGACTGTTAACTACACCCATGGGCCCCATTGTCAATTTTTGTTTTTTTGGGTACAAACTTATCAAGTTTTTTTTTTTTATTTAAGTGTGTAGATTTTGATTTTTACTATTCAAGTATACTAATTTATATTTTTTTTCTATTTGAGTGATTCCAGTAATTAAAGATTGATGTGTTCATTGAGTATACATGTAGCACTATGATGGAAGAGACACATTATCAAATGTTTGTGTAAAAATTATTACTACAAAAATGAAAACAAATCAACCAATAAATATATAAAATTAAACAATAAATTTTTTTAATCGATACATCTTATCCAATCCAAATTTAGGTTATCCTTCATTCTAAATTGAAACTCAATTTCATATTATCATTTTCCAAACAACCATCATTTTTAGCTTTTCTATTGAGAATGAGAATGAATCATTGTTTTAATTAATAAACACAACTAAGTTTTTATATTTTAATTTTCAATTCTTTTCTTACATCCGGATATATTTAAGTAATTTGTTTTTTAATTATTTTTTTATGGAAATGTTATAAATATCTTATTGCATTGTGTAATTTATTTGCTTTTATTGTTGATGTTTGAAAATGAGAATGAATCGTTTTTTTGTTTTTTTAATTGTCACGTGTCTTGACAATAAGCCCACATTACGGTTTTATATATGCACTTAACATACATATTACCATAGAGTTAGCAAAATCATTCAATTGAAAAAAATTATAAGTTTGTACACTTAAATAACAAATATTAAAGTTTATACATTTAAATTGGAAAAAAATTATATATATAATATTAGAGTCTATCACGTGTGCAGTTAACGATTACATCAATATAAAATTAATGAAAGTTAATAAAAATAATTGATTAGAAAAAAATTATATGCAATCTGATTTACTTAAATAATAATTATTAGCTAAAGATAATACATTTGATTAGAAAAAAATAAACAAATTGGTAGTTTTGGATATTCTATTGATAAGGTTTAATAATACAGCTCATTTACCCACTAATTTACAACGAATCAAACTCATTTTTGATGCGTTACATGTAATCAGTTACAACGTCTTCTTCATGGCAATAATTAACAAATCAACATTTGTAAAAGTCGCGTTTCAAACGATGTGACCTGTATGGCTATGTTTTACCATAAAGAAGGCAATGGGGCCTGTAAACATAGGGATGGCAACGGGGCGAGGCGGAATCTACATCCCCGTCCCCATCCAGCCTCACTCCTAAAAAGTTTTGCTTTATATTCATCCCGTGTTTCTAATGGGACAAAATTTTGCATATGATCGTCACCTCAAATGGAGACGAAGATGGGGCATTGACGGGATAAATAAGATATATATTTTTTTCATTTTATTATCAAATTTTAAATTATAATAAAAAAATAAATAATTCATATAAAAAATAAATCTTAAAAATTACTAACTATAAATTTTATATAGAATATAGTTATAATTTTAATGAAAAAAATTTAGAGGCAAACAGGATAATTGAGGCGAGGTAAGACCCTGCCTCGTTTTCTGATCAACGCGGATAATCTCTACGTTGATCCGAGAAAATCGAGACGGGTGGGATGGGGCAAATTGTCGTCCGAAGTAGAACACGGGACAGTGTTTTTGTCAGCCGAATGGATAATAAAATTTGGACTTGCATACAAAATGGCATGATTTTGAAATTATGAACCTTTATGTTTCAGAAAACCAGGAGGGGAGGGGCTGAAAGCTGCGAGTCCTCGAGAGAATTCGAACCTGTGGACCCTTAGACCTTTGCAGGACACAGGGAGCCACTGCCAAGCCCGACCAGGCTTGGATTGATATAGAAAGGCAAAGAAAGTTAGCCGCACAATAGAATGTTTATATTTCGAAATTATGAACCTTTATGTTTTCAAAGCGAATGGGCTATTGCTCTTGGATCAAACTCTGGGTAATGCCCAAATATTCAAACCTTTAGCAAATCCCAACCCATCCGCAATCATTTCCTGATTTCTTCGACAGCTATCTGATGCATTCTATTTCTGCCCCATCATATTTTGCCACGTATAATTAAAGGAACAAACCACAACCAATTAACCACCACTCTTTACATTTTTTTTTTTTGAAAAAAAATCATAAATTCCAAATTGCTAAAATAAGATGTTGAAGTTAAAAATGCTATCATAATCAAATCCATTCGATACTCATCTGTTTAAGCAATTTATGAATGGGGATGATTTTAATTAGAACCACAGACTTGTATCATGTACCCATATTGTTTTTCTTAAATGCAAACTTTTTTTTTTGTGCCCAAGCACTTTTGCTTTATGTAAACCCTTCACTACCAGACGTACAAAGGAACTTATTCCTACGTATATTATGACAAAACATCACTAACATTATACGTACTTATGTCTCCATGGTTGCATTCCATCAGTATCATTCGTGCCTAACTAGACTTTTATATAAAGGACCTTGGACCTTCAAATCCATAAACCTTTAATCTGCCCTTGCAGCAGTACTATAACCAACTAGCAATCATAGGCTCCCGTACTTGCGTCATTAGTGATCATATGGCTAGAGCTGCGATTTCAAAAACAAAGATGCTAATGCTTAGGTAATGCTGTTGGCTTCTTAATTATTACTTTTGATCGTGGGCTCTACTTTGACAAATACCTGAAGTTATCTGTCATTTCATTCAATGCACAATCAGTAGTGTTATTATTTATTTTGCTAATGATGAGCTTTAATTTGTGCACTGATCTAGCGATCTGCATTTAATTTGATCTGTGTCAACATATATGTTTTAGTGAGTGCACATGTTTTGTGTTTCCAAATTTTGCCCTGATAACGATTTCAGGTATGACATCTCGTGCAGGGAAACCAGGCCAGTACTCCAGTGCCATTTCAGCAGTCCTCCGGCAGTACCTCGGCCAGAAAAATCAAGGAACTCCATCAAAGATAGCAAGATGGAGGATTGGGTACCTCATCCTCGCACTGGAATTTACTTTCCAAAAGGCCACGAATGGGTGATGGATGATATTCCAGAGAATTCAGCTTCATTCAATCAGACTTATTGGCTAAGGAATGTTGATGGCGTTGAGAAACCAGAACCGGATACACCCCATGAGCATTACTTGCCTACCAATCTATATTGAGCTAGTTAACAAGGCTTCATTTCAGTTACATGCTAACCATGAGATGAAAACTTAAGAAATAAATAATGATCAACGCTAGCTGTTGTACGTGGCCCTGAAAGTTAGTATTACTTGCCTGCATATGCAAGAACTATATAATACTACAAATATCCTCCTGGTGCCGTTGAAGGTTGTTGATTAATTGAATAATGGCACATATCCAAAAATAAAAAATAAAAAAATTATGCTTCCCTTTTCTTTTTCTCGAATAGTTTCGTTGTTGCTGCACTCATGCAATATTCCTATTAATAGATATCAATGCATCTTACTTCATGATTGTTGATATAGTCTTGAGTGATGAATTTAATTTCCATGATACAAAACCTACTTGAAGAATACCATACTACATATAATATATAAAAAAATATTGAGCAAGAAAAATGAATTAGAATTAATTATGTTTAGTTGAAAGAATTGAAGTAGATTCTACCGTCTAAACTAGGTAACCAGTAACCTACCATCATCTACTTGAATTGACTTGTCGGTATTGCTGAATTTCTTGGTTGGTATGCGAATGCTGATGCTATAAAGTTAATGGTGGCAACTGCCAACGAAAGTATGTGAACATAATTATGGCAGGGCCTATCAAAGAACTTATTCTTTCAGGCAACCAACCTTATCTAAAATTCCTCATTTCTAAACCCCATAACTTGTCTCAAAACGAACTCCTTCATTTCAAGCGTGTCCATCAGATAATATTGAATAAGAAAAGTTTCAAGGGCAACTGTAAATCAGGTCCCGACCAATTTAGAAACTCACGAATCAGTCGCCAATCTTCGGAATTTTATTAGTTTCTCTCGATATTTTTATTGGCTTAACTAGCTCGTCCCTCTTGTTAATTTTCCTTACGAAATTGGCAACGGTGTACGTATTTTGTTAGAGTTGAAAATTGATTAGAAAATTCAACAGTTTGGATTTCGGAAGCTCAAATCAACATTTTATTTCACCATTTGGCACTAGACAAAGACACACACACACACATATATAATCTTTAATTTACTCGATCCCAACTCTCATCCGCTTAAGATTTGTAAAAGAATCGCAAAAATAAATAAAATACCTTGATCTTTTATGTAATGGGCAATAGAATACTAACACGTCAACTTAAATATTATCATGAAAATATATTTTTTTACCATCAATCTTAAAATAAAGTTTATTTAATAAGACCTTTAGTATTTATGAGAATTTATTACTATTGTACTCTTAATGAGATGAAGACGGTCAACACATGTTTCTTTCTTATTATTTGGATACTAATTAGCCAGAACCAGGTCATATATAATGCATATTAAAAAAAATAAAAAAACGATTGAAAGTTGGGTATGGTTGGGAGTTAAAAATCAGATATAAATTTTAAGGTTACAAGAAATGGTCGATAGTGAAGTATTAAGGATATTCGTTGCTTTGTAAAAATTATGTATAATTAACTAAAACACTAAAGAAAAATCATCGGTTACTCGTAGCATTACTATTTAAAGTACTCGCTCACATTCTCATAATTTTTTATTCACCGTCTCACATTTCATTATGCATTTCACTATTTATAAATTTTTTTTACACTTTGATCCTTGATATTTTCGAAAGCATATTTCAATCCACATATTCATTTACTCATCCATTTTGATCCTTGGGTGGAGAGAGAAAGCTAAGAGGAAGAGGGAGACAGGAGGAGAGAGAGATCGCCAACCAACCTTATTTAGGCCACTTTGGTCGGCGAAAATCCACTAAATTTGTTTATCTTTGAGAGATGAGTTTGTCCATGATGATTTCAAGCCATTAAACAAGTTAGAGGAGGTAGATCGGAGCCAAAACAAGAAAAAAAATGATTTTGTATTTTTCTTTATTTTTGTGTGTATTAAAATAATTTTTAAGGTTTTAGATGTGTTTATTGATTTTATTACGGTCGTTTAGAGTTGTTGAAGGAAGAAAATGATGTCGGAATTCAATTTTTAAGGATCCGAAAGTTGACCTTCGATTTTTCGACGAACTTTTGACTATCTCCGGTTCGTTGAAAGTTACGGAGTTTTTTTTTTTGCTGGGCGGGTAAGCCTAGCGTTCGGGCTCGCAATGGCGAGCTAACCACGCCGGCCTCCCTCAATTAATTTTTTTAAACAAAAAAATATTTTGTGCGACCTTGTTGCACAAGCCAACCGAGCACTTCTCCCCCTATATATATATATATATATAGAGAGAGAGCGAGAGAGAGAGAGAGAGAGTATATATCTAATTATATTAATTTTATTATGATTTAGCCATTTTTTAAATTTTTTTATTATTTTTATTATTTTAAATCTATAACTTTAATTTGTCATTTTTTTTCAAATTCTTATCCAATTAATTTAAAATTACATTTAATGATAGTTATTTATTTATTTTAATATTATTCATTCTTTTCTCATCCGATTAATTTAAAATTATATGATCCTTAATTTTTTATACAATATATATATTTTTTAATTTCAAACTTTAATGGTATTGTAATTTGATCTCATTTTATTTTAGTATTTTTTTCATCTTTGATTTTATATATTTTTATACATTTACATCATAAAACATACTATCAAATTAAAATAATTTTTCTAAATAATTTTATATATTTTATCTTACCTACAGCATAATGCGGGTAAAAAATCTAGTGATGTCCTAGTTAATTTAAATTAAATATAATAATAAATGATGGAAAAAAGAGGGAAAATAAATTATGGGTCCGAAGAATAAGAAAAAAGCATAAATCCAAAATTTTCTCCCCGAACAATCCTTTTCCACCTCTCACTAGGTCAACAACTAACACTCAACGTGACTAACCCCCTGTTTGAATAGGGATGAAAGCAGGGGAGATGAAAGAAAATGGGATGTAAATGAAAATTTTCCTCCGTTTGGATTGCGAGAGGAAAGCGAGTGGAAAGAAAAAAATATTAAATAAACCTATAAATGGTGGGACTCATTTTCCTCCTAAAATTGGGAGGAAAACGGGAGAAGAAACCCGAGAAATCATCAAAAAATTTCTCATTCTCATTTTTGCCCTCCATCCGCCTCATCGTCCCTCTCCTTTTCTCACTCGAATCCCAACTATGTAAGGCGACACTTCGTGTCACGGCCGCTCCACACCATCGTGGTCTCATGAATCGCTCCGCACCTTGCCTTCCCGCGCGTGAAGCGAATGGGTCATGTGCGTCGGTTTTGGGGCGCCACGAGGGGGGCGGCGAAGAGAGAGCAAAAAAATGATAAATTTAATTACCCAAAAGAACAGTTGAAAAAATAGAAATTTCGATAAAAAAAATACACACCATTAGGAGGATAAATTTAATATTTTTTTCTTACAAATTATACGATAATTTTATTTTATTTATCGTCTAAGCACAAGCACAAGGATTGTCAAGAATCATCAAATTCTCATCTTCACTTCTAAACAACAAATACCCAATTGCCAATCCTAAAACAATCACCAAGAACACCCCCGCATTAAACTACATGACGGCCAACATCAACAAATACCCAATCTCCGAATTTATCCCAAAAAGCATAGCTCCTCACACTCTCGTCGCCGACCACCTCCTTTTCCCCCACCAACCATCGTCCGAAACGGCGGCTCTTCGATCGCAACCGAAGGTTATGAATTCATTTTCGCAGAGGCGTTGGATATGAGTTTGAGTCGCAAGTAGCGATTGTCCGGTACTAGTAGAAGATGGAAGTGATGAGACAAGCGAATAAGGAGAGTGAGTAATCGAGCCATGTCTTTGTGTGCCACGAGGTGATAAGGATCGTCACCTCGCGGGGCCACGAAGTGATTTCTTTTGTATTGTAAATATAATTAGTAATTATTAATCATAATGATAGAGACTTATTCTAATAAATTTATTAACTACAATTGAAATGAATATAAAAATATTGTTTATTTTAACATTACTATTAAGTATTGAGAAGTTTCCAAAGGAAACAAAATATTGTTTATTTTATTATCATTTGTGTTATTTTTATGAAAAAAATATTCATACAAATTTATTATAAGTATTTAAATATATAAATATAAACATAAGAGTATTATAGTAAATATTCAATAATATATTTTCTTTTTCTTTTCTTATAATTATCTAAATAAGAAAAATATATTTTTTCTTTCTTTTCCACTCCTATCCAAACAACAAGTGAAAAATAATTTTCTTTCCTCTCTCTTTTCTTTTTTTTATTTTTTTCTTTCTCTTCTTTCCTCTCAAGAGGAATTATCCGAACAAGGGTTAAAGTTACGTAAGAACAGACCTCAACTAGGGCAACACCTAGTTTTTTTAGTCAAACTCCAGAATTTAAATGAAGTCAGAGAGTCAAAAGTTATACTCGCCGATCATCACGGGAAAGCGTTGTTTCCTTTTTGTCTTCTCTCTCTTTTAGATATCTTTGTTGCTGCATTTTTCTTTTCCTGAGATCTTTTTGTTTTTTCGTTTTTTTTAAAGAATCTTTCATTTGGATAGATTTAAAAGAATAAATAAGAACGAAAGGTAAAAACTAATCATCATATTCCCAGGACGTAAAGTAGTCTTAAAAAAATTATTTCTTTTGATTTTTAAAATAGTTTTAAAAAATTATTTTTTATTATATCGTATGAGTATTTTTAATTATTTTTAAAATTTTTTTATAAAAATGATTAGTTATCATATTTTATCATGCTAACGAAAAGATATTTTAGTAGAAAGAGAAAAATTTTCTATAATTAAAATGATAAATATAATAAAAAATATTAAATTAATTCATTATAAAGTTTAAACAATTATAAAAAATAATATATAAATAAAATATTTTACTTTTAAAATTTCGATATACAATAATTTTTTGATAAGAATAATGATTTTAATATTAAATATATCTGTATGTATAGATAGAAAATATTTTTTTATTTAAAATTTTAAATTGATAGATATTTTGAAATAGATATAAATAGAAATTCAGTATATTTCATTTCTTTTGAGACGCAGAGAGTAATATATAATCGAACCTCCCTTGGATTCCAAACCACCGCCCCGCATCATTGCTTCTGCTGGCTTAACAGCTGTCCACTTCATAAAGCGAGTGCTTTGTTTCCCTTTTCGTCGTGTGTTAGAATTCTAGCACTAATTACAAATAAAGCCACCAGCTATGATGCTTGTTTTTACCCAGTCCTTAAACTTTATATTCTTTTGATTTTACCACTGTAATTTTGCTAATTTGCACTTGCTAGACACATAATTATATTTTGGCTGCCTGCTTTTGTGCAGGGCTGGAGATCTAATTCGCTCTACATAAACGAAGCTCTTTGTGTGATGGATGGAATAAATGCGATCGTTTTCTATTAGTTTTAGAATCCAACAATATCATTAATCTAATTTTCAAGGGTTGAGATCAAGTTAATTTGACTATATATATATATATATTTAAAAAAGAAAATCATGGAATATTTTTTTATTGATAAATGGATATTGTAAAAACGAAAAACCAAACACAATAATCCTTAGAAAAACAAACTAAAGCCTATGAGAAGAAAAGGTAAAACATAGAGTTTTATATGCAGTTGAAACTAGGACATTGATTCATTGATACATGTAAAGTACGAAGATCACTGCTTATTCCCCTAATTAAAGAAGTGATAGTTAGCATTCAAGTAAAAGTTGGCACCTTAAATGTTTTATTTATTATTTGTGCGAAACTTGTATAAGGAGAACATTTTTTTTAAAAAAAATTTAAAGCTATTTATTCTATCTATTATGGAAGAAGTTTTAAATCTTCAAAGTAAAGATATTTTACAATAATATTAATAATCATTGACATAATTTTATTGATTTTTGTATGTTTTAGAAAATCATATGATTTTATCACAATTACATAAATTTATCCATTCTATTAGTTAAGATGATTGAAAGTTAATTGAAATAGATTTATTGTCCTAACTTAATTATATTACCAATCTCAAATCATTTACAAAAACACACACCAAAGTAAATTTATTAAAAAAATCATTTATAATTTTTCTAATGAAACTATAGAAGAAATTAGATTTTTTACCCGCGTTACGTACGTGATTGGATAAAATATATAAAATCATATAGAAAAATTATTTCAGTTTAATAATTTGTTTTATGATAAAAAATAATTATAATTTTTAAATGAACAAGTGATATTTAATCGTAGCAAAAAAATCATTTTGGTTTAGTATATAGGATAATATTACATGGAAGTAAAACCAAAAAGAAACGAGTAAACTTTGAAGAGGAGAAAGTAGTAATTGAAAATAAATTAAATTTGAGAAATAGACAAACTATAGCAAGAAGAAAAGATGAATAAAACAAATAATGAAGATAGAAAGACGTATAAGTGAACAATAACAAGAAAAAAGCAAATAACAAAGAAGAGAAGGAAGGATATGAAAGGATTCAACATTTCGTAGGACTTAAAGAAAGAGAGTATAGTGAGAAGAAAGTGCCAGCAAACTGACGTTGTAATCGGTAAGTCATTTGTTTTGGTGTTATTATGAATGCATGAATGGATAGTAGAGAATTGTAAAAAACCAAAGCATACGGCCAAGTTGGCATTAGTGAAGCCTACAGAGCAAGATGGTAAACCACAAAAAAGTAACAGTTTGGAAGCTGAATTGAAATCTCTACCATAGTTAAGGGATTGTTTTTAACCTAGTCCCAATATTCTATCACCACGAATCAATTTCACTTTCGTTTTATCTCCTGCCCAGCGTTTCTTCGAAGTAAACAAAAAACTCTCTTCCCAACTTCCCAGCCCTGTCGGTCACTGGCAAAAGTATCTCCCGCGTTTCTACGATCGCTCCCCCTCTCTTCCTAAATCCCTCTGAAGTTTTGTTTTTATTTTTTTCTCCAGTTCTTTCTTTCTTAACTTCCCTTTTGTGCTGCCGTTTTTGTGTCAAAAAATAAACCGGATCGTGAGCTTCGTGGTGCATGACGAGCGCATCGGAGTTATTTTATCAAAGGAGGTCGCGAGTGAGCCGAGCCAATACCGATCTAGGGCCCGAGCCTTCTACTTCTGACCGTAGTTTTTGTCAAAATTACAATCGCCGCCATCCCCATAATCATAATCATCGTCATGATTTGGACGGCTGTGATCCACTTCGTAGGTCTCCCCATGTGCGGCACCCGGGCCATCGGTTATCCTCTCTCCCTGCCGTAAGCAACTGATATACATATATATAATTTTTTGTTTCGAACGAGAGTTCAAAAACTATATCTTTAATTATTTGATTGCTTTAGTTACTTGATTTAAAATTATAATATTTATTTAGCACTAGTAAATAATGCAATAAGTAAAATTTCTACTCATAGAAAGCTAACTTTTTTTTGGTCAATTTGATGTGTTTTAGGTGGATATTTAAGTTGAAGTTTATTTTATTTATGATATATTTACTGATGGTGGTCTGGATTTGTCAAAACCTGCTATGGAAATAACACAAATTTTAGCCCAAAATAGAAAATCAGTTGTATCATCGGCTTTAATTGAGGAAGCATGGGGTGATTTTTGTGTCGTTACTAGTAGATGAGAATGCAAGATTCTCTATTCACGATGTTGAAACAGCTCACATTTTCGTCTGGAAACTGGATAAATTGTAATCCATAGCTGCATGAAAATGAAAGCTTTTGAGTTTTTGCTATTTTCATGGGTTGCCCCCGTTTTATTCTCAAGCCATAATCTGGGGGAGCGTCTGAAATAATGAGTAGTATGTTAGATTGTAGATATCTTAATCGTGAACTGATAAAGGTGTGTGACTTGTATGTTGTTGCACTGCCCCTCGACATTGGGCCATTTGGCTAACATATGTGTATTCTTATCTATTCTCGATTGTATTTAAATCAATTGGACCGATAGAGTTTCACTAATATTTCCCGTTGTTTGTTTTGTTGGGTCTATCATGACTGGTTTCTCATTGACCTTTGTGTACTTACTTTTGCTCATTCTTCTGTTGCATTTGGCTTGCACAGGAACGAGCTTCAGCTCGACCTGATCAAGGTACCAGCCAGTTTGTTCCAAGCAACAATCACAGCACTGAAACTTTAAGCAGCACAAGACGCCCTAGAGTGAATGGAAATGAGAGACTTCCTGGAGCTGTGCTACTTGCAAGGGCAAGGCTTCTCGAAAGGTTAAGAGGAGTAACCCTTTCTGGAAACAGGTGATTTAGTTGCCCTGTTGCCTCCCCTATATAATGATCAGAGTTATGCATACATTGTGGAACTTGGACCTACCACAAATTGGCAGCCATCAATGCGAATGATACCCTTTGGCATTTGTCACGCGTTGATGCTATCCTATCAAGTATGCGCTGTTACCATCATGATCCTTGTGGCTGCTGCTTTTGGTCCCATTTCCTATGCCACCCCCAACTACCACTATTGCTTGTCGTTTTGTTACTTGGAGATGCCTGCAATATTGTGTCATATGTTACCATAAGAATGTAGATCGGGAGAAACACAATGACGTGATTTTCTTTGCTAATGCAAGCATTTTTTTTTTGTTATCTCCAAACCCTTGGTCATGGAATTAACTTAAGGTACTGACTTGTTTATTTTGGCTTCATTTAGGCAAAGGGGCCGAGCTTCTTTTGCCATCCATGACAGGGAGTATACGCTCAGCGATGAATTGAGGGTTGTTGATGCAGGGGACTGGGGAACTGATATTTCTACAGGGATTTTTGCTGGAGGTTCTCCTTTCAATGACTCAACCTTTCAAACAGAAAGACTTCACACTGTGCAGGAATCACACAAGAAGAAACCACCTGGTCTAACTCAAGATGCCCTTTACTGTTTGCAATCAGAGGTATTTAGCAACTTAGAGAAGGGTATCGAAGGAGGTGTATCTCAAGTTTCATGGGATTGTAGTATATGTCTCGAGAGTTTTACAGAAGGAGATGAGCTTATTCGCTTGCCATGTGAGCATAGATTCCACTCTGCTTGCTTGGATCCTTGGGTCCGAACTTGTGGAGACTGCCCATATTGTCGAAGAGATATAGTTGTAAGTAATGACTCAGAATAAAATGAACATGAAGTCCTTCTGAGAGGTTTCATGTTTCTTCCTCTGCGGCTTCTCTTACACTGTGGACATGTAGTTCAAAGTTCATAACTTTGACCGAATGTCATCAATGTTGTTTTGATGTTTGGGTTTGTGTGTTGTTCATGCTATCCTTGGTCTTGTTCCGCAATCCTCGTTCAGTATTTTCTGTTTGGAGTCTTGTTTATATATTCCTTGATTTCAGATTTTCAATACGCTCTGTCAATTTTCGTTGAATGCTCCCATGGATAGATTTTCCTGTTGTATCATGGGGAGATATAATCAAAAGGATATAAGATTTTATGTGGAGACTTACATTTCATGACAACAAAAAGAAGCAAGGACGCAACGTAATTTACTATCATCCATGTGGAATCAGTCTGTTTCATTATGGTGAATTCAACTGCAATAATTTTTTCAAGTATTTTGATTTTCTTGATTAATGAAATTCAGAGGAGTTGAATTGAATAAATTCTTCATGTTACTTTTAGCATAGAGGAATGGAAGGGGAAACATTATTGAAGCTTTGCCATGTTTTCAATACTAATTTGAGGACACAGCATCACATGCAACAAAGATGTTCGTTTCTTCTTCTTCCCTTCCTAGCCTACTTCGATGAAAGATTATGATATAATTCGGCATGTTTCAAATTTATAATTTCCCCCAAAAGGTAATCTAGTTATTAACGAGTTAGATACTTGTGCTATGCTGAGATTAGATAATCGTTATGTATGTAAGGTTAATGATTCTTATGGTGTAATATGGATAAAAATCTTATTTCTCATAATTAATATAAATCAAATTTATTTACGGAGTAAAATATTTTAGTTTATATATATTTATTAATAAAATAGTCAATAATATTAACATAAAAAGTTGTATTTGAATAATTGAAAGGTTTTTTAAAATATTATTTCAATTATTTTATTTAAAAAATATTGATTTTAGAACATAAAAAAGAATAAATAACAAATAACTAGGGCTATGAGTACAAATATATAATTAATTTATAATAAAATTAATGATGTATATTTCAATTATTTTATTTAAAAATATTATTTTTAGAATATATAAAAAAATTATAAATAATTAGTGTTATGTAGGCATATATATAATTAATTTTTTTAAAAAACTAATTTTAGACTGAGGTGGATAAAGCGAAGAGGAGGGTTTTGATGAAGGGAAAAATTTGTCTTGGGCTAGAATTGCAGTTCTTTTTCACAATGTTTCAAGATATTAATACTTGCACAATCGCATTGCAGCTGTTTTTACAGAGTTGCTCAAGATGATGTCCCTCTATCAATAGTTTCTATGGTAGGAGAACTCTAATTTGTGAAAGCATTGCGAAGACAGTTTTCCCTTTCGATTCAGATCCTGCGTACATTGATATTGAAAATGCTCACTAAGTTTGTAGGGTTCGAAATAGCCTGATGAAAGAAGTTCCTATTCCTCTTCGTAAAGCCCCTGTGAGTATAAGAAGGTGTGATCCAATCGCACACAGGCCTGTTGTGTCAACCACTGTGAAGAAAATGTATTCAGGGCTTTCGGCTGTGGATTACAGTAAAAAGTTTTAAGGTTTATGCTGAGATTGCAGCATGAACAGGAAAGAAAAGGTAACTGTTGCTTCCTCAATGGACAAACTTGTTCACTATGTACGAAAGAAAGGAAGCCTGATAAACTGTTTGGCGATGTGTGGGATATCAAGAGACATGACTAAAACACAGAAGGACATTTGTGTATCAATGGGCTATGAATTTCAGAAGAAGAACCCTGGAAGGGAAAGATTGTGAATAGTACTGATTATCCTACGCTTTGCAAGATTGAAAGGTGCAATCTTCAACCCAAGATTGGGCTCACGAGGCAATTGAAGTATGGTAGAAATGTGAATATTCAGATGATGTCTGTTCAAACATTGGGATTTGCTGTTACAGAAAATATAAGCCAAGAGAAGATGCGGCGAAAGATATTTGTTTTTGATGACTTCGGATTTCAACAGGCATCTGCTAACTATTGGGGCGTGTGGGGGAGTTACAGTCAGTTGTACGTCCATATTTTTCTGCAAATCTCTTGATCAAGTTCAACTTCTCGAATATACGGAAGTTAACTGATGGTAGTCTTGCTCTTATGTTTGGCTTTGTGTCAAAAGAATCCTGTTGTTAATGTATAATCCTACAGTTGAATTCTTGACAAGAGAAAACAAATTAATGAAATCATTTTGGTTTTCTTAGAATTTACAATTAAGTTCTTCATGCTAAAAAATATAGAGAGAAAAAGGTCCTTGAAACTTATTCGTCAGTGATCTGATGCTTTGATCTCAAGCCAGTAAATTGAGTATGACATCAGATGCTTTAGTGATTATTGTCCTCAATGTTTTTGAAGAAATATTTAGAGGCCATTGCGTGTTTAATGGGATGATAAAGAGTCTTGAACTTGCGTTCTCAAAAAGCCATGACAATTCTTTGACTAGTTAAGAGACGAACTGAAGCTTTACGATTGCCTTTCTACCTGGACATAGAAGCTTTGCATAAGCCAGAGTTTGCTGTTATTTTCCAGAATTGGGCCTTTTCAGATTTGGTTGGTTAGATCAAATAAAAAGTTCCTCTGATACCTGCTTTCTTGCTTTTGTCTTTTTAAATATTACAGCAGGGAAAAACTTGTTTTGGAGCAGGTATACTCCTGCAAAATGATTTGATTTATGAAATTCTTCCATCATCCAAAAATAAACAAAGTAGACATATGAATATAGAGTGAAAGTTCGTGCACTGTCTCATGCTCAGTCCTGCCATGGGCTGAAGCGTGTTTAAAAGTGATGATATATGACCAAGCAGAGAGAGCTCTTACGGAAACAGAGAAACTGAAAAGAACGTGCGAATCTGAATGCTCCAACATTTTGCCAAGTAAGCTAGTTTTCGTCTCGTATAGTTTTGAATTTTAGAAACAAAATTGAGTCATTTTATGTTTTTTCCATGGTCATGGATTCAACTACAGAATTTTGGAATTTGATTTTTTTTTTTTTTTTCTTTTTGAAGAAGAAAATGCAGCGGAGTTCGTTGAACAGAATGCTTTACTTTCAGTAAAGAGGAAGGAGTGGAAGGGAGAAATTGATTCCTTGACATGTTGTTTTACTATTAGCTTGACAACACAGCACAAATATCACACCTGAAGAATCAAATGTTCTTTCTCGTCCCCTTTCCCATACTGAGATACATAAATTCTGATAAAATTAAGGAAGCAATTTGGTTGAAAATTTCAAAGAGGCCAAGAATTATTTGTATCTGGAACTAGGCATGGCCATGGCCAAGAAATTTTGGACATGATGTTAACAGAGTTCAAGGCTCAATGGGAATTTTTTCCCCACTAATAAACCCATTTTATAAGCTATCAGTTAGAGCTGATTACGAGTGCCGACCTAAGTAGTAGTAACATTTTAGGCATTTTTAGCGAACTGCAAGTCCTTGGTCCCCAAGTAACGCTCTGCCTATAAAAACATTCCATTGCCTTTCTCACTGATTTTCCTCCTGCCTCTTAGCACCAGTAGGCACCACCACAAATAAAACAGTTTTCGAAACCCAAAACCCCTGACTCCCATGGCTCCTTCCTTTCTAATATTGGCCCACCAGAGATTTACCACCCTGCTCCACCCACCAACACTGCAAGAGCTGCCATTGCCTCCAAACAAAAACCAAAAACAAAAGCCCCTGTATGGTACCCTCAGATGGAGATTCCTACCTTAACCCCTTGCCAATTTGTCTTCTTCAAAATCACTCCCAATATAATCCCTGAAACCCTAACTCCCTGGTTAGACCGTGCCTGGAAAGAAGACCCAACTACCACTCTCAAGCTCATTTGCTGTATTGGGTTAGCCACCATCAAGGGTAAACCTAATAAAGATGCGTTCTTTAACTCAGTTCTTCGGCTTCATAAGTACCACCATTATGTTCTTGCATCAAATCTTGCAGCCTTTGCAAGTTTTGGGTACTCAAAAGTTATCACATATCGGTTGTAGAAGGGCTGGGTGCTTGGTTATAAGAGTGATGAAAAGTCCCATTTCTTGAGTTAGCTTTTGGGGTTTAGAAAGCCCAATAGCACCCAACACTGGTTGTGGAAGAGGCATCCACATTGGTTGTGGAATGATGATATAGAGAGGAGGGTTTTGAGGAAGGAGAAAGACATGTTTTGGGCTGAAAGTGCAGTCTTTTTTCGCCGAAATAATGTTTCAGCTTATCCTTACTTGCACAATTGTGTTGCAAATGTTTTTGAGATTTGCTGAAGTCTGATAAGAATTCTTGAACCCGGGTGAGATTGAAAAGATTAGTACGGCCGCAAAATGGTGTCCTTCAATCAATAGTTTCTATGATAGGAGAACTCTAATTTGTGAAAGCGTTGCAAAGACAGTTTTCCCTTTCTATTCAGATCCTGAGTACATTGATATTCAGAATGCTCACTATTTTATGGGGTTCGAAAATCGTCTAATGAAAGAAGTTCTTGTTGCTCTTCGTAAAGCTCATTATGCATAAAGAGTTCGCAATCGATTGCAGAAAGAAGTTCTTGTTCCATTGGCCAAAGCCCATGAGAAATCCAAAGACATTAATCAAGCTCCTGTCAGAAGGCAGGACTCTAGTTTTGTTGCCATGAAAGCATATAAGAAGGTAGCTGTGGCACCTGATGAGAAGAAGAAATTCAAGCAATGCTTGAAGATTGTGGATAAGTATGGAAAATGGACAGATGATGATGAAATGAATACTGCTCCCTCACCAAGTATTCATTCTTATGAACAAGAAGTATGAACTTTCAGAGCTCTACTGGCATAGGCTTGTAGAATATTTATGGAGGAATTTTGTATCTCTACGGGACTACTAATTTCTGAGGCTACTTTTAACCCATGGAAAAGAAAGATTTTCACATTTAGTGATCACCCTAAGCTGTGCATGATCAATGGTGACAACCTTACATCAAAATCCGAGTGTAACAGAGAACTGGATTGCAGCGAGGGATTAAGTTCCTAAAAACTCACTACCGGATATACATTACTGGCTGTAACGACAGAAAGGTTAAGTTCTGATGGGATGGTAAAGAAGATTTTTTTGTTTTCACAAATCAAGATTTTAGTGATTCGGTGACGGAAAAATAGGTAGCAGATTATAGAGAGCCCTGGAAGAACTATAGGAAGAGGGTACAAAACTGTACCATCTGGATATAAAGTGATTGATAGTCCAGTGGATCACCACAATAGAGGGATAGCAATGATTAAAAGGGGTTTTCGGGAAATCTTATAAAGTATGTTCTTGATGGGAGATTATTATTATACAAATGCCTACACACAGCTAGAGGAAAATTTGACTGAGAAGAGGTGGAAGAGGTGGAAGAGTTTTAAGCTCTGCAATAAGCAGGGATGAATTCAAGAATCTAATTGTGATGGATTGATGTGCTAATGAATTGAACAATATGTTTGTATTGGCTCCACTTTTTTCTCTCATTCAAGTTCAAATACAGTGTTTTGCACTATTTTTTTCTTTTCTCTCCTAGCTTGGTTAGTGATTTTCTCTTTTAGCATTCCTGGAACTTAAGAACACGCTCAGGTTGCCATTCTGAAATACAAGTTAGTTAGATCAACTTCAAGTGCTCTAGTCCTCCCTGCATTATTCTTCAAGGAAGCTAGTTTTTGTCTGGTAAGAGTTTTGAATTATTGGAAACCAAATTGATGTTTTCTGTCGTCATTTACTAGGCATCTGTTATACAACATTTATGGTCGTATGCTTTATTTTCAAGGAGAACTGAGGACAAAAACCATGTGCAGAAAAACAGTGAGCAGGAAACTCGAACTGTATCCAAATCAAATCCAATGGCTACCTACCTTAATGACTCAGTCAATGTCTAACTTTCTGATTCAGCTGGTCTTCTATGGCAAGTCTCCTATAAAAGGTTTGTTTATGTTATATGCTCTGTTATCTAATTTTGTCATTGAAATGTGGCGAGACCATTAATAGTTGTTTGCGTTGGCAGCTTGAATCACATGATAACTAGCAACCTGGAAGTAAATGAAAGGTATAATTAGATTGAGTACAAGAATGTCCAGCAGGTAATTAGAGCCAGACAATACTTCAAGGGGATTGAATATACGTGGTTCTTTTGAGAGTGACAATATATTATTATTATTATTATTATTATTTTCTTATGGGAAACAATATAATAATTTATTTGGTTGGTAGTAAATTTGGACTTTATTATATGTGATCAAATGATAGACCCATTTGTCTACCATGGCATGAAACACTCTTTTGACGTGTTACTTCAGCATTAAGTTATAGCAGTGGAAATAGAATCTACATAGGTCAAACAACTATCTTGAAGTTTCAAAAAATATTTTAGATTACTTTCTAATATGCTTTCACAAGTGATAATAATTATTTAATTAAAATAAAAAATAAGAGTAATAATATTTAAATTCATGATCATTTGATTGATCAAGACTTTAATAACATATAAAATTAAATAATAAAGAATGAATTTCATTTAAAAAACTTAAATCTTACGATGATAAACGATTCTTTTTTAATTTTATATATTATTCATCTTTGATTTGATAATTTAAAATTAGATATGTTTTTTAACATTTTTTCTCACTTGCAACATATTTTTTGAAGTCTATAAAATAATTTTAACTTCGAAATCTTTGTTAGACTATTGAGTTATTTTGAGGTTAATGAAAAAAGGGGTGATGGTGGTGGTGGTGGTGGAAGGAAATGTGAAAGTGCAATTAAAACTTCAAATACTCTAGACGTGTGTAATTTACTGGAGGATTGTTCAGTTGGATTTCCCACTAACATTCCACTCAATTGATTTATCTCCGAAGTCTTTGGCTTGGGTAAGCTCGGGTAATTATAAATAAGTTTCATCCCTGTATCTTAAATTCAAATTTAAAAAGAAAAAAAAGTCATGAGAAAGAAATTTACGATAAAGTGTCGAGACATATCAAAGATCATATAGACTAATTAATGTGTCGTGCGTGCCCTCAACACTAATGTAGTATTATTATAAAACCTGCATTAGTTGGTATTGCCGCGAATTATACATACATATAAAAAAATTCCGATCTAATAAAAATTTTGGAAAAGAATCCTGGTGTTTTTTGACAATAAGAAATAGAATAACGATAATAGAAATAAAAGTTTTATTCTTATTTTATAGGTGTTTATTAAAAAAATAAAACAAAAATATAAAATATAAATGAAAATATAGTTTTATTCTTTTGGAATAAAAACAAAAAGGAGAATTAGATTTATTTTCTTAAAAATAATAATATATTTTATTTATTTATTATGTATATTATGTTTATCACCATTGCAACCTCCACTAGTGACCCACTACCAATAGTGATACCACAATAATGATAAAAAAATATATATATATAGTATTATTATTATTATTATTTTGCAACCACTCTTTTTCTATTACCATTATTATTTTTATTAGATTTAAATACAGTAATTTTTAATTTTTTTTCAATCAAATACATGAATTTTAATGATTTTTGCTTGAGTACACTATTGTTTTTTTAAAAAAAACTATAAATTAAGTACTTTTGTCAATTTTTTTGTTAACCGATAATGTATTTGTTTTCTTCAAAATACCAAATTATTATTTTACATCTTTTCACAATCAAATACATGAACTTTAAGTTTTTTCGTTTGAGTACATCAACTTTTTAAAAACTATCGATCAAGTGCTTTCATCAACTTTTTTGTTAATTAATGACGTATTCATATATGAAATTATAATTGTATCCTCTTCTTGTTGAAAAACATTTTCTCCCTAAATTATTTTACAATTTTAAAATTTGACAAACAATTAAAAAATATTATTTTTTTATCTATAAAACTTTAAACTAAACTCATTTAGGTTGTTGTTAAAATAATAATAAAAAAAAATTCAGTTAGGTTTAAGAGTGAATCTTCTCGAAAAAAAAAAAAAAACACAAATGAATCTTCTCAATAAAAAATATCAAGTTTGTGTTTTTTTCAATTTTCATGCCCAAAACCTAGTTGTTTTGTTTTTTTTTCTTTTTTGTTTGTTTTAAATACAAGTCAAAATAAGTTTAATTTGAGATTTTTATAACTAAAAATAACTTTTTTTGTTTTAATTCTTTATCAAATTTTAAAATGATTGAATAATGTAAGGAGAAAGTTTCTTACAATAAAAGAAAGAAAATGTAATTTGGTATTCGAACATGTCATTGATTAATGAAAACATTGAGAGAAATATTTGATTGACAATTTTGAAAAAAATAGCGTACTCAATCGAAAAAAATTAAAGTTTATGTACTCCATTGATAAAAAAAATTTTAATTTGGTATTCTAAGAATAATGAACATGTCATTAGTTAATGAAAAAACTGACATAAGTACTTGATTGATAGTTTTGAAAAAATTAACGTACTCAAACAAAAAAATTAAAGTTTATATATTTGATTGAAAAAAATTGAATGTTAATGTACTTATAGTTTAACTATCTTATTTTTATTATACCACAACAAGTGTCACTTGTCTTCCATCGCCACCTTTTATAGTTTTGGCATCAGTTTTTTTTTTTTTAAATATATTATTACTATCAATATACTATTATTGTTACTACCACTACCACTTTTTATTTTTTCATCACAACTACTATCGCAATCACTTTTGTTATTTTTTACTATCATCATAGTTGATAAAATTATTTTTTTAATCATCTTTTTTATATTAAAAATTTTAAATTTTATTCTGATTTTTTTCCAAACACAACATTAAAATGACAATATCATACCGATTCTCTAATTTTTTTTTCAATTTTTACATTTTCATTTTTTATAATCAAACGACACCTTAAGAGATTGATTTGACATTTAAGGAGGTTTATTTTTTCTTAATTTTTAAATTTAAATTTTAAGACCAATATCCGAGATAAATATTTTTCTTAAAATGCATCGAATTGATATAAATTATTTGTTCTTAAGATTGCTTTGACCAACACTCGAGGATACCTTAATTGTTGAGGAAAAAAAACTTTGTGAATGTATAAGTTTTTTTTCCTCTTCTTTTCGACGATAAAATATTTTCGAGTTAATTTGTATGTCAATAAAAACTAAATATCTCTCTAGACGATAATAAGATGATACTTTTCGTATCAGTTTGATGTATGATGAAGAATTTAATAAATTTTTTTGCATATTGACTTCAAAGTTTGAATCTAAAAAATCAAAAAATTAAATAAACTTCTTTGATCACTAGGATAATTCCTTAAGATTTATGACTTATGTTGAACTAGAAAAGAAATAGAATAGGATAAAAATAAAAATGTGAGACCCTTCCAAGAAATTTGGTGCTAATTCTAGTTTCAATTTCTTGGTCATCCTCTAACCCTAATCAGTAATCAGATCTGGGTCCAAAATGTTGGGTCTTTTTTTATAATAACTTTTGTGGTCATAGTCTAAAATTTTATCTCAAAAGTCAATAAAAATGACCCTTCTAATTTCCTATTTAAAAAAAGAAAAAAGAAAAAAGAAAAAAAGAATCTCACTTTTAGACTCTGTAGACTCTAAAAATCAAAGTCGGCTAGAAGTTTCGAACACAAAAAATTAACCATTAAAAACCATTTTAAGCAAAGCTCCAACAAGAAAATTCAAAAAAGTTAAAATATCGAAAAGAACCGGAAGTTGCTTAAATGGATACGGAGAGAGAGAGAGAGTTAACGCGGAGTGTATACTGAAAGCAAAAACAAAAAAAGCGTTCTCATTCACTCTTCTTCTTCTCCTTCTTCTTCACGCGGTATCCTTCACTGTCCTTTTTTTCCTTCTTCTTTTACAAAAGAAAAAGAAAAAACCCAATATTTATTTACAGAAACGGAGAAACCCATTAAGGAAAAGCAAAAAAGACACCACCACAAAATTCTAGAACCAAAGAAACCGAGAACAAGAACATTCAAACTTGTCAAAGCAGAGGATGTTGAGATCGTGCTACAGACCATTAGAGAGGTGTTTTGGTCGGGTAGCAGGTGGTGGTGGTGATGGATTGATGTGGCATGCGGATTTGAAACAACATGCGTCTGGTGATTATTCAATTGCGGTTGTTCAAGCCAATTCTAATTTAGAAGATCAAAGTCAGGTTTTTACGTCTCCGTCCGCTACTTATGTTGGTGTTTATGATGGTCATGGTGGTCCGGAAGCTTCCCGATTTGTTAATAAACATTTGTTTCCTTACATGCATAGTGAGAATTCTCTCCTCTCTTTTTCTTATGTATTGATTGTTTTTTTCTTTTGTTTGTTTTGATTAGGATGTTTTGCCATGTTGTTTTGTTTTAATTAGGGTTTTCTTGATTGTAATGATCACGATCATGGTGATTCTCATAAACACTGAATTTGTTTGGGGTTTTTGCTTTCTTAATCTGTTGGTTCACTGGTTAATGACTCTTGAGTCTTTGTGGGTTTGAGGATGAATTCTTAAACCCATATTCCAAAGTATAGAAAGAAAAGGAGATTTTTTATTTTATCAATCACGTGTTATCTTAATTTTTATTTTGTTCTTTCTTTTCTTTGATCACCTTTCTCTTGTTTGTGCTAGTGCAGTAGAATGTATTGATATCTTTTCTATCTCAACAGAAAGAAATTCGATGAGAGAGGTTTAGGTTTGCTTTTGCGGGTTAATTTTAGTATTTAAACGATAAGATGTAGAAAACTTTGAAAGTGTTAATCTTGCATTAAACTGAACATGTTACAGGTAGCTGGATTTATTCAATTCTAGCTTTTGTTTGTGTTTTGGGCCAGCTGGGATAGAAACGGAGAATATGTGATAAAAATAAAAATTTGGCTGGGTAAGATGTCGACTGAACTGGCCGTTAGGCAACAGATGCATCATCATCTATCTAAGATGTTAGTTTATATTGCAGAATTTGCTACAGAGCATGGTGGGTTATCAGCAGATGTGATAAAGAAGGCATTTAATGCAACTGAAGAGGAATTTTGTCATTTAGTGAAGCGATCATTACCATTGAAGCCGCAAATTGCTTCAGTTGGGTCATGTTGTTTGGTTGGTGCAATTTCAAATGATGTGTTATATGTTGCAAATCTCGGGGACTCCAGGGCAGTTCTTGGCCGAAGAGTTGACGAGGATAAGAAAAAAGCGGTAGTGGCAGAAAGGTTATCAACTGATCACAATGTTGCTGTGGAGGAGGTGAGAAAGGAGGTCGAGGCACTTCATCCTGATGATTCACATATTGTAGTCAATACTCGTGGAGTTTGGAGGATTAAGGGCATAATCCAGGTACAATGGCTTCTTGTTGCTGATCTGGTTTTCTTGTTCATGTTTTTGCTTGTTAGTTATGAGAAGTCGGCTGATTGAGTGTTGTTTGTTTTGGGGAATAATACATTCATTCATTTAGAAGCCAAATATGTTTCTTCCTCCTCTCGAGGGCTTTTGAATGTCTTGCCAGGTTTGTTTTTAGTTACATGGATAGCCTCTGTCTTCAAAACACTAGTATGCATTGCTTGTTTGACATAAAGTTATTGGTCTGAGGATGGATCAATTCTAAAGGCATCCAATTTTATGCTCGGTTCTCTCATCTTTATCTTTTGCTTTTGCTTTATGATAGGCATCTGTCTTTGATGGAAACACTATAGTTAAAAAAGTTAGTCTGAGGGTTCCGTTCATACTCTTCCAGGAATCTTATGCTCTGCCTCCTGGTCTACCATTTCATGCAGTCAAGTGAAGCAGTATGTCTTCCATGCATGAGATGTACATGAAAACCCCTGAGGCCTAACAACAATAATTATGTAATTACAGGGAGTCTTAAACTTTCTTTCTTTTTTCATTTTTTTTTATTTAATTTATCTGGACACTAGAAACATCATACTGTGATCTTCTGGTTAATGAACTGAAGCATTGTGCTCCTTTGTTACTTACCTCCTAAAGTTTTGGAGCTGATCCACTATCTTAAGGCATGTGGTAGAAGAGAGTGGAATAAACCTTTCCTGTTTCTTTTTACCCTTTTCAGGTGTCCAGATCCATTGGTGATGTGTATCTGAAGAAACCAGAGTTCAACAGGGACCCAATTTTTCAGCAATTTGGTAACCCTGTTCCTTTGAAACGGCCAGTAATGACAGCAGAACCTTCAGTTCTTATTAGAAAGTTAAGGCGGGAAGACTTGTTCCTGATCTTTGCTTCAGATGGTCTTTGGGAACAATTGACAGATGAAGTTGCTGTAGAGATTGTTTTCAAAAATCCTAGAGCTGTGAGTGCCGTCGTTGACTTCCATGTTTCATTTACTTTTTCTTGCAACTCTTATTGACAGTTTCAATCTTGGACCTAACTTATTCTTTGAGGTTATACAAGTTAAGCTTTGATGGGGTTATTGGGAATGAAATAATTGAATTTCTTTTTCACACCACAAGCTTGTTTGAGCCCATGAAAATGCGAGAACTCAGTTTCATCTACACCTGGCATCCTACCATATTTTTGTTGAACATGGACATTCTTTTGAAAATAGGATATTCCTGACATCTGAACTTTTAAGCAAACGCATTGGCAAACAAATTAGATTTCATCGATGTTCAATTGCATGGAGTTATTTATAGCAGTCCAGATTTTGTTGTTCGCTTGAAAATTCTTTGGGCTGTTTTGATACCTGCAGGGGATTGCTAAGAGATTGGTGAGAGCTGCTATTCAGGAGGCTGCAAAGAAAAGAGAGATGAGATATAATGACATAAAGAAAATTGAAAAGGGAATACGGCGGCATTTTCATGATGATATTACTGTGATTGTAATTTATCTTGATCACCAAAAAGGTTCCTCCAATGGTAGATTAAAGAATAAAGCTGTTGGCTGCACCAGCGCTCCTGTCGACATTTTCTCCCTTAATGCAGATCAAGCAGAGGTGGACTTGCTTCAAACACTTTCTTGAACCAAAAAAAAAAAAAAAAAAAAAAAAAAAAAAAAACCTTTGAAGGGTAACACTGACTTCTTGATTTCTAGGTATATTAAGATGGGTACAATATGCATGTGGATGGTGCACACAAGGAATTCAAAGCAGAAAATACACTTATGTAGATAAAGTTATCAATGGATAGTGGGTTCTGGGTATAGACTTTTGCCAGTAAAGATCTAACTATACTACGTTCTTTCATTCTATTACTGATTGGTTAATTTCCTTGATTGTAGTGCCAATTTTGTGCGTTTTTTGTTTCTCATATTTTGGAAAATCACAAGTCTTTATTGATTGATTGCTCATCATTGTCGCATTGCATTACGATGTTTGTTCAAGGGATTTGAACAGTTTTATGTTGGTAACATGGACAACTAACTTAACAGGGCACAAAAGCAATGGAATGCGTGATTAACCATTTATTGTTTCCTAGGATCCCAGCTTGTTAGATACTTCCTGCACAGCAAAACTTTGATAATGATTGGAGCGGCGTTCGAATGTTAGATATTTCCTGCCTAGCAGTGCGCTGATGATGAAAAATACCAAGTATCATGTATAACATCGCTCTTGTTTACTTTGGTTAAACGGAAAACAGAAAGGATCACTCAACGCGTAATTGGGAAAGCCATTCCGACACAGTCACTTCTTAAATAATCCAAAACAGAGGCCCCGATGGAGACCCCAGGAAAGTAAAGCCATTCCTCAACCCCCCTGACGACCACCTGCCATTGCCAACCTATATAGATTATGGATCCAAAATTACAAGTGGAAATGTTTTGAAGTTTCAAAATATTTCTTGACACTCATCCCGTTGGACACTGGAACCTTCCAATACAAATGAGAAGCCTTATTGGAAGCAAATAATTTCTTTCCTTTTTTTTTAAACAATTGGAAGCAAATAAATAAACCATTTTCCTTATACACACACACACACAGTCGACAACCAAAAAGAAAAAGAAAAACCAAAGAATAAGCATGCAGGGAGAAATTAGACCCATTGAGTTCATAAAGCCCACTTTCACCGGGCTCAAGAGTTTACGAGCGAGGAAGGATTGGAGACAAAACAAAGGGGGAAAAAAATTGAGTCACAGAGAAATTAGACCAGTTGAGCTGAGCTCATAAAACTTGAAATTTCAAACCAGAGACACTCGAGAAGAATGAGAATCAAGTAATTCAATCTCAAACCAAGTTTTTCTTCTTTAACTTATTATTATTATTATTTGTGCTTTTGGTAGGTAGTAGACTAGTAGTGCAAAACAAAGGAAGAAGGAATGAGTGCAAGTAGTTTGGTTGCAGACACTGTTTGGAAAACCATTGAATCCACCCAGTCAGGTCCTCTCTCTCTTCTCTCTCTATCTACTATATATTGCTGTTTAACATTTTCTCATTAAAATCTGTAAAAACCCACATCCTATTAAATGATGTTTCTGTGTTTTTTTGCTTTTGTGGGTGATGTAATTGGTAGCAGTGACTGAGGAGCAGCTTTCGATGTAAGTAGTGTATAAAAAAATTCAGTTACAATTTTCTAGTATGCTCTGATCAAGTCGGTGTTGATTTTTTAAAGGGTTTGAATAGGTGGATTGATTTTGGGTCTTTTCTTTGTGTGCATTGTTGGGGGTTAAATGTAGCTTGCATTTCTTGTTTGGTAAGAATTTTGAGAGAGCAACAAGGATAGTGGATCAAAGAGGTGTCAAAAAGATCTCTGGTCAGCCTAGTGGTCGTTCCATCTTTCAGGTTCTATTCTTTGCTGTGCATTGTACTTTAGACCTCAGATGTTTGCATATGGTTGTTAGAATTTGAATCTATGGCCTAATTCGAGTTTAAAAATGCAAAGAAAACTGGTTTGGGTTGAATTATTGTGTGACAAAATGGTGGGACGATTAGCTAGGAAATTCACTTGAAATAGAACATCTGATGAGTTTGACTGTTTTGGTGTAAATTTATTGATAGGAATATTTGATAAATTTAGTTGGGATTAGCTTGCTAGACAAAGGTTTGAGGATTAAAAGAGTGCAGTAAAGGTTTTGCCTATTTAAGAATAGCAGTAAAATTTTACAATCATTCATTTAAGAACTGGTTTGGCAAATGGGTGTGAGGTGAAGCTGGATTATGGTGAAGAAATTTGGTTGTTGGCTTTCTTGAACAAATTGTTAAATATGGTTTATTTAAAAAGATAGACATAAAGGTTAACATTTCGATCATTTAAGAACTGATTTGGTGAATGAATTTCTTGTTTGCTGGTGTGGTTAGGTGGTGGGAGAATCACGAAGGAAGGAGGAGTACTTCTGTTTCCCTGAACACTATTGTGCCTGTTATTCCTTTTTTTATGACATTGTCAGCAAAGGAGAACAACTCTGTGTGAGATTGCTTTTCTTTACTTGTTCATCATTTTAGTCTGTTGAGACCAGTTTTCTTTAATGTTCTTAAGATTAACTCTTTCATTACTTGAAACTATTTCAGTGTAAGCATCAATTAGCTGCAAGACTTGCAGCAGCATTAGGAGCATGCGTTCATGTTAAAGTGTCTGATGAGCAACTAGCTCTACTATTTGTCAAACTATAGCATGTGGAGATGGAACGGTTCTGACTTTAGAAAGAAGAGGTATGGTCCAAGAGAATCATAGTGAAAAGTACTATCAATTTTCTAGGTGCTTGTGACTTTGGAAGCAACTACTCCCAGCAGTGAAATTCCGCAATGAAGTTCCAGGAGACGAAATTATACATTACTAGTTTCAGTTGAAAATTCCAACTTAGTTTAACTCATAAACTTTTAGAATTCTGCAATCAAGTTTACTACTCAACATGCTATGCAATAATTGCTTTGATTTTTTACTGATGCAGCTGTGGCCATACCTGGAGCTCCAGATGTGGCGCTGCTATAGATTATGATATACATTTGGGTTAAGATCAACCAGGATTTGGTCTAATTTAGGTTTAGGAGACTTAGGCACCATATTTCTTGTTCATTTTAATACAAAGGGGCAGTTCTCATTTGGATTCATGGATGCCATGAAATTTTTGTCATCATAAATTGAAGAACCTAAATCTTTTCCTTGGATCAATCTTTTGGTAATATTTGCACCTTGACTTGAAACGACGTTTAAAATATCTTGAATGTTGCGTCCTATCAGTTAATCTTGAAAAGGACAACATTGAACTTGCAAAATGGTTTGCCACTTTCAAATGTTGTTTGGTGGTTGTTTTTCCATCGAGTGCAAAAGATTTTCATATCGTTAGCGTTGTCGAGTTTCTTTTTCTTTCGCCTTCATTAGATGTTCGTGAATGTTACAATGCGCATTGGGCTGTTCAATTTTACATGTTAAGCAAATTATGCGTCTTCGACTTTTCTGAGGTTAGTCGAGAAAATAAAGCAAGCAAGTTTTGGCCCCCCACACCTGTGTTAGCGTCATGTCCTCAAGGCCTTAAGTAGTTCGCAACCCGTCAAAGTCTGCTTTTCATTGCTTGTTTTATACCAGAGGCATAAATATCCAAAAATCGCATTTAACAGAAGTAGGCGTAGCACTGGGAAATTTCGGAAACTTAGAGAAATACATGGGAAAAAAAATGCCATCAGGCATTTTGAAGATGTTTTGCCAAAGATTTCAAATCGCCCTGCTCAATTTAACTTTCTTTGTTGCTTGGTATCTATTGTTCTAACTATCACCACCCTTTGGAGGATATGTTCCATAAAATGTTTTTAAGCAACTGATTAGGATAAGTCACTGGCTCCAGACTGCCTGTTAACAATCAAATCCCACATGAGATTTTAGCTTGATCCCTTCAACAAGTCCTTTAACAACAACAATAATAATAGCAATAACTGCAAAATGAGTACAAACACTAGGAGGATATATGTTTCAGGATGTTAAAGATCGAATACACAGATGTGGAGAAAATTATAACAAATAGAAGAGAAATAATCACACAATACAATAGTTTACGTGATTCATCAATATAAATACTTCCAATTCTCATAGCATACAAATAGTTCACATGAGCATGCAATTTGATTCACTAAAAAGGTAGATCTATGCATTTGTTTATAGGAAATACTAGTTTTTTAATTGTGCTACACTACGAGTTAGACAAAACATGTTAAATTATTTTAAAAACTGATGATCTGCATTATATTATGAGTCTATCAAAATATATTAAATCCAAGATAAAAATATATATATATATTTAATTTTATGTTTTTTTAATCAAATTTGTATTTGACTAATTATTCATTATGTTTTTCATAAATTTTCTAATAAAAAAATGATTTATTATTCTTCATTCGGATTCTTAACTAAAAACTTATTTTATAAATTATTTTTTTTAAAATCAAATCTATATATATTGTAAATTATTTTTTAAAACAAACTCCGGATAAATTATCCGAAGAAATGTATTTTAGATATATATAATCTAAAAGTTAAAAGTGTATTTCAAATAAGTCCTTTATCAAGTAGGATAAGTCATTGGCTCTAGAATGCCTGTTAACAATCAAATCCCACATGAGATTTTAGCTTGATCCCTTCAACAAGTCCTTTACCAACAACAATAATAATTGCTTCTTTAAAACAAATTCAAGATAAATTATCTAAAGAAATGTATTTCGGATATATATAATCTAAAAGTTAAAAATATATTTCGGATAATTTATCTCAAATTTGTTTTAAAATATATATATATATATATGTTACTATCATTTAAGATCTAAGAATCTATCATATAAATTTAAATATAAAAAATTAAAAAAAGAAAAAAAATCATACTATAAAAATTTATTCAAAAATCAATATATAGAGAAAAATAAATCTTATTTATGAATAAATAATATTTAAATTAAATAAAAATAAAAAAATAATTGTATGACAATCTCCATGAGAAATGATAAATTAAAAAAAAATTAAATAATGAGAATAAAATAATTTGAAATATATGATCATTTTAAAGTATGAAAACATATATATATATATTTCTTTCACGCTAACCTACATATGAAATCCAAAACGTAAGGATCAATTTTTCATAATAGTCTTCCAAAATTCTTAATAAAAAATAAAATAAAATAAATTACTGAAAAAAAAAGGAAAGAAAAAATGAAAAATTGAGTTGGGATGCAAGCTAGCTTTTATATATATATATATATATATATATATACATACAACACGTCATTCACTTGCTGCGCAAATAAATTAAATTGCAAACAACGTGTCATTTGTTTGCAATTTCCAATAGAAAAGTAGCCTAAAAAATAGTTTTTAGTTTTCAGCCCTTCCAAAGGCAAATTTAGTATTTTTTTTTCAAAAAAAAAAAAACACCTCAAAGTTATATAATTAAAGCTAATAAACCTATTTAAAATCTTAAATTCATTTTAATACATATAAAACATATAAAAATTTAATCAAATTAAAAAAATTTAAAATATTTTTTTAGTCTGGATGTACATTCTTTTAACTATTTCATAGCCACCGTAAACAAAATGTTGAATTATTTTTTAATAAAATAATTTTTTAATAAGGTATTAAAAAAAATACAAGTTATTGTTTTGAAGTAGTAACACGAACAGCCAAGAATATTGATTTGGACTTTTTAAATGCAAAAGTTATAGAATTAATATTATTTTATTCAATTAACAATTGAATGGTACATTAAAATAAAAAGCTACAACAGTTTATTATTTTATTCAATTAACTAATGGCATTTTTCTTCAACTCTGTAATGATTCTTTTTCTTTTAACGTTTCAAACGTTTAACTAGTAAATTAAATTTCCAAAGGACAACTTTTTACCCTGTATATATATGGATGCTGCTCTTATCATTAGACACAACAATAATAACAATTGCTTCTTACTTGTGTTTTAGAGAAAATAACAAAATTGTTTATTTGCTTAGCTTAGAGAAGATAATTCTTCTTTCAAATTTATTTTCCTTTATCTCTCACTAAAAGCCATATTATTTTTGTTAATTTTTATTTGAATAAGAGTGGTGCTAGTTTATAATTGAATTTCAAGTCTTAATAAGTTTGCATTACTTATAAGGCATGACAAATTGACTCAATTTATTGTATTTCTGAAATAATATGCAATATGTTTTTAATCCGTTATATCGGATAAAATTCTACAAACAACACGCATTGTTTTAAGAAAACAACCTCGTTGTGCTTTAAGACAATCACTTATAAATTTATGGTAAAACTACTTTAGTGTTTTTCCACCAAAAAAATTCAATACACTTCTATTTTTTTCAACACAAACTCTCAACTTGAAGAAAAAATAAGTTAAAGCCAACATCGACGGTAAAAGTGGTTAGAATGAGTTTCATTATGTTTTTTTTTTTTTACCATTATTTCTTTCTCCTCTCCTCTCCACCGTCATAAACTGAGATGTGAAACAAACGAGGTTCATAATCAAAACAAAAATTATTTTAAAAAGAAAACTAAAGTACAATGTTAGTGAAGCTTGCATATAAAATGACTAAAAATAGTTTGAAATTATAAAAATACCACCGTACAATGATTTATGTATTTTTTTTTTTTTGTAAAATGGAGGACGATGGAATGCATACTGCATCCATATTAATGTTTTTGCCATCTCTTTTAATAATATAGTAGTAATATCTTAATAGTAATGGATAGCAGATTAATTACAATTCTAATCATACAAGATTTTTCATATTAGTCAAAACTAATTATAACCCGTAAAATTTAATTATCAAATTATTATACGATTAAAATTAGAATTTATGTGACATCACCCTCGGGGAACGAGACCACTTTATTAAACTAGATATATAGGGGAGAAAAAAAGAAGAGGATTCTTAACCAAACAACACCAAGAAAGCCTGCGGTCACCGTATCAAGAAACAATTCTGTGAGCTTTCATTTTGTCAATCCAAGAAATGAATGATTTCTTGGTGTTCCTGAACCCAAAAAACCCATGTTCTTTGCTCTTGTTCATGGTATCCAAGAATATTTCCCCTCGGAAAAGCAAATCAATAAACCACCACTCTGCAATCTCCTCCAATTTGTAGGCACCAAACCTTTCTCTCTGACAATCTTGTCCCACACTGGCCCCTTATTCTTCATCATCTCAGCCAAGCTCAATCTCTTCTCGTCATCCTCTTCAAATCCGTAATTCTCAATCTCAAACTGCTCGGCCAAGACCTTCCACAAATGCTTCCACTTGAACACATCCCCATTGCTGCAATTAAAGGCTTCATTTTTCGCATATGGATCCACAGCTGCCCAAATCTGCATCAGAAGCATCCCAGTAGGTCTCCCACCCACTCCGACTTCCTGGAAACATGAGCGGAAGCCCCTCATACTTGCATATCGTGGCGTAAGCACTCAAAGTCCCCACCATATTCAACAAACAAGCTGGCGAAAACCCAAATATAGCTCCAGGCCTATGAACAGACCATGTCAAACCCTCCTTCTTGTGAACCTCATCAAACAAAACATCTTCAAGAGTGTAATAAAAATTCAATGAATTAAGCCTTGGAAGATCCTCATGTAGTGGAGGATCATGAGGCCGAACCTTGCCCCAAGACTCAAAAGAACCCAAATAATGCTTGCGTCCTGTTTGCAAGCAAATGTGCTGCAAGTTTGGAGCATTTGGGATTACAGCTTTAAGAACATTACGTAACATGGTGCCATTAACAATGCAGTTTTCAGCTTCTGTAGGCTTGCTAGCCCATGCAACGTAAAAGATGTGGGTAACATCTGTGAGTGTTGACAGCTTTTCAATGGTTTCTGCATTGTTCAAGACATCACATTGGAGGTATTCAATTTGGTGATCAGATTGCCAGATTGGCCGTGGACGGCGTGCAACTCCATAAACTTTCCATGGACCACCTGGGGTGTCTACCAGAGGGAGGATCTCGGCCAAGCCGTTGCCTACAATGCCTGTGACACCTATTATGAGGGCCACGCTTTGGTTCTTTGGTGCTGCATCATCATCCTCTTCAACTTTTTTCTGTTGTATTTGATCAAATAAAAATTGTTAGTTTACCTATAATTACAAAACAGCAATTGGAATATAAAGAGGAATAAATTGAGCTCTTTTTTTTTACTTGCCTTTGCAGCACCAATGGCTCCTGTCCACCACCAACTCATTGTGATTGTGTTTTCTGATTTTGCAAATTAGAGAGAAGGATGGAGAGAATTGCTGGCAAGAAGGAGGGAGATGTGGGAGAGTCAAAGAGGAGTGATTACTTAGTGGAAATATGTAAATGGACCTTAATATTCAGTTTGTCAATTAAAATACCTTGTTTTATATCATGGTGTTTGCATCCTTGTTATTGGGGTTTTGGTAATTAGGCATTTTGTTTATCTTATTCGTATACTTTATTGGTACATTGAAAGTTAAAGCATAAAAAAAGAGTTCTGACAACTGTTTTCTGGCATTTGTAGAATAAATTATTGTTGTCAGCCTATTTAATCGGGTTCTTCTTCCAGATACCCAAACAATTGAGCTGGACAAAATTAAAATAAAGCTATGAAATTGAATACTGAATCAGACAACCACATAAGATTATTGCATCTCTGAATGGTATTTCAACTGATTGAAGTAGAAGCTAACTTGGATTGCCAAGGATTCATATAAGAGTTTGCCTTGTGAATGTCTTTTTTTCCTCTGTTATTGGATTCTTGGGTCTGTGTTTTGAGCTTTTATCTGTTTTAATGCCTACACTTATATCCACTTATCCTTTTTCTCTCTCTCTTTTTATATAGATTGTATTTTGCTTGTGTTATGCTTTTTAGCAAAAAGAATGAAATTTATTACTTAATAAATAAATAAAATATTTTATGCTATTTCTTTCTAACTTTATGAATGACAAATCATTATCAGACCTAGGGAGCTGTCAACCGAGTAATGTATTGACCAAACCAGAGTTAGCTTGGAATTTTCAGTGTGCAACCCTGTTGAATCTTAGGTCTATTGCTAAATCATGGGCTAATTACTTTCCTCTAGTGAATAGCCATTGGCTAATACAATAACTCTAAATTAGAAAACCAGGCCCGACTGGAAGTCCAAAATCTCCATTCACCAATTCCTGAACCTTGACTCATTTGAGGTTCAATCCCTAAAATTTAAAATTGATTTTGAAAATTTTTGAACTTTAAATTTTTTTTAAGATCTTTTCCATAAAAAATAACAAAAAATCCAAAAAAAAATCCAAATTAAAATCCCTCATATTCAAAAACATCTCTCACTCCTAATTCCCCACTCTCTCTCTCCTTCCATACCAATTTGAATATAAGAGATTCTAATTTTGAGTTTTTTCTGATTTTTTTGTTATTTTTTACAAAAAAAAAAAAAAAAAAAAAAAAAAAAACCTAGAAAGTTTAAAGTTCATGGATCTCCAAAACCAATTTTAAAGTTCAGAAACTCAACTTCAAATGAGTGAAAATTCAAAAATGGTTAGACCCATGGTCAAGAAAATCACGTAAGAAAGGAAATATGGTTTTGGCAACATTTTAAGCCAGCCATTAAGCAAGTTATTTGAAGCGGACACGGATCTTACAAGATTTTGCTCCTTGTAAGAATGACTTTAAGCACTTAGCCAATGATAGGATATAACATAAATTCCAAGATGGTAACAGCTGCATGAAGTTCCCCCGCGAGTCCAGGGGTGATGACAGGCAGTTGCTATTAAGTTTTTCCTCGTTAACAAGGTTTCTGTTCTTCACAATCATTCTCGAAGATGGAACAGTACAGATGACCACTGAAACACACTGTTGGGTTTCATGTTTCTGATTCGGCTATATCTGTGCTTCACAAAACTTACAAATGGAGTTCAAAAACCACATTATTCATTAACTGAGCATTTATATATAGCTTTTTACTTTTTGTTACATCTACAATATATACATTATACACACCTTTAGCAACTTTCAGCATATATCGCCAGAAGCCAGAAATTTCGATAAATCACGTATCATCAGCTAAGAAATGGCCAATTAGCAACTCTCCTGGCCAAACCATTTATTCTTCCTTCTTTCTTTACCACATGGTTCGATGCTCAAGAACCTAACAACATTACATGAAAAATCGCATCTTATCAACGAAAATTCAAGGCCAACTTTCCGATAACAGAAAAATTTTGTCAATATAAATAACCCCTTCCAAATCAGGGAAAAGGGAAGACAGTTTGAGGCCAAAAAATGCTTTGACAAGAAGATTCAAAACCAAGTTCCACTAACAAAACAATACGTTTACTATATATGGACCATAAGAACAAAACAACGGTATACATGCCAATTCCATCTTTACAGAGAAACTATTTTCTTCCTAAGTAAATATAATAAAAATGCTAACTTCATGTCTATTAAGAGCATCAAATTATTAATCACAATGGTGATAAGTTGCAGAGAAAATTTTCAAAATTTTGATTTTCATAACCATCAAATATTAATGGCACAAAATGGTTCGTATTTGATAGAGGTATGCATACCTTGAAGTCATTAACTCCCCTTCTCCTTCTCCTTCTTTTCATGTCTCGGCTGGATCCATGCACAACCTTCCAAATGGATGTTCTTGTGAGTACTTGCATCTCTTCAGCGTCCAAGAAACATTAAGAACCTTTTACAGGATCATCCTTGTTAACCATATCTCCATGCCAAATCAAAAGAGGAGACCGATAAGAAGAGGATTGCTATGACCATTTGGTTAAACGTTCTAATAACCTGCCCTCTTCCTCCCTAGAAATATGTGGATCAAGCTCGCAAAGGCTGCTTATGAACATGATTGCATCATCCCGACGATTATGTTTACAGTATCCATCAACAACTGAGTTGTATGTATTCTGGTTTGGTTTACAGCCATGCTTGATCATGTATCGAACAACATCAATAGCCTCCTCAAACATTGAATCAGCTGCATAACTTGCAACAAAAGTATTATACGTGATCACATCTGGAACAAGCCCAGATTCTCTCATTTCTGAGAATATTTGTGAAGCCTCTTTCATCCGGCCATTTCGACAATACGCAAAAATAACAGTGTTGTATGAAATTACATCTGGTTTCATTCCCTTTGCAAGGATTTCTTTTAAAACCTCCTCTGATCTCTCAAAATTCTCTGATCGGCTGTGCATATACATCAAACTATTGTAAGTTGCCAAGCTAGGAGTGAACCCACTCTCACTCATGAAGTTCAAGATCTCATTTGTTTTGGTAACCATCTGCCTCCTGCCATATATAGAAATCATCGCATTCAGAGTACTCAAGTCAGGTGACAAGCCTTTCCTCTTCAACTCCAGGAATGCACGCTCAGCTTCAATCAGTAGGTCACATTTACTATTAACTAAAACAAGGGTCTTCAAAAGCACAGCATGGGGTTCAATTACACCAGAGCATATCTCCTCCGCAAGAGCAAGCATCCGCCCAATCTCCTTGCCATTGGCATAAGCATGAAGCAAAGAACAGTATGTCAGCTCATTGGGCTTGCACCGGCCATCTTTCATTTCAGCAAGTATTTTTTCTGACTGTTCCCATAGCCCTCCTCGAGCTAATGCTGCCAAAACTGCATTATAGGTGGAAAGATCAGGTGTAATCCCAGCTTCCATCATTCTCTTGTATATTGCCATGGCTTGGTCAAATGATCCACACCGACTATATGCACTGATTAGGGTGTTGTAAGTATCCCTCTCAGGTACAAAGCCAGCCCTCTTCATCTCCTTGAAAACTCCAGACACTTCCGAGTCCATCCCATTTTGCCCAAACACTGCTAGAAGGGTATTCCAGGTAACAATATCTGGTACACAACAGCAAATTTTGATCTCTTCAAAAACCTTCATCATTTCTGCAAACTTTCCCCTATTACCATGCATCTTAATCAAGGTATTGAAAGTACAAATATTAGGTTTGCAACCCGCAGCTCTCATTTCCTCAAAAACCCTCATTGCAGACTCATCCTTACCGGACCTCACAAATCCTGACAAAAGTGTAGTGTAAGTAAAAACATCCAGCTTAATCCCTCTTTCAACCATCTGGTTTTTAAGCTCCATTGCTTCTTCCAACGGACCATCTCTTGCATAAGCAGATATCAACGAATTATAAGTCACAATGCTCGGGGAACATCCATTAGCCTCCATTTCCCTTAATATTTTCATTGCCTCCTTGGTCCGCCGAGACTTCCCATAAACATCCAATAGAGCATTATAAGTGACCTTATCAGGCACAAATCCCATCGATTTCATATCCTCAAAAACCGCAGCAGCCTCTTCATACAAAGATCCTCGCCTACAACAAGTTATCAGCGTATTATATGTATACTCATCTGGCAAAACCCCGGCATTCTTCATTCCCTCAAACAGACCTACAATCTTATTCCAAGGCATACCCATTTTCCCGTACACATTCAAAATCACATTATAAGTGATCAAAGTCGGTTTGCACCCTTCTTCCTCCATCCTCTTAAACACCATCACAGCTTCCCTATACCTCCCATTACTAACACAAGCAGTTATTAAAGATGTATAAGCATAGACATCAAGTTCAAATCCATCTTTATGCAAATTATTCAACAAGGATGCTGCCACCGAAACTTTTCCTTCTTTGCCAAGCATACTAATAATCACAGCCACAGCTGAATTACTCAAAACAGACTCACAATCATCCCTATTCTTAAACCACTCAAACACACTCATAGCCAAGTCACATTTTTTATAAAACCCTAAACCCTTAATAATACCCAAAACATCATTACTTAACCTCTCCTTACTACCACTACTTAAACTCAACTCTTCTTTATAGTAATCAAACAAAAGACTCAAGATTTTATCTAATTCACTGGTTTCCAAAGATGTGTCATTTAAAGAATCAAGAACCCGCTGACCTTGAAGGGAGAGACGACGGTGGGTCCAGGGTTTGCCACGGTTGGGATCACGGGCCTTGCCAATTCGGGTACGGGTTCTTGGGATAGGAAATGGGTCAGGTTGGGTTTGTGGGTTAATGGGTTTGGAAGAATTGGAGGTTTGCTTAAAAAGGAAGTCCTGCATAACTTGGATGCCATGTTGTGGTGGTGGTGAAGTGGTTATTGTTGGTTTTAGCTGCTGTTGCTGGTGAAAGTGAGTCTGGATGGGGAGTGAGGGTTTTGTTGGAGGTGGGTTTGTGAGGAGAAGAGGGAGAGCTAGATTCTCTGTCATTTTTCGAAGGAGAGAAGGGAGGGCTTGGGGGGTGAGCTGAGGATTATAAGTTGGTTTTTTTAGTTATCAAATTTCTCTGTGTTTGATTGTGTGGTGTTTCTACTTTAGAAAGACAAGATTTTTTCTGATGATCTAGACTCTTAAAGGGATATTTGAAAGGCGAGAAGGGCCTTCTATCCTATGCGGTGACTAAGTACTGGAGGTTGCCATGGTAGCAGACAAAAATATCTGGCAACAGACAGAGTTTGCCATGTCAGCAAGAGTTAACTCTCTGTTTTGGGGTAGAAGAGAATAAATTGGCAAACAGCTAGGTCACAAGAGCTGATCAATTGCACTCGAGCTCCCTCTACTATTCGGATTTGATTATTAATGTCCTTTTACTGTAAATATGATTAAAGCAGTCTCTTCCCTCTACTATTCGGATTTGATTAAGACCCTTCGTCTATAACATGTCTACGCACTCAATTTGATATAATTTTCAATCCTTAAAGCAAAAGGTGGCTTGAAAAGGAAAAAATATATATTCTATTTTCAAAGTTTATAAATTGAAATGAAAATAAAATATTGTAACAGAAATTCATCCCTATAAATTAAATGGCATACAAAAATTAAAGAAATTTTAAATTATTGGTAAAGGGATTTATTTGGATTTTTTTACTTTTTAAATGTATTTTGTCTTTTCTATAATTTTTTAAATTTTTTAAATACTGAATTTTCATTTTTTTTCAAGCATGTTTTCCTTTTAAAAATATTCAAAAATGTAAAAAAAAATCCAAAAAAAATCCCAATATTTTAAAATTTCTTTTTTTTTTAATGTAATTTTGTTTCATAGGGGTAATTTTATATTTTTATATTTTATATTTTTGAAAATAAGATTTAATTTTCAAACCTTTTTTTGCTTTAAAAATTGAAAATCATGTCAATTTGAATACATAGACAGGTGACGTATATCCAAAGAAAAAAAAAGGTCCTAACTGCGTTATAGGTAGAGGGTACTAATTGTAATTGAAAGATAAAGTGAAAGAACTTCATTAATCATATTAGTAGCAGAGAAATCCAACTGGTCAAACCCCAATAGCAGAGAGAGTCCGATGTAATCAATCCCTTTAAGAATACTTATCATAAGTTTGCTGGTGAAACTTGTTTAACAAAGAAATTTTGAAGATTATAAACATTATGATTGAAATTTTCCTAAGCAGTTGAAAGAGTGCATTTCAAACATGGACTACGAGAAACTCAGAAGTTCCCAGTTTACGTCTCTCTTCAATCTTATGCGTTACGTATGCTGATACGGCATTCGCTGATCAAATGCGCGTTTCCCTCCTTTGAAGGAATGACTGTAAAGGGATTCCTTGGAAAATACGGAGTGCCAGAAGCACAACTAGT
This sequence comes from Dovyalis caffra, assembly GCA_963924115.1. Lineage (NCBI taxonomy): Eukaryota > Viridiplantae > Streptophyta > Magnoliopsida > Malpighiales > Salicaceae > Dovyalis > Dovyalis caffra. Next base: position 7,109,295 of record CAWUPB010000913.1, on the reverse strand, counting down.
TTCATGCCACCAAATACTCCCAGACATCTAAAGTTCCAGTTTCTGCTCTTACTAATTTTTGCCCCCACACACTACAATTTCTGGGGAGTTATATGCAAGAACTCGTTACGAGTCAAACTCTAGAGGCATTTTCAAGAGACGCTTGAGTGCCAATAATTCTAGTTCAGGCAAGGGGCGGCTTAATATAACTGCTGCCATGATCATTTGAAATAAGTTTTTCACCTTCTAGATCAAAACTATCTAAAAGCAACAAGAGCCTGCTTTATGCTTGCACCCACTATAAAAATGGAGCCAGAACCACAACTGCATACATCACTCAACCAAAATTTAAGATTCATCAACAGAAGCATAAACGGGCAGACAGTAACAATATCATCTTGAAAATCCTACTATTTAAGGGATCCATAAGCAAATTCTTAACAAAGCTAGTACTGTACGTAAGAACCACTAATTAAGACTAGAAACAGAAACTGCCGACAGCAGCAGGCATAATTTTGACTATTATCATCAACAAAAAAGATAGCCCTGCCACAGAAAAGATGATCCACATAGACTGGAAATCATTGTCTTAAACTTCATTTGAGGAAATGAGGACTAATCAACCCAGCAATCTCAAGAAATCCAACCTGGTCTTTACCAGCAAATATCTTCTTCAACTTCTCGTCACAAATTATGTTCTTCTTGTTACTAGGGTCCTAATAAAAAGGCAGCAAGTCCAGTCAGCTCCAAATTATGACAGTCAAATGTGCATGCTTCATGGATGTTCTATGCAATTGCTCAGAAACATATAGAGAAAGAAACACCAGATTCATGCTAAAATGACGAACTAGAGGAACAATAATACTGCATCTCTCTTGAATTTACACACACACCCCAAAGAGAAAAGAGTTAACACCATGATAGGAAATACACCACACAATAAATAGAGGGAAGGCCACACGAGCAGATGAGGCTAGCAAGTGCTCTCAAGGGTGAAGTAGTAATGGGATTAAGTGAACATTGCATCCATTACTCGAACACCAAACCATGCTTTTGTTTCAACCAAATTATTCAGCCAGAAATTAACCCTGTCAGTGAAGAACAATGGTTGCTTGGAAATGACATGCCAAGAACTAATCTCCATGATGACAATCACGATTTTGTCAGCACTGCTTGGTGTTTTCACATTAGTAAATTCAAGTGACTTCCACTTAAGCCACATTCGTAATAACATATCCATGTGTGGTCACAACAACAAAGTAATATATACCACATTCATGTATTACAAACTTGAAGCTATCTCCAAAATCATGTCTCGACCCAATTCTAGTGATGGAATCCATCCCCAACAGGAGTGATGCCTTGTGCATGCATCAATGTATTCAACAATAGTCACCAGACCATGCAAGAAACTCAACTCAACACAATATAAAACCTCAATAAAACAATACTCAACTCAAGATATAATGGCACACAGGCCTAGTCAACAGAGAAGAAGATTTGAAAAACAAATAAATACATGACATATAAGTGCAACAAAAACACTCCTTAAGCAATCACACCACACCGCATATGTTTAAAACAAGAACGTCCTTTAAAAACATAAAGGCCAATCTATACATTCATCGCGTCTGAGCTTTAATCTGACCTAGCATATTTAGCCAAAGAAAAATTTGGATCAAATCAAAGATGAGGCATAAAAGTCTGCATTAAACAAACATTATCCAAGCATAGCACCATTCCATTGCATGAGCAGCAAACAAACAATACATTATAACCCACAATCATCCAGCAGCCACATAACATTATCCAAACCCAAAAACCCAGAAAAGAGACCCACACACCGAAGCACTAAACATATTAAAGATTACATTTTCAGACCTAAAATACAGTATCCGCATACCGACCCTTTGCGTATAGCAACCCATCTCAAAGCCGCAATATATTCAGCCAAAAAAGGAAAAAAAAACATATTAAAAAAACCGATAAGAGTATAAATAATTAACAGAACTAGAACATTTCGCTGACACTCCCAGAGCCTTATCCACAAACACTACATATCTCCAGGTAATTAATTAAATAATCAATAATATGAAAAGGCACATTAACAAAAGAAAAAAGACCCACATTTTACTCTGTCCCAAAACAACCTTATCTAAAGGTTTAATAAAAAATTAAACACGAAAAGAATAGCACGAACCCAAAATTTTAAAACAAAAATGTCCACTTTCCACAAAAAAATATACCTGAAGATTGCGCTCCTTGATATGGGCCCAAATAAGCTTGAGCGCTTGAGTACGAGAGACCTCAGGAGCACCAATAAATTCCGCCATTTCAGGCGAGACTCGCTTCGGCTTCATTATCCCGCGTGGAGCACGGTTCCCAGTCGACGCCGTAGCGCAGGTAACCACAGTACGCACCATGCGCAGGTTAACAGGAGGAGCAGCCAGCAGCCTGGGAGAAGGAGAGGGAGGCTTGAGAAGCGGCACCGTTTCGGTGGATAGGAAAGTAGAGAAGATCCCTGAAGAAATTGCCATTTCAAATAAACTTTCGTAGATTTTTGTTGAGAGTGAAGGGTTTTGTGTTGTTTTGAGAGAATGCGAAGAGAGATAAGAGTTTTTTTGGGTTTTGTGTGAGTGAGAGACACAGAATTTCCCTGATCCCGCCTTAATCCTGTCGTCCTGTTCTTTAACTTTTTGAGGATCTTTTAAATGACTTAAATGCTCCTTCCCTAGGGCGGTCCTGTAAGAAGGATCATCTGATTTTTGCGGGGTCAAAAATGTCTGAGTACGATGATATGAGTACGATAGACGTCCTCCAGAAATATGGGCTATTTGAGGATGGGGATGGAGGAGTTGGGTTGGGCTAGAGAGTAAATGTAAATCCAGTTTGGTTCTGCTATGTGTTTGCAGAAAAGAAAAATAAAATAGAAAATGTATGAATACATAGAAGCCCAGAAATGCTAATTATATAGAATATAGGCCTTGGAATAAGTAGAGCTGAGTTTCAGGATTGGGTTTGAACTTTCATTTCATCCTCAGACTTGGGCTTAGTTGACAGAGAAGAGGTTTAGGGCTTTGGCAAGGTAAATGTGCAAACTTCGAAGTTCACGATGCAAATGTTCTAACTAGTGGATCCATTATGACATCAAAAATGTGTCCCCACAAGAAGGCATTCGGGGGTCTTTAAACATTTTTTATTCTAATGCAAGGATGTGAGAACAACTAAGTTCTTCTTCAATGAGGTTTTAAACAAGTTAAAAGAGTTTCAACATTTGATGACAAGAGACAAAGACAACAACAACAGTAAACCTCAAGGCCAAACTAGTTGTGTATGAGATGATATAAAGATACCATATAAAATTACATAACACTCCCTTACGTGTCTTCTCTTTTTCATATGATGATACAAGTGAAATTCAGTAATATTATTCATTTACCCTATTTACATATAAAAGAAAGAAAAAAGGAATATAATATCAAAGTATCGAATAATAGTCTGGGTGATATAATCCCCCGCCCCCCGCCCGCCCGCCCGCCCGCCGCACACACACACAAAAAAAAAAGAAAAAAACAAATATTTGTCTTGAAAATTCAATTTCATCCTAAAGAAAAGAAAACTCAGCTAACTATCTTGAATTGTTAATGCCTCGTTCTCTTTCCTAAAAAATTCATCAAGACATTCGACATGTTTTCTAATCAGCTTTAAAAACTACATAGAATTAAGGCAATAGATAAGCAAGCCAACTTTAACAATTAATCGGTAAAAGCCAATTGATCTTGTCAGTTGGGATGTATTTGATCACATTTTAGTCAAAATGATCAAAATTATAGCATATGCATAAATTAACTTTAAAGCCCAAAAAAGGATCTTTCTCTTTAATAAATTTGTGATTTTTTTTTTTTTTTTTGTGTGCATAACAGTGATAGGCCTGTTGGTGACGAAAGTGAAGTGTAGCGTTAGAAATTTATAATATAAGCCAAACTAAAATGGGGTACCTCCTAGCATGATTAGTGTGGTTATGATCTGACTACTTCATGACTTGCTAGTAAAACCATTCCCGACCTGCCGTTGAAACCACATTATCATAAAGTCAGCCTTGGATTGATTAGGAGGTAGGAAGGAGGTCAATTTAACCCCAAGGAAAAGAAACTAATGGGCCAACAAAAGGAGGATAGCATGTTACAATCATTCATATTGCAGGAAATGATCGTTAAACTAACTTGGCCCTCCCACAGTCCACGTTCCCTTTTACTCTACTTATCTGGTTTACGTGGACTTCGTACCTACCTTTTGTATGAGTTGTCCTCCGAACCGTATGCAGTACTAATGCTTCTTTTCCAATCTAGATTCAAGAGGATCGATCTTATATAAAACTTTATCGTGTAAAATGTAAGGAGAATTATATATATATAATTGAGGGTTTGTTGTGAATTGAATTATCGAAGAAGTTGAGGAGGCAAATCCTTGACAGGCTTTGTGGACAATGTTGCAATGAAGGATTGAAGAAGAAGCCATCACTCGTTGCTTTGTTTGAAATAGATTGGAAGAGCTAGATAATAGCTAGGTGTATCAATTTCAGTTTTCATGGAATGCCCTTTCAGTCGTTGCATATTTTGCTTTGAAAATAATTTACCACCTAAATGACTGCTTTCATCACCGCAACATGTAGAAGAATCTTCTCTTTTGCGTGGGTTTTCTTCCTCCTTATATTTCTTTTGTTTTTTTCGTTTAAGTGATATCCCTATATTAATTTTTAAGCATATATCAATTATGTCGACATTTCGATATTTATGAAAACTTTGCAAGAGATTTTTATTAAGGCAAGTCTGTACATGAGGTTTTATATATATATATATATATATATATATAGGTAAAACAATGCATGTCCATGCTTCACCGTGGCTATGGAATGCCACCACTCTCCTACCATCAAATCTTGAAACAGAAAAGAAAGACTTGACGAAAAGGACTATAAGAAGAAAGAAAACTATAAACCCACGAGGGCTTAGGCGATGGTGATAGGTCAATAAAAGCAAGGCCCTTAATTAAGCTATTGGTAATCATAATGTAGGCGAGTTTCGTGGGATCGTATGAAAATGAACATCTTCTTCTATCATTATAACACCCCCAAAAAAAAAAAAAAACTAAGAATTGGTTTATAAGCAAAGGTGATCTCAATTCCTTTCCAAATTCTAACCAATTCGGCTGAGACACGTGAACCAAGTTTAATGATCCATCTCACTCAATATGCTTAGGACCTACCCAAAAAGAAAAAAACAAAAAAAACAGGGCTTCTTTCTGGTAGATCTAGTTACAGCAACATAGCTGGAACTCATTACTACAAATTTAGCTCTCGTTATTATCAGTTTCTCTGTATATTTTGCATGTCTCCAACTCCATTTTTTTAGGTATCTATTATCCAAATTAAACAACGAACTGGCAAAGATTGTTTTGCTTTCAAGTTCATTCGAGGGCACCTATCACGGCAAGACAGCACAACATGGGCCACCACAAAATAGGCGGTGCTCCAACATATATAGCAACATAAAATTTGGAAGATTATAGCCAAAACTTAAAGCGTAAAATATACATCTGCCAGTACAAAGCCAACGGCAATGCTATGATTAAGGACCAGCACATATGAAGGCAGGGTCCACTAATCATAATCCTGCCATTGCTTCTTTCTTTGGTAAAAAGGAATGTCATTATGCTGTGCATTATTCTTGCCTAGAAGATGACCTCTCGTATATTATTTCTTTTTTCGACTCAAAGAGGAAAAAAAAAAAAAGGCATTACTCACAGTGTTAGTAGCTTGTCTCGAAGGGGTGCGAAATTGAAAAGAAGGGAGAGGAAAAACTAAAAAGATAAGGAGATGTACGGTCTTGTGCATTTTGACCGGGTTAAATTCAGAAGGACCGAGAGAAGTATTTAAAATTTTGTACTTTTTTTTTTTTTTGTAGAATCTAAAATTGATGCTTCAATAACGAGACAAGCTTATAAAAAAGATAACCTCTACTTTAATGACCGTAATTGACATTGTTTAGATCTTTGCATAGCGGAAGGTGGGTTTACTTACATGTTGTTATTTCAAACAAGTTTGAAGCATCATTATAAAGAAATTTATTGTGAATGACTTAAATTGATTGCCACCCAATATCTTCTTGTACTCCAAGAAAATATCATGTATTTACTGTTGATTTTGTTGAAAATGAAATTTGTGTTGGAAAATAAAGAATATCTGCTGAGTTGATTTCGTAAAATTGATTATTTATGAAAAAATTATTTATTCAAACATTTGAAATTTTGGATGTTGATCAAATCCTCCTCCTCGCATATAAATGGCAGAGATTAATTAGTAAGAATCTAAAATCTAAATATCTTTTATCAAATTTGAGCCAACACAAACCTCATCATTTTTATTTATTTATTAAGAGTCTCCTAATTTTTCACTATACAGCTATATATAATTTTTTTCACTGCATATAATTTTCAAATAAATTAAAATTATCAAAATTATTAAATACACGTTTATTATTTACTTGTATACATACATCATCATTTTAAGAACAATTGAAAATCATCTCGAACAAACTTATCGATGCAATGATAAACGAGATAATTTTCAAATAAATTTATTATCAATGTATAGATTTGAATTCAGAATCATATTTATTAGAAATGGTTAAACTTATAGTTTTCGTTCGAATAAGATTAATCTTATATTTAACATGAAATAAGAATACCCAAATAAAAAAAATCCATCTCCAACAAACTTATTGATAATCATGATTCTTTTAATCATGTTAAAGGCCCTCTCTACCATCCTGACTTTCACCCCTCCACATAGAGGACACCCCCTAATCTCAGCCAAAACCATCATTAACACTAATACAAAACCAAGTCACTAAATTATGAAACAAGCTGGCCACTAACGTGTCACCCAGATCTCATATCCAAATCACATGTATTGCTGGTCCCACATTAAACACCATAATCGGACGCCTCAGATCTGTTTGGTAGCTCATTGGCCCCACCAATCCCCCTCAGAATTCCGAACCTTCCTTCCACTCTATTTATCATCCTCCCTTCCATTCTCCATTTCCTCACTGATCAGTACTACACACAAAAAGCTGAAAGAGAGAAAGACTCAGGACTAAGAAAAAATGGTGCATAACAAAGCTGTGATCTTTCTTTCTTTGATCTGCATTGCTATTGCCGGTGTTGCTGGTCAAGCACCAGCAACATCTCCAACAGCAACACCAGCTCCACCTACACCAACGACACCAACTTCTTCTCCACCACCAGCAACCACCACGCCTCCACCAGTCTCAGCCCCACCTCCAGCCACCCAATCTCCACCTCCAGTTACCCAATCTCCACCTCCAGCTACCCCTCCCCCAGTTTCAGCCCCACCACCGGCCACCCCACCACCAGCTTCCCCTCCTCCTGCAACCCCACCTCCAGCTACACCTCCTCCCGCCACCCCACCTCCAGCAACACCGCCACCAGCAACCCCACCACCTGCTTCTCCTCCCCCGGCTACTCCACCACCAGCAACCCCTCCTCCAGCTGTTCCTCCACCAGCTCCCTTGGCTGCTCCACCAGCACTTGTTCCAGCTCCAGCTCCCAGCAAGCTTAAGTTGAAGGCTCCAGCTCCATCTCCTTTGGGACTGAGTCCTCCAGCTCCACCAACTGGCGCTCCTGCTCCAAGCTTGGGTGCTTCCTCTCCTGGACCCTCAGGAACCGATTTTGTAAGTCCTCTGATCTCTTTGTAGTTTCTCATGTGATTAATTTTTTAAGTGCTCTAAATTAGTTCAACATTTTGGATTTAACAAATGTGATTAATCATACTAATGTACAATTAATCTTATAGTTTTCATATAAGATCTCATCTCAATAATTTTTACATTCAGTTTAACTGCATTTTTTGGATCTTTTGTCTGAAAACTTGGTAGATGTCATGGTACTATAGCTAGGAGTTAATTTTGTTAGGATCTGGCTGACTGCAGACAAAAGTGTTGTTTACCATTGTAAACCGTAGTGTTGTTAGTAGTTCTTTCTGTCGCCCCGATGCTGCCTCTCTAGGGTCTCTTGGGCTTCTGTTTTGTTTGCTGGGCCTGTTCTCTGGTGTGGATGTAACAACTAGATTTGGTTGATGGCGAGGTTTCGAGTTCGAACCATTACTTCATAAAATATACAAAACAAAACAAAAATTAGATTCAGTATAAGAACTGTGAACCAATCAGCGGTAGCTTACATATCTGATTAAAAGTCAATGTTGGACCTGAATTGATCCAAAAACGTGGAAGAATCAAAATCGAGGTAAAAATTAAAAAAGAGCAAAGAGAAAATGTTTTTGTAATAACCCAGTCAGAGGGTTTCACGTGATTGCTGACAAAATGCGAACCCATAATATAACTTCAGGCAGGGAGATGAGGAGATTTTTAAAGGGGCAATAAAGTCTTTGCGTAGATGGGGAGCACCAGACGCAGAATCCCAGGGACTGCTTGCACTGTCTTTGCAGGAAGGCGTGAGGAGTGAGGACCACTTCCGTTCTGTTCTATTGCAGGGTTATAGAAAACAATAAAATAAATGGTTTTTAGTGCCTTGATTTAGGTGGATTAGAACTTTCAAGTCCTGTAAAAGTTTTTGGGCACAAGATAACTGTCCCAAATCGCAATTTGGGTTGCATGCAATCGGCGTCTACTGATTTGGATTTGGGCCTTGGACGTTGGTAGGTCCAATTGCAGTCCATTTTGATTGCTCTCTTAGTATCATTTTCCATGTGAATTGCTAAACTAGTTTTGTAAATGTAATGGGCAACTATATAGGTTTCCCATATCTAATTACATGACATACTAAAGTTGCTTTTCTTAATCCATTTATGCAAAATTGTGTTGTTGCAGAGTGGAGCAGAGAAGATGTGGTCCATGCAGAAGATGGTCGTGAGCTTGGTCTTTGGATCAGCTTTCTGGTTGCTACTTTAGACATGTCATCTTTATGTCTCAGTTTTTAATTTTAATTTTTTTTAATTTCTGTTGTTGTCTACATATATTACTGGCTGCCATTTTGGCCCCTGCACGGTGATGAGATCTTTTATTTCCTGTACTCGAGCTACATATTACAGATTCGGTTGGATTCTTTGGGGAGAATTTTGAGGGAAGCATTTGTATTCGAGGGGATTGCCTGAGGGGAGTTGTTTTGTATTTGGAATTGTTGGTAGTTACCTCTTTCTCCCATTTATATTCCCTTCTCTAGTATTTGCTTATTCATTTAGTATTTTCTCATTTCTTTCTCCTCTACCTGTGCATTTCCAATACAAGCACTGGCTTATGGTTCCTTAAAAGATTCGGCCATGTCCCATCTTATTACCAATATCTCGCTCTTAAAAGAACCCAGGTGCTCAAGGAGAATGTTTTGGTAGTAATTTAACGTCTAATACTTAATGGATAACCACAAATTAAATTTGTTAGCTGAGTTGGATTCCGTCTAAAGATTTGAACCATTATGGATTAATGGTCCTTCCTCGACTTTATGTGTTGTATCTTCGGCACTACAACAAGCATCGAAGCCTACCTAAGTCCCTCCATCTGAATTCACGGAGCGGGATCGAGCAAAAATATATAGGTAAGATTCTTGAAAAACCAAAGCCAGTAATCGCAACTAGTGGCAACTTTAAAGTGACAAGGGTTGCAGGGGAATGGCACTGATGTTTTTAGATCATAGATGTGGTGCCGATACGGTTTATCACAATAATAAAATAACAAATAAATACATTTATAGTTATTAATAAATTTATTTTAATTTATATATTTTTAACATAACATATGTAATAATTTAATATCATACAATAATATTTAAATTTATTAAAAAAAATTAATAATACTTTAAATAGATTAATATTATAAAAGTAATTTATTTAAAAAAATATCTCAACTTTGAGTTTTTATGTGTCAAAAACTTTCTTAATAATTATTTTCGTCTTATGCGCCTAATTTCTACAGTGAAGAATTAGTTTGAATTTTTAAATCTAAAATAAGTTTGAGTATAAAAAAAAATTCATAAAAATAATAATAAAATACTTTACAACTTCAAAATATATATTATAAAATATTCTTTACAAAAACATCACCGTGGAGGACTATGAGTCATAAGAAGAAAAAAAAAAAGAGGTGACAACAAATAAGAATCGTTAATTATTTCTTTTCCTTTTTTTTTTTTTTTTTGTAACCATTTGATTGTGTAAAAAAAAAAAAAAAAAAAGCTTGTATAATACATTCACATTTCGGAGGCTGAAAAAGTTGAATAGTGATACTTCACGTGACTAGCAATAGCATCTTCCGTAAAGAAGCCATTTTATCTTGCTTTTTTTTTTTAATATAGAATGACATTAACAGTAACGTTTTACATTACCCTTAGATTTTTTATAACAATGTATAATGGTATTCGAATCCGTTAAATAACTAATTCTCTATTATTGATGTTAAGCAACCGTAATTATTTGAAACTATTGTGCCGATCAGCTCATCTAATTCGTATTTTGTACCCAACCCTGATTAGTTATTCTTAAAAATGTTTCCACAAGGGGAGTCAAGTCCCAGCCTCGGTTACAGTTGTGGAATCTGTTGCGAAATCATAAATGGCTTTTCTTTTTCTTTTCTTTTTTTAAAGTTTTTGATAAGAGCTATAAATGGCTTAGTACCTTGCATCTGCTTTGTTTTTAAAAGATCCTAACCCATTCTGACCATGCATTCATATGCAGTAACTAATTCTCCTTCATTACCAATTACTGCATTTGTCATGCCTTTAAAAGGTTCAACTACATTCACCTATAAAATCCCAAACTAATGGAAATAAAATAAATTTGATTTATAGTCCTATCAGTTCGGTGGAGAGCTTTATATTGACAATAAACTTCAACATGTTTTTAACGTTCAAGACTGAAATCGATAGAAGGTAGGATGAAGTTGAACTAATGAGGTTTCAAACTTACACTTACCAAATGTCTACAAGTATGTAATTCTTTAAATAACATTGGCCCAATGAAAAGCAAAAAGCAAGAATTTGGAGGTGGGTTTAACACTTCAATTTAGTTCAAGTCAATTGGGCCTCGGTAGCCCAAAACTAAACTTGTAAAAAGGAAGAAGAAGCAAAACTTAGGCTTTTCGGTTCGGTACCTATGAGGATAATACTGCTGGCCCATAAAATCAACTAATCCTTCGTGGTCCGTTGAGCCCATCTACATTGAAGTAGTCTGGGCCTAGGAGTTTTATAAGCCTCTATACCCCTTCAAAGTATATATTTTAGCCTACTATTTTCTTGGCTGTTAAGCATATAACAGTCATCAACTTTTCTTTTCTTTTGTTTTCCACTATTGACAAGGAAATAATCATCAAATTTAAAGGTAGATATGTTAGTGTGTTCAATGGCCATCAAAATAAATTAAATAATTTTTTTTTATTGATATATACGATTGATTTGTCTCAACTGACTAAATTGTTTTTACAATATTGAGAAAATATGAAGTTGGAAATTTATGATAAGATTTTTTTTTCTTTTTCTCAATTTTAAATTTCAATGCGATTAAAGATAGGTTGTTTAAATCAATATTAAAAATTTTACTTTATACAGTTCAGTTTGAGATTTAATATATGGTGATAAAAAAAAAAAAAAAAAAAAGGAGTATACCCTCTTGAGATTCAAGCCAACTTCTTCGAATTAATTAATTAGAACACTTGCAACTTAAGAAGTTGCCTTTTTGTAATTTGCTAATTTTAAGATCTTTTAAATTTTATTCCTGAGTGCTAAGCTAATAGAAAACGTTGCAGTGATTTTCTTTTTCGTTGACAGACAACCTAAACAATTGAAGGGACCGACCCAATCCCATTGCAGGACTGGAAAAACCCACTTGTGACTTGTGGGATTTAGACCATTGGGTTATATCGACACAGAACCAGACCACTAGGGATAGACCCAAAAACTGCACCAATCAGCCCTGCCGAAACCACCATCCCAAAATGGAACAGTGTCATTTATAGATGCTGTTTAAGCCCAAACATACTAGGAACGAAAGGATCTGTAAATGGGCTGCTACAACACTAACCCATTAACTGGAGGGGTTGGCCGAGACATTATTCACTCTTGGGCAAGTAGGATTGAAATTGAGATCTATGGTTAAAAAGTAAAATTTTCATAAATTATTTTTAAATGCATGAGAAGATGGAGTCAAAATTGACCCCCATAATAAAACCAAAACAAACCAGACGAAGGGCAACAGCAGGATTTTATTACTATCTGTTTTGTTTCTTGATCCTAAATATGCAGTCAAAATTAGCTCCAACACTGTTTTACTAAGATGTAAATAAATGTGACCAAAATATTGTTAATCCAACGATAAATGAATTAATTTTTATGTGAATTTTTTTGTTAATATATAAGATTTGAATCTCTAATTTGTATTTGTTAAAAAAAAATAAACGTTATTGCTCTCGATTTAAATAAAATGAATCTTATTTTCAATGTGAAACGAAATTATTAAAATAAAACAAAAAAAAATTGTAGATAAACGGGTGCAAGCACATTTACATATGCTTATTCAAGTGTGCCCATTGTCACAGTGACATTCGCATATGCAATCACGTCCATACAGGCAAACATAGATATCTTTGAACTTGGATGCAAATTTAACTGCTTTTTTTTTTTTTCCTGAAAAGTAATTTTAATTGGAGTATGGGTACTAGTACAGAGGCTCAATAAATATTCATCAATTCTAGGGTACCACTACTCTATTATTGATATTAAACCTTCTTGTTTTGGTACTTCTTGACCTAGTGTGGAAGTTTCCTTTGCCGACACTGCCTTTTCTTTTTTCCTTTTTCAGATGCGATAAGTTCCCAACTCTTACCATTGTTTTTGAAGTGCTCAACATGTCAACAAATTTAAGAACGTTTCCTTAAATCCTGGTACACATGTAGGATTTGATTATTAAACTAGGCACATTGTAGGATTCTCAAAGTCAAAGCAATTAAATTCAAAAACACTGAAGGTCGATTCCCATAAGCCAAAAAAATAAAAAATGAAACACTCTAGATTCCCTATCTATTTTTTTATTCTATATTCTTTTTTAATTTATTTTGTTTTAAAAAAATTTAAAAAAAATAAAACCATATTATGGAAAGATCGTCGAGGAAAAAATATTTTTTTTGAAAAAAAATATTAAATTAAGAATGATGAACATTGTTTAAAATTTAAATTAATTTTTAAAACAAAAAGGACAAATTAATTATAATTTACTCTACATTTGGGAAAACAAAGCAGGCAATACCTCACTAAATTTTCTATGATTATGTATTTGTGTGTGTGTATCACGCCTGTGTATTCATTTTATGGAAAATCAACTCTGTCATGTTTGAGTTAATTCAAAGATTCATGAGATAGCACGCAGATGCCAGCTAATTAAGCTTAATCTGAATTGGAGCTGACTTATGCACTCACCCTCTCCTCAGCACATGCATATGAGGGGAGGATTCTTTTTAATTCAAGTTTGTGTAGATATCTTCAAATCAAATTGCAGGAAAAATGTTCGTTGAGAAGGACTGGGTGTTGAAAATTTTGAATTCAGAGTTTTAAGTCAGCTTCAGTATCTAATAACGTAGCCATATAGGAAAGCAGGAGGAAGATGAGGTAGTTGAATCATTAATTGGAATAATTAGATATCATTCCCCATAAACAAACTTGGAGGCATATATTCAATTTGTATTATATGACTAGAGTCTTTAAATTTTTCACCAAACTCGAGTCTCAATGGATCCCTACTACTACTACTACTTCCTAGACAATTAAGACCAACCTTCATTCAACTCGTACTATCTATCTTGACTTGTTGATTGTAGATCTCCCGTTCCCATATTGAATAAGCTCATTTACCCAAATGCACACGTGCGTGTGTGTGCACATTCACACAGAGAGAAGTTGAATCGTGCACATCACAAAATTTCTAGCTCACTGCCATACTTTCTTTGTCAGACAAGAAGGGAAGTTTGAAGTTATAGGCCAGCAACTTCTATGCCAACTAACTTGTTGAAGGGTCTAAATCATATTATTAACTAACCAGTAAGCCCGCATCAAGATTAGGACATATATATATGGGAGGCAGATTAATGGATTGATGTATGGTGGTTTTGAATTAAGGAGACAAATAAGAAAGTGCCTACATGTTTGGTAAAACAACTTTTTTTGTAAAGTGATTGATTGCAAGAAATGTTTTGGTTTACATATATTTTAAGGGAACTCCCAGAATTGTTATGAAAGAATGAAATTCAATGTGCTTTCCTCTTTCTTTATTCTTCCTCTCTAGCTATAAATGCGAATCCAGGAGGATGATATCCTTGTTAAACAATGAGGCTACAAGTTAAGTGTCAGAAAATGCTTCACCAAGTTTTCTGGCGAGCTTTTTTCTTTTTATTCATTTTTTGAAGAGGAATGTGCCAAATTTAATTTCTAAATAAAACAAAAGGAGGTTGCAGCAAAAGTAGTTGGTTGTTGAAGCAATTAGCTAACTTGACATCCCACCCGTAAATATTGGCAAGAAAAAACATGAGAGGACGTTATGGTCGCTAAGATATCATTCTCATTCGACGCTGGCTGGTGCCCAACCCATTAAATAACGGCCTATGAAGAATGAAAATGATGAAAAAAATTAATTGGTGAATAATTTAAGACCCTAGAGCTTTTGTAAGTTAGGTTGGTTTCCACATTTATTCAGTTTCCAGACTTCTATATCACATCCCCTACCAAATGTAATAACCCCAATTACTATGGGTGCTCCTCTTCGTGGATCATGTGTGTACTGTTTTTCACTCTAACAAAGACTACAAAGACTAGAAACTAATGCAAGGCAGGGGCATCATCCACAACCACCAGAATACTTTTTTTTTTCCTTCCTTTTATTACCCAAAATTGACCACTCGTCAACTACCTTTGGTGGATATATATTGATTTTAAACTGGCGATTCCAAGCCCCACACACTCTTAAAAAATCGAAAAAGTAAACCTAAATCTTTTTGTGAGTACAAAGAAACATAAAAAGTGAAATTCGAACTCGAACCTTACTCTTACCATTGAGCCACTTCTTGTGATTACAGCCACGAGGATGGCTAGTTTGCTACAACGACTTCTAGTCATTGCATTGCTTTTCTAGACTTTTTTATTAGAGAGTGTGTATGATTATGTAATTCAGTTATAGAGAGTAAATTAAATTTATCCAAAGTGATGGAAGAAAAAACCATCAATAAGAAACCAGAGTACCAGACCATCCAGGGACCTACATCACGAAGTGGAAGTGTAGAACCTACCCAGTTCCCACGATGTAGAGTAAACGTAATGGGTGCATCAAAATACCCTCGGTGGGGGTAAAGATGTGAAGAGACAATGTCTGCAAAAGGCAGGAAAAAAGGAGGTATGATAAAACAAAGCAGCCAAGGAGGAGAAAGCAAAAGAAGGGGAAGAAATCACATGGGGGTTTTGGAGGCTTTTTACCCCGTGCCTAGCTGTAATGATGTTTCATGCACAGGTTTTGCCTCAAACGATGCAAACCGGCATCCAACCTAACCCCATGTTAGTTTATGCCAATGGGTTTGGGTCCAAGGGTCAAAGAATTCTCTAAATCAATACACAGATAGTGTTTTAAAAAAAAGTTGAAGACCCCACCACTAGCAAGAAGAGGTCATAGCGTACAGAAAGTTGGAAAGGGCACAACGCTACTGAGCTTTCGAACAAAAAGTTGAAAAGAGATAATAGCTACACATGGACATGAGGGTACTAAAACAGCATATCGACCGGAGTCATCAAAACTGCAGCTGTCAGAAACGAACGAGGCATAACAATAAAATGACTGATCAGATTGTTCATGACTGCATATGATTAATAAGATAAAAAGCTCCAAACATTTGATCTTAAAATGCAGAATTTTCACGAAGGAAAAGAAGTTGATCTCTAAATTCATAGCATTAAACATTCAACAGTTGGATCAACAAATATCATAGTTTAAATCCTTTTCAACAGCACTGGAAAAGCGCCGCAAAAAACAGAAACATGATGACAAGGGACCTGGTTAATCTCATTTACATGCCTGCATTCATCAGAAAGAAAAATTTCTATTTCCTTTAAAACCAAGAACCTTTAATATCAACTAAGCGACAACACCAACAATAACAAGCCTACAAACTGAAGTGAACAAACTAGACATTAGCGTTTAACTCAAGGAGTCAAGTTAGCCAGAAGCAGTTTTCCTTTCAACTGCCACTGCTGTATGCATTCAAGATAGAATTAGTAGGAGTATAGGAGGTTAATGGTTCTGCTATTTAAAAGCTTCACCGCCTTCCTCCAGGCATGGAAGGTAAACTAAAACTAAACCTCCATTTGCTCTATCCCTAACTGGAAAACCGAGCTCCAACTCCTTAGCTGGACTCTGCATTGAGAGTATAAAGATTCGTCTAGCCCCAGCTTGAGCCAGTGAATGATTATGCTCTGCTTACAGATTAACAGAGGCAGATCCCAAAGTCCAAAAAATGACTTGAAGTCCTACTTTGTAACTTCTAACCCGTCAGTCAATTAAAGCTAGCTACCAGTATAAACAATTATAGTAATGCAATCCTACCCTCAATTAGACCTCCATCTTCCATATCATGTTATCTGCACAGCTATCATCAGATTTATCCAGTGCTGCAACTTTCGCCCGATGTGCTGCTAATGCCATTGCACTCTTTCCCCTTCCCTCCTGAGGTAGCTCACAAGCTTCACTGAAAGAACCTGATTTTAAATCTGCTGGGGGGATAAAACAGTCAACTGAAAGGCCAGGCACATTGAATGCAACCTCTTCAATAGTCCAAGCTTCCTCCATCTTTGTCTTGGTATGGCTCATGGCCACCTCACCAAACCTGTAAAGAGTCACCACAGAACGACCTGAGTGGGCAATCATGATCCCTTCAACTGGCCTGTAATCATCAAGGAATGAATTGATAGTCGTTTCCCAGTAAACTGCATCTCCACCATTGGATTGGATGCGGGTCAGATGCGAATCCTCCATATGAACAAGAAGTCCTGTTTTTTGGCTGAAGTAGCCAAATAAAACATGCCTTATGATCTCGGCCGGGCCTTCGCTTCGAGATTTCAAAGTATGTGGATCAGCAAATAGCTTTAGTATAAAGCAATCCTCCCCGTTTATGTTTTTCTCTCCTATGCACCTTGCATCAGCAAACATACTGGCTGTGGTTCTTGGATCAAGACCCTGAAATGGCATAACCAAGTCCACAAATGAGCAAATTACTAACACAAATGTAAACATCCAAAGCAGTTTGCAAGAGGAATTAGCATAAAGAACTTCACCTGAAGTGCTCGACGTAAGGGTCTAACAGGACCTTTGGCAGTATGTGCACCAAGCCAAGGTGTGTGCCTCCAAACAAGTTTGCCATTGCAGCCAGCATGAACCTTACCACCCCCAACCGCAAGCTCAACATACCACATGTCAGGATTCATTTGCCAAAGCACAAACCCACCCGACTCAACACCTCTAGCACCATTCCGGTTCTTCACCACCCTTGTGGGTGTTTCAAACTCCGAAGCTATCATCTTAAGCTTTCCCATCGCATAGGAATTTCGAATGGAGTTCTGCACCTGCTGCCCACCAGACGCTGCCATGTACTGCTGCAATATGTACTGAGCAGAGGAAGTTTCCTGCAGCAATACAAACCCATAGAAGAAAAATATTAAGAGTGCTCTTTTTAATTTTTCAAAGAATTTGAAGAAATTTCCCCCAAGTTACAGAGCAGAAAAATGAAGGCACGTGTCCACATTTGGAGAAGATACAAACATCAATTCAGCCAGAAAGCAACAACCTATTTCAACCGATGATGCAAATATCAGTTTTAACTTTTGTGGCCAAAAAAAAAAAAAAAACAGAAATCCTTATAATGCAGCAAAACAACAAATTGTACTCGTATGAGCTTATTTGGAGTTCAACCAGAAATTATGCAAAACAAAATGAAACATAAAATCATAAGCTTTTATTTCTTTGTTTTTTCCTCTGTTTTCTCACCAACGAAACAAAAAAGATTAACCCAGAAAAGGCAAATAAAAAAAAAAAAGGTTAACCAAAAAAATGATTCCATAGTTCTACTAGCAATCTACTAATACGTAATCCTCATGAATCCAGTAGCTTCACCAAATTCAAACTATTACAATAACAAAATAAAACCATTACATTTAATAAAAAATTTAATCTAGAAATAAACACCTCAAAACTATTTTTTCTCCATCTTTAAAAGGAAACATCAAAACCCAGAAAAGAAAAAGAAACCCACAAAACTACTAAACTTAGTAAGCCAAAGTCCAATCCCAACTCTACTTGTTAGTTTCCACTTAACCTTCACCACAAAACAAACATTGCTCGTAATTAATAAGTAAAAAAAAAACCCATCCTGTTTTTTGGTTAAACCTTTAAAAAATAATAATAAATTACAAACCCGAAAAAAAAAAAAAAACTTTTGGTACATTATTAACAATAAAGAAAAAGAGACGGAGAGGGAGTTTACAATGGGGGTGTCTTTAATGCTAAGGTGCGGCAAAGGGTCCAAAGAGCCAACATGCACCGGAGCCAATGGTGCACCCATAACACCAAGCAACAACCTCAGATCAGACCTCTTGTAAGCCAAACTAGTGACCGACGGAGTCCTCGTTAACTGCCCTTTCATCCACTGACCCAAACCCGACCCGACTCGTTTATGCTCACCCTCCCCTCCATCCGGATCCGGACCCTCCATTAGTGGAGATAACGCTTCCCCGACCATTGGCCTTAAACTCCCTGATCTCCCTATCAACGATTCTGGTTGTGCCACGTAGGAGGAAGAGTCCTTGTTGTGTTTTTTGCGGCGGAGCAGACCCGACATTGGTGAAGCAGTTCGGGCCGGGCTGCTGGAGCGAGAACGAGAAGGGGAGAGGCCGCGTACTACTTCTTCTTTGAGTGCTGAGAAGAAACCTTGCTTTTTTTCCATTTTTGTAGGGGTACAATTGGAACAAAAAAAAAAAAGAAGAGAAAATTAGAGTGGCTGGTAGTGAAGAATTAAAAGACTCAGAGATTTTATTTATTTATTGATTTTGTTAGAAACTAGGTAGCAGAGTTTGTTGAGAGAAATAAGGTTTTTTCATGGGAGAAGAGAATGGAGTGTTTTTTGGTGTGAAAATGGTGGAAAGATGGGGAGGTAATAGTGGGAAACAGTTTCAGAAGAGGGAGAGGGAGAGGGAGAGAAAGGGACAGTGTGCGACTGTGTTGGGGTGCGTTCTGGGAGAGAGTGAAAAAGGTGCAGATATATAGAGAGAGAAAGGAGGCTGGTGGATTGAGGCCAAATTTGGGAGGCATGTATGGGTGCAGTGAGCTGGGTAAGTTTCACCGATTTGGCAACCTTTCGCTGCCATACCAAATTTTAATAACAGCTTTGTTTGTGTTAAATTAACACCCATGAAATTAATTAATAGACATATGGATGTCCCCAAATTTTACTTTATTTAATACAAGTTCTAGATCCATGGGTTTGAATGTAAGGAAATTTTGATTTTCAGTTATTTAGAAGCAAAATATTAAATAAAAAACTATATTACAGTGGATACTGGAATTAGAGAAACACATTTTTTTTAATTGTCTTTTGACGTCTTTCATCGATGAAAATACGAATGCCATAGGTGAATCGTTTGCAAATAATGACGTCATTTGTCAAACGTTTATCCGTGTCAACAATGAATACCCAGATCAGCGAATTTACTAGGACATGCTGACATGGATGTGCCATGTTAATAACCCTGGTAATTTACGTTTTGATAAATGGTTAAGTTACCCTCTATTGAAGATTATATTTTCTTTTGTCCTAAAAAAATTATTTATGATTTTTCATAAAGACTAGAAAATTTATTAATTGTTATGCAATTTTAAAAAAAATTGTAATTTTTTTATCAACTTTTTTATTCATGATTTTTTAAAATTCTTTTTTTATTAGAATTGTATTTGCACAATCTTTTACAAAATAAATTTTAATTAATAATACTTTAAAAATATATTTTGATTAGACAAATATTCTTAAGAATATAAATAGAAAGATAAATAATTTTTTTAAGCGGAAAAAGTAATTTCTTTCCTAAACTGAAAATGTCTAGAATCCAAAATTTTCCTCCCTTGTGAATTACATTGCAAAGAAAATATACGCCACCCAAAAATTAATTCAACGAGAATCAATGATTAATTGTGCAGAATTTGAAGTGCCAATTCAATAAGTATCTCAAATTGATTACACAATCAAACGAGTTAATTACGCCTTCTAGTTGAAACGCCAACTGAGAATTACTTATCATTTTTAGTTAATACTCCAGTCAAAGAATGCAAGTAAATGTTGTACCTCTTCATGTTTGTCTGCGGCAATCAAATGATAACCACATAGTATTTGACAGAATATTCATATCCCTGCCCTGTATGCTATAAGCACCAAGTTTATATATATATATATATATATATATATATATATTATTTTCCAAAACATAAAAGATTGTTGTCTTTAAAGTGCAATAAATGTACCTTGTTAGCAATAAACACAATAACTAAGTCGAAGATTTCTTTCTTAGAGTAACCAGATATAAGATTCTTTTACTTATAAAAAGAAAAAATCTAAGATTTTGATCACTCACGCCTGCCTTTCAATTTACAGCTACGAGAGATTTTTTTTTTTAATTTAGTGATAAGATTATATCTAATGACTAATTTTTCTGAGAATAAATTAATCTGTTTTTTTAGAAAAACAAATATATAGCTGAACGAGGAAAAATATCCTCTCTCCTTTAAAAAAATTATATATTTTTTTTAACTTTTTACGCAAGTAAACAGGTTATTAATTATCATATTATATTAATATTTATGTTTATATTTTTAAATAATTTTTTTTAATTATTAGCCATTAAAATGTACTTTGACTGGAAATATTTTTATATCAATATAAATAATAAAGTAGACAATATATTGAGATCGAAGGAGTATAAATTTAGTGATGAATTAAACTCGTAACTAAATTGGAAAATAAAAACCTTGAATTTCTGAAAAAAAAACCTTATGAAGTGGCGTTAAATAGTGCCGTAGCTACGGCGGCAATTCACACATCAATAAAGAGCGTGGCCGAGAGTTGGACCAAACAAGTGGAGAAAGGTCTGACGCGAATAGAATGTTGTTAATCCACATGATTGGAACGTCTATATCACGACCTAAAGTACCGCGTGGAAGTTATTTACTTCGTGAGGATCGAAATTATTTTGGCATCCTGAATATATTCGAAAAAGAACAACTAACTATATACTCGCTCTATTAATGATCAAGTATTCACGCGAGGGTGTAACCGTCATTTACCTACTACACTAGAATGAGTAGCCAATACGAAGGCATGCATGGTGACACGTGGTGGAAAATCAGCGAGAGTTGGTAGATTCACACTCAAGACGATCTCATTTTTTTGTTCCGTTATATAAGTTGTTGGATATTAAATTTATCAGCAGAAAATCAAATCAGCCTAAATGGGAAGAACATCATTTATTTTTAATTATTTAAAAATTAATTTCTAAACTTTAACTTTAAATTTAATATCATCTAAATTTTATTTTTAAAAAAATTAGTCTATTTTTTTTCAAAAATAATAGTTATATAAATAGTTTTATAATAAAAATTATTCAATAAAATTTATTTAAAACTTTTCAAAATAACTGGAACCATTTTGGATTGTTTTATATTTTTTTATTTTCTGTATTTTTAATGTTTAGAAAATAAAAATAATAATTACCAACCTTAGAAAAATCCTTAAAAATAAATTGGTTTTTTTTTTCAAGATGTGTGCAAAACTTCAATTCAAAAGACAAAAAAAAAAAATTCAAAGAGCAATAGTTAAAAATTATATATATATATATTTTTGTTAAAAAAAAATAAGAAAGTTCAGAAGAAATCAATTCTAAAATTAAAAGCTTAAAAGGTGATTTAACTCATTTAACCATCAAATCAATATTAGTTTCAGCTATGGGTATGAAAGTGCTTGAGGCAATGGTAGTCTAACCACTGGAATGTGTAGATAACACCTATCATCTTTAAAATTTGATCCAGTGGACACGTCAAAGTGACAAATTTACCTCTCGGAAGCAAACGAGCAAAATGTTGACTGGCTATTCACAAGTATCGTGAATTTTATAAAGGTTAAAATAGCTAAATCTCTCCTCAATTTTACTGTATTTAAAAATCAGTTATTAAACTTTTAATTTTTGTTTTGATTTTTTTTAACTTTATTTGGTTTAAAATTTAATATATCTTTCAATTTTTTATCATTTATTCTAAAAAAATAATTACATAAATAGTTCTATGATGAAAATTATACAATAAGATTTATCTGAAGCTTTTAAAAAAATTTGAGATCATTTCAGATTATTTTTTAATTTTTTATATTTTTAATGTTCAAAAAATAAACAAATATAATTTCTATTCCTGAAAAATTTTGAAATTTTTCTACAAAATAGATTGGGTTTTTTTTAGCATGTGTGCAAAATTTCATATAAAAAAAAATGAAGAATTGAATTGTTTAAAAAAAAAGATTAGTATAGCTGAAAATTATATGATGGACTAAACATTAGAAAACTAAAGTACAAGGAGGTCAAAAGACAAATTAAAATTTCAGCAACTAATTTTTAAATAAAATAAAGTTCAGAAGAAGTTTGGCCTTTTTAGTCTTTTTCACATACACATAAGGCTGTGATGGTATATCAAATTCAAAAATAGTATTTAAATTTAATTTATTAATTTTTCAATCCAGCATAAGTTTGTTCAAGAATATAAATTTATTTGATGTAATTATTTTATCAGTATTAGTCTCAATTGGAGCGTTATATAATTATTTTATCTTAATAGTATGTATTAGTCTCAATTTTTATGTTAAAATCGTTCCAAAGTTCATCTTATCTATATTTTATTATTACTTGACACTCATTTTAAAAACAACATATTGTTTTTTAGTAATACTTTTAAATATATATATATATATATATATTATGTTTACGAATATTTCAAATTAAATAGTATTGTTCATGAAAATGATTGAATTTTAAAATTACGATCAACTTCGTTTGTTTATCTTGCGATTAACTTCGAATGAGTATTTCATTGAGTAAAAGCTCGAGTACTTTATTTCAGCTTTTACAGCACATGGACAGTGCACTTAGGTGAAAAACTAATCAAACCCAACAATATGTGGACCTTTTCACGGATTTAGGATAGAGATATCTAAATACGAATTCGGTGAAAATATTTTACTTGTGAATTTCTAATTTTCATGAATCAAGGATCGGGGGTATGATGCAATCGATTCCGAGTGAAATGTGATATATTCCAAGAAAAAACATTAAGAGTTTTTACAAACAATCTTTTTAAAAAAAAGTTCAATCTTCGTAACTATAGTTACTTGAATACTTAAAAACTTCATCAATAGATCCGAGAAGACCCATACACCTCCACTAAGAAATGAGTTTTGATTGTTTTTTTATCAACCATTGTCTTTTAAGAAATAAAAAATACACTCATTAAACGAAGACTCTCCTTGTAAATGGTACTAGTCTCATCAATCACGATCATAAAAACCCTCTAATCATCTAAACAAAAAAATGTCATCGTCAAAAATAAATATTCATCGAGTGAATGTCAAATTGTTAAGTATAAGAGAAAATACTATTCTATCCGCAACTCTCACAAGTTGATCGTACATCCGCCTATAGAAATGTTAACGTATTAAGTGTTAAATATTTTATTTTCTAAAATCTATTATTATCAAATATCCACTATATCTACGAGTTAATTTTCTTACAGTTTATTCAAACCGAACATCTCTCTCTATAAACTAATTTAACCCTCAAAAGATCCTCAAACTATTAGAAGAAAACTTGTTTTGCAAGTACTCATTATCGAATCATTATACATTGAGCTATTACAATCATACCCTCAACTTGATGGATTGTAAGCCATTTTATTATCAATTTTAATACAAGGATCACAACTTTGATAATGGCATCATATTCGAGAACTGGGCAAAATTCAATTTCTAACTCTTATTTCTCCATTTTCAAGCTTTCACATGGCTAACAATTAAGAAACTCTAACATGTTCCACATTGTTTGATTCTTATAAGTCCAAGCATTCTGCTACTAGACATTCTCTAGCTACAATAATGCATGAAAATTTTGATCGAGGCTTAACTCAAGACATATTGAGTTGTTATAATCATACAATTAGTTTGGATTATAAGTCACCTCATCATTTATCTTAATTCAAGAATCACAACTTGTCATAAAAGATAGACAAATAACCTACTTTGTAGAAGTATATATAAACAAAATTGAGAGATCAAAATGAGTTTTCTCTAGCCGATATGTATATAAATATAGAATTTATGTGTCTTAGATTAGAATGCTCACACATGATACAATTTATACCGTGTTAGAATCTGATCATTTCCATAATATTTTGACAATCAATCGAGTTGATTTTTACTAACCTACTTGATTAATTAGAAGATGATTTAGTAACATGATTTGTGAATACTGTAGGAATTGTTTGTATAGTTTTTGGATCTATTCCACTTAAAAATTGGGCTATGATCAGTGTAATTGTTATAGCTATAATCACTAATGCAATTGCAGTTGTAATGATGGTTACAGAAAAAATGCGTACTACTTGCTTAAAATAAAAATTGTAGATTACATGGGAAAAAGAAACTATAAAAGCTTAAATAGCTGGAAAAAGCCTTAAAATGGAAGTTCTCCATCTTTTAAGTTTTTAGATCTGAGATCCACACCAAACCTACGAGTAGCTTTTAGTTACGAAAGAGTTTTCAGTTTCTAGTTTCCACTTCATACATTTCCAAACTTTTTTTAGCCTGGCTTCAAAATTGGAAAGAGATCGTTGTTGACGAGGAGTTTCTTAAATTCTATGTTTCCTCTATGGCCTCGAAGATGCAGTATTTCACAAAACAAACATGATTCAGAGAAGCAATCCTTAATTTCTCGTCAATTTGTCCGTTATGCTGTTAGGTCATGATAAAAAAAATATATATAAATGTATCAAATTTGGACGTTTGGTTGAAAAACGGCATCATGAATTATCCATATCTAATCTATTTTCAAACCGTCTATGAACACGAACTCTGTTAGTTCTTTCAAACCGACAAGGAAATAATGAACCACGTCATGGACTAATTTTTGAGAGCACGTGAAAGGCCATGGACCCGGCGCGCCATTAATTTGTTAAAGCAATCCGTAAACATAATTTGAGATTTCCTGTCACCATTTGATGCTCATTGACAGTTCATTAAGCCAGGCCTTTTGTGTGATTATCCACGAAGTCTGCACGTGTGACACGCGGGGACCACTTATGTTATTTTCCTTTCTGCCTGATAAATACATTCTAAAATATAAAATATACATCATTAGAGCATCTAAGTTGTCTAATTACGAAGTTTTGGTTAAACGAATCCCTAAACTCAGTAAATTTCGCTACTTTCTTTTCTTTTTTTTCTAGGTTATATATTTATATGGGGACGATCTGTCGTGCACCAAAACTAAGATCATTTTTTACGATCTAAAAATAAAACTTGAATAAAGGTAAACTATCTAAATCTCAAATTGAATAAAGAAGAAGCAAACTATCTAAATTAAAAATAAAAAGTTTATTAACATTTTAATTCTCGGGTTTTTAATTTGAATTTGATACTCACGTCCTTAATTCCTCCTACCGTCGTACTATGCGGTTATTTCAAATTTAACAGTTAAAATCTCTAATTCTTATCGACCATTTATTTTCCGTACTTTCTGTTAAAGGAGCTGAAAGGTGCAGTTAGCTCACTGGTTAATGCCACTACCTAGCTTGCTTCTTTGGGTTTTAGCTGTGCCACAGGCACTTTTTGGGTGCAACTGTGCCATAGACACTGGAAGCAAAAAAACAGCCAGCACAAACTTTGTCCTTTCGTGTCACACTACTTTAAAAAAAAAACAGAAAGAAAAAACTCACTTTACCCCAACATCATCAGATGATAAGACTAAGATTGGAGTGATTGGACAAAACTCTAGACTTTGGTTGCTTTTCGATCTAGATTTACAGGGATCGTGTTATCCTTACCATGCCCATGCGTAGTATAAATTAAGTATGCCTGCCTATTCGTTTCAGCCCCCGCAGACGAATTTAGCGCGAGAGTATGTTAAGAATCGTATAATTGCATCGCTCGTAACAGTAACTATTAAATAGAATTGTATAAGTACTGTTTCATGTGATATATTTAAGTTTAATTAGACATTTTATTTGTAAAATTTTTTTAATTTAATCTTTACGAGTATATATATAATAATTATGGTTATAGAGTTAGTAGAAAAATCATTTTAAAATTTTATCTAACTGTTTACATTTTTAAATGTAACAGACTGTTTTATAAATACTATAATTTTTTTAAAACTAAACTATCAGAAGTCAGAACAAATTTATTTTTTAATTAAATTTAAAAAATTCACATCAGCGTAATGTTTCTATTCCATGTAAATTTATTTATTGAATCTGGGAAAAAAAAACTTGTACGGCAGAACAAGTGTAATATATGACTGTCGGTACATATGAACAGTATAAACAATTCATCTAGGCATCAATATTTTATCCTTATCGGGCTCAAAGTGATTTGGATTGGTACGGTGGATACTGTGGTGCTGTCCTAAATCAGAAAATTCAACGCTTAATTCACAGAATGAGACAATTAGCCATGTGAAAATGCTAAAAGTTCCCGCGTTAGAGGGCCCAAAGAAACGCGTTTGTTAACTTTATTTCTTTCTCTGAGGTTGCATACAGTTAAGAAAAATCCTCCCACTAGGAGTCCAATCCTCATCCGCAAGAAGCAAAAAAAAAAAAAAAAACAAAAAACAAAGGGTTTCGCCTATCTTTCCTATTAGAAAGATAGTTCTTTGGTTAATATGCTCAGTTTTTGCACTTTAAGGATGGTCTATCCAATCTTACGTAAGAGGAACATGTGCAATCTAATTTGCCTAGACAGAAGAGGCATGTCATGTTGTAGAAATTTCTTTATGAAATGCCAATAAATTGTCAGCCAATGAGGGTGTTGGAGATCATGGTACCATGCTCATAGTTTCGTTTGACCATACTTTGTATATTGGCCATTGCTATAGTTGCCCATTTCAAAAACCAACATGTGCATGTTCCACCTTATTTCTGCTATTTGTCAAAAGCTCATAGTTTCGTTAGACCAAACTATTGTCTGTTCTTTTGTGAGTTTGGCCTTTTTTTTTTTTTTTTAATGTGAACAGAAAAACAAAATGTAGGTTCAGAACCAGACGAGTTTAAATTAAAAAAAAACGGCTGCATTATTGCTCTAGTACAGCTCCACTGTCATGGGGATTGAGGATTGGTCACCGGTATTTAAGTTTGTCAATGCACTATCGTAATATTTTTCATAATTAAAATCCACTTTTGCAATAGGAATGTATGACCCTAAACGTCAAACCTAGAATTTGTAAGCTTTATTATTTCTTTTTTTTTTTAAAGTCCCACTTGACGCCCTTTTTTCCAACCACACCTCTCTTTTGCTTGGAACCATTTGACCAAGTACTTAGGACTCAAAAAAGGTGCTTTCCATTTCCAAATGTTCAGTGATAGAGTGAAGCAGGTAGCTTGTCACAAGTGCCCACCAAAACATCTAAGGAGGGTGGAAAAATACAATATACTCCATAATACTAAATTTTCTGATACTTTGATCTACAGTATGTTTCACAAAATTTATTATTGTGCACTCTCTGGTATACAAGATTCAATTGTAATTTATGGTATAATTAGCTTTCGTTTTGTGGGGTTCAGCTTTTGACTAGCTTCCGGATTGGGAGATGCCCAACTTAGGCTTGGATCGACTACACATGAAAAAACATCGCCTACCATAGATGAAAATGTGCTATATTTAGAATCTTATGAGCTGTATCAACCATATATGTAACTTTAAATTCATTACTGAACATCGATCCCAGATCATTTATGTATAATTGTCCAGGATATACGTGGCATTCATTGTCCACTACCATAGAAAAGGGCAGAATGCATTTTGAGTCGATGATGTTAATAGGATAGTTGAAATTCATTCATTTAATTAAAAAAGATACGATTTTATAGAATTAAGTTGGCTCTGATCATCTATAATATTTGATTTTTTTTTTTTAAAAAAAAACTGCTTTGGCATATAACTTTTTATTGAATTCTTATTTTGTTGTATAATGGATTTAATTTTTTTTTTTTTTGCTATTTCTTTTTATTTTTATGAATTTTCATTAATGAATCTCGGCTTATATATAGAAAAAAGTTTCCTATGATTTTTTTTTTAAAAAGAATTACGCAATTAGGTTGGGATCTTGGTTTATGACTAGTGCAGTCCAAGAATAGCACGGAGCTCTAAATTAGCAAGTTATGCGGGAGGAGATTGGGTCAAGTCTTTGGTTTTGGTGAGGCTGTGTAGGAAAAAAATAAATAGTAAAATCTTGTTTTTGTTCAATGAGAGGCAAATGAGCTCTAGGCTATATAACAAGAGGAGTCGTCTCCAAACCTTCAAATTAATTCCTATCCCACTCCTAATTTTTGAGTTTTGGAAATTCTAAAATTTAAAATTAATAGTAGCTACCAGGATTCATCTGATCAGGAATGTCCATTTGAACAACTTTTTTATAAATATATATATATACCACGAGAAACTGTATATAGATTGCAAGATTTAGGTGGCAGAATAGGGAAGCCTTGCACTCGGTGATGATCCACATTATATGCAAAAACAACTCTTTAATCCACACTTTTGATGAGATAGCTTCTGTACAGTTGTTAGAATATTGTTTTGTGGTGTAATAAATAAATAATGCATCTAAGGTTTAAATGTGGTCAATATCGTTCACTTTTCTTGACTATTTTTCTCTTCTTTTTTGGCCTTTTTGAACTGGCATTCACTTTCCTTCGCTAGAGCTGAAAACATCATACAATGACATGTGCACTTAGCTTGTTTTATATGATATTGTTTCAAAACCCGCATTGATACATCTTACATACAAAATCTCCATGATAGGATTGTGTTTTGTAAGTGTGTTTGGCATCTAATGTGGTTGATACCTCAGATATACTTTTGGATTCTAATTGCTCTCGAGTATTTATGTTCTTGATCTTGGAATTCTTGTCCCTATCAGTCCCATCATTCATGCAAGAATATCTTAAAACAGACTGTTAAAATCTACCCAAGCATAGTCTCCAATTTTTAATATTACTGCCACTATTTGATCAATCTCTTTCAAGTGGGGCATTATATTTATTAACAGGATAATAATTGGTGTAGTGGGCCGTTTCCAATTCATAACAGGCAGTGATGAGCAGTAGACAAAATTGTTGTTCCTTATAGACAAAGGCATCCCTTCTGGATTTCTTTTAGTATTTAATTTCTTTTCAGTACATAATACTAGTAGTTGATCTTTACTCTACAACCTTTGTTTATTCCAAAAAAGGTTAGGCCAGTATTTTAGAATTCAGTATACTTTAGTAGACATGATCTTCCATAGACCACCTGCTTGCAGCTTGCAAAGTATGATGTGAACATCCAGAAATCTGGCATGCATTTATAGCAG
The DNA here is from genome assembly GCA_963924115.1 of Dovyalis caffra. Classification (NCBI taxonomy): domain Eukaryota; kingdom Viridiplantae; phylum Streptophyta; class Magnoliopsida; order Malpighiales; family Salicaceae; genus Dovyalis; species Dovyalis caffra. The sequence goes on along the minus strand of CAWUPB010000913.1, from coordinate 7,079,562 downwards.
GCAAGGGAACAGTTTCCATGGATGGGTCAATCTGAAAATGAGCTCGATAGACCAACATTTATTTGATGCGCCGCTGAAGCGGAAATTTGAAAATAACTACTTGCATTCAATCTTATTTTCATGAGGAAAATAAAAGAAGAAGAAGAAGAAAAGCAGTAGCATATTTTTCTACTAGCTGATGTCTTCATTCACACACAGAATAAACACTCGATTTGGGGGCTTGAATAAAATTAATGTGGGATTTGTGATCAATAATGACCTTTTCATGTTTTAACTAATGATATTGGAATTTCATTTGTTACGATGATGATGTTTTTCGACTGGATTTGAATCCTTTTGTATTCTTATAAAAACGTATATGAGCAGTTATGATTTAAATTTTACCATTTGTTTTGATATAGTGATAAAATTAAATAAGAGAAATAGAATATTAAAGAGTTAAATTTTTTTCATTTCTATTATGTACTAAATTATAACTATCAAATTTAAGTTCAATACGTTAGATTTAATGAATGTAACGGTAATATTATTTTTTTTAGGAAGATATAAGAGAATTTCGATGGCCATTCAACTATACAAAAAATAAAAAAGGAAAATCCCAATTGTTGCTCCAATGTTTATTTTTCTGGGCTGACAAAGAAACATCAAGGTTTGAATGCCTCTCTGTAATGTGTTTCTCATTGGTCTAGCACAATAATTTAGAAATCAAAGGGTGTAAAGCATGGTCCTCTCTGGGTCCCAAACCCATGATGCTCTTCTCGACAGTTGACGCACCAACAACAGCCTTCCTCTTTACGCTCCCAAGCACGTGCACCACCAATGTAGTTAAAATTCCAAATGCGAGAAGAGATGGGCATGGACCTTCATTGAAAAAAAATAATAATAATAAAGTCTGGTCATAATCTCTGATACAATGAGCCTTGCACTTTATGACTTTTCTGTTGAAGAAGAGCCTGCTTGAAAAAAGGTGGTAGATGGCATTAGTTCATGTTGAACACAAGGTGACGAGAGACTTATAAATAAGAGCGATAAGGCTGTCCAAACTCGTATAATCAACCTGTGAAGTTTTAATTATAACAAATGTATAGACATCCTGATTGGAACTGGTTGGTCAATTAATAGGGATAGCACTAGCTCATGTCTAATTTCTTTTTGGCATGTTAAAAACAATATTATCTGATTAGACAGCAACGGAGTTAATTGACTTCTGGATTTTATATATAGATATATTTCAAGTGCTTATGCAATTATAGTACTATTTTTTTCAAAATTAAATATTGATGGTTTTTTTTAAAAAAAAATATTTTTCAATCGTTTTGACATGATAATCCTATTTTTTTAAAAAATATAAATTTAATATTATATTTTTCATCGCAAAACATTTTGTAAAAAAAGCTGCAAACACTTTACTAAATACAAAAATTTTAGTATTGATGTATGAAAACTGATTTAAAAATAAGATAAGTGTTAAATTTATTTTTTATATCTTAGTGTATATGTTTATTGGTTTATATATTTGACCGGTGATTAAGGAGTTTTACATTTTTTAAAATGTATCAGACAAATACCAAAAATATATTTTTTATACTGTTCGAAAAAAATTAGTTAAATTGATATACAAGCTGATTCCAAACAAACCACTCTTGGTAGAGTAAAAAGAAATCTCTACTTTAGAAAACACGAAACCAATGAGGCTTTATTTGGACCGGACTAACCTGGTCCATTCACAAAGGTATGCGGAACATATGAGGTAGAAAGTGACCACAGCAGAAGATTCTATTTATGGTGATTGAGTTGGGTAGGTGAACGTGAAAAGGGTTAGTTGGATGAAAGAGAGGACCATGCAACGAGACTCTCTTTTAAAACTAGTTAGCAATTGTCATTGTAGGATTAAGAATTTAAGATCAACCTCCTCATGGGTGGTCCTTCATTTGAAATCCGGTCCCCAATGTAACTTTCTTTGATGCTTGTGATAGGGTACATTCAAGTCTTAATCGGGACGGTCTTGAACACACACACACATCAATTTACGCACTGCCTTTTAAGTGCTGCTAATTTGTTCAACAGTAATGAAATTTTATTACCACTTCGTAGTTATTTGGTTGAAATGGATAAAGTATGAATAAAAAAATATATAATTTTATTTTCAAGAAAGAAGTAGGAATAAATTATTTTTTTTCAAAATAATTATATTTTTATTTATTTATAATGCATCAATTATTTCTAACACTTTCACTGCAATCACTGTTATTTTTAATATAAAAAATTAAAAAAAAGCTATTATTATTTGCATTATTCTGCCACGGCAAAAAAAAAACTATTATTATTATCATTATACAATTACTGTTGTTCTTTAACTACCATCATTTTTATTATTGTACTACTATTATTATCCCTCTTCTTCTACTACTGCCTCCTATAATAGTGTTATTGGTTTTTTAAAAACATATTATTGTCATCACTACCATCTCTTCATTCTTCTCGTGTTTCATCACTACTATAATCGCTTATATCATATTTATATCATCATAATTGATAAAATTTTACTTTTTTAATCATTACTTTTATTTATATTAAAAACAAAATATTTAAAAAATTTAAATTCATTTCGATTTCTTATTATTATTCTAAACATATTATAAAAATAAAAATATTATTTTAATTTTTTAATTTTCATTTCCATATATTTTCGTTCAAGACATTTATTTTCAGTAAACAAATGACACTTCAATGATTCATATCTTTTAGACTAAATTAATACTTTGTTATGGTTTTAGTCGCTTAATAACTTTTAGCTATTAGCTTCTCTAGATATATATGTGTGTGTGTGTTATATATATCTTATCTTGTAATATAGCGACTAATATTGTTTGAAAAGAATTATAATTTTTTTTATTAGATGTTAATGGTCTTATTGAACTAGATTTTAAGTCATAAAAAAAAAAAAATCAAGCGAAATAAGAGTTTACAGTGATTTTAATAAACATAACACATAAGTGAAATCGAAATTCGCATTTTGTGCTCTTTATCTTTATCAACATTTTCAATAATTTTATTTTTTAAAAAAATTCAATGTTCAAAATCATGCTCATTAATTTTTTTTCTCCTAAATTAAAGAACAAATCACCGACAATTACATCACCAACCGATAGATATTTTTGACATATCTATATGCCCACTAAATAAAGAGTTATAGTATAAAGTAGGGATGGCAATAGGACGGGACGGGGTGGGGATCGCCATCCCCATCCCTGCCCTATCCCCTAAAAAAAAAAACTTATCCCATCCACATGTCTCGTTCGAGGTGAAATTCCGCTCCCCATCTCCGTCCCAAATAGAGCGAGGCAGGGTCTCACTAAATTATCTTTTTTAAAGGTAAAAAAGTGAAGTAGGACGGAGATCGCTATCCTTATCCCCGCCCTGCCCCAAAAAAAAGAAAACCATCCCCATTCCGAACCTTGTTTGGGGCAAAATTTTAAACCCCACCCCTGCCCCAAACGGGAAGGAGCGGCTTCAGGGCGGGTGTATTGTCATCCCTAGTATAAAGAAAGAAGGATGCTTGTCAAATGGGCTTCGGTTCCTCTTCGTGGAGCACTGATGGGCACTGGACCAGAAGATAAAGCTCCCAAAAGATGAAGAGGTTGAGCCCAGTTTCACACGTAGTCAGATGGACATCGATGTTTTGGATCAAACGGATCCATACTAGTGGGTTCGTTTGCATTTTATGGGCTCGTAGTTCAAAGCTGCTTAGCAACATGGTTCCGTTACAACAAGGAAAAAGGTATCCCCGTAAAAAAAGGTGATGGGCCAGAGTGAAGGATCGGGGAGGTGGGTGGATCATTGTAGATGAAGGATTCTTGTAATGAGTTGTTATCTTTGATTTTTCTAATTATTTATTTTTGGTCCTCGTTACTTTTTGATATTTTTTATTTGTATAATTTTATTGTACTTTTCATTTTTTCTATTTTTTTCTATAATCACGACTTTTTCAATAAGGTCCACTCAATCTCTCAATGAACGTGACAAAAGGGCATAACGAAGACAAGAAATATAATGTACTAGGTTATGATTCATTTGAAACTAGTAGATGGACCTTGTCAGCATAAAAACAAAAGTATAAGGATGTGCACCGGCATTGATCCTGAGATGATGAAAGCTTGAAGACTATGCGCTTATCATATAATCGTAAGCAGACAATAATATGGCATCTCAAATTCTCAATCGAGTCTTAGGGTGCTTATGTTTATAATAAACTTTGACATCAGGATTCCAAGAAAAGGATAGATTGACCATGTCATTATTTTGTCAGACCTCGCAAGTACGTGTTCAAAAAATCCGTTAATTATACGTCTTAAGCATTATTTATTACTTGTTACCCACCAACACTCTCCTTTTATGCGAGAGAGTTTGATTCATCCGCCAAACCCTCCAAAACTGATTAATTCAACACATATTGCACCCACCGTCACGACTTATTTATTTTTTATTTTTTAAGATCACATGCCAAAAATTAGGAGTAATGCTAATCAAAAAATTATCTTACAAAATATATTTCGTAAAAAAATATTAATCATTTGATGAGTATCTCACGCATAAAATAAGTACATTTCATTGGTAATTCTCATAAATACAAAAATTGATGTTTTTCAATAAATAAATTATGTAAAACCATTGATATTACTCAAAAATTAAACAATAACAAATATTGATATACCTACCAAATATGTGAACGGAAAATTTATTGGTTTACAAATTGATGAGATAGGCGATGTTTGTTCCAATAATATCATATATACTAAAGTGTTGTTTAGTGATCATGAATAGAGTGATGGAAATGATAATGAAATTTTTATTCCCATATTATAGCTATTTGGTTAAAAAAGAATGAAGTGAGAATGAAAATGAAAATTTACACACAACTTCGTTCCCATATAAGATGAGAGAATAAAAATTGATATTTTTCAATGAATAAATTATGTAAAACTATTAATATTACTCAAAAAAATAAATAACAACATATGTTGATATACCTACCAAGTATGTGAACGAAGAATTTATTGGTTTACAAACCGATGAGATGGGCGATGTTTGTTCCAATAACACCATATATACTAAGGTGTTGTTTGGTTATCACGAATAGAGTGGCGGGAATGAGAATGAAAGTTTTATTCTCACATTATAGCTATTTGGTTAAAATGAATGAAGTGGAAATAAAAATGAAAATTTACACACACTTCATTCTCATATAAGACGAGGGAATAAAAATAAAGAATGATAATAGATTTTTTTTCAAAATAATAATAAATTTTATTTATTTATTATCTATTAACTACTTTTACCACAACCGTCACAACTACTATCACCACCACCATTGCAACCACAACCACCACCACCGTAACCATCACAACAACTATTATTGCTACCGCCGTCGGCACCACCATCACCATTAGAACCACCACCGTCACCATCGTTACTTTTATTATTTTTACAATCATTATAGTTTTATAAAAACATTTTTTTAATCATTATTTTTGTCCGTATAAAAAATTAGATATTAAAAAATTTAAATTGCATTTTGATTTTTCATTAGTATTCCAAACACAATATGAAAATACAAACACCATTCCGATTCCTTAATTTTCATTCGATTCTTGCATTTTTATTCTCATCACTCTATGCTTAATTACCAAACATCACCTAAGTATTATAATTAATGCATATTGTTGTATTCTAAAAACATGGGAGTATGTCCAACAACATGGACAAAGAAATACCATTTTTTTTTTAACTATCGGGGTTTGAACCTTAATACAACATTAAATATATAAGAATACTAATTTGTTGTAATTCGATGCAATTCAATCCTGGTCCATACAAACCAAAAAAAAAATAATAATAATTTTTATTTGATTTGACAAGAGATGTATCCGGGAGAGGCCATAGAGCGCTCTTAATTTTAAAATTATAAAACACTCAAACAATAACCATCAATAGTTATTTTTTAAATCTATTTTGAAAAAAATAAACAAATATAAATATGAAAAAAAATACATTCAAATTTATTTAAAAAAATAATATCTTTATTTACATTCAAAAATATATTTTTAAAAATCCTTCTCTTATTTTAGGTACATTGATTCTTGCGAAAAACATGATGTTCTATTCAATATAGAAATTTTGTCTGATTTCTTTAGGGTCGGTTTATGTTAGAGTTGCATTATACCTGTACTTTGTTGTGAATAAAATAATAATAACTGATATGTGTTAAGTTTGTTATGTTTGATTTAGTAAATGTTATTTGCTTCAAGCTAGGGATATCGTTGGAAACAAGAAGGTGAACCTGATTATTGAGTTAAGCTGTACATCGACGATTTTTGAACAGTTTTTTATTAAAAAAAAAAAATCAAGTACAAAAATACAGCCGATCTGGGCTAGGCGTGCTAAACCAGCGTGATTGGGCCTAGACCCCTTGGGACCAGGAGCTTCTGGCCCAAATTAAAAATAAGTAAAAAGAAAACATAAGAAAGACAGGCAGACGACTGCTGTCTATGTCTACTCCGGCGATTCTTTGGTCGCCTGCAAAACGAGTCCAAAGCCGTCCTTTGCATCATTTTCTCCCGAAAACAACTCAAAATCGTCCCTTCAACTTCCATTAACTCACCACGAACCTCAAAACCAATTCTAATCCAACTTAATCTTTTGGGAACTTTATCTTCTTGTCCAGTGCCCATCAGTGCTACATGAAGAGGAATTGAAGCCCATCTGACAAGCATCCTCGTTTCTTTATACTGTAACCCTGAATATCTGTCGGTTGGGGATGCAACTATCGGTGCTTTGTTCTTTAATTTAGGGGGAAAAAATGGCAAACCCTAACGTTCAAGAGATTATAGAGAAGCAAGTACTTACTGTAGCCAAGGCAGTGGAAGACAAGATTGATGATGAGATCGCAGCATTAGATCGTCTCGATCTCGAAGATATAGAGGCATTGAGGGAGAGACGGTTACAGCTGATGAAGAAAATGGCGGAGAAGCGCAGCCGTTGGATCTCTTTAGGTCATGGCGAGTACACTGAAATTCCATCAGAGAAGGATTTCTTCTCTGTTGTTAAAGCTAGTGATCGTGTCGTTTGCCATTTCTATCGCGATAATTGGCCTTGCAAGGTTTTTCTTACAATTTCATTTATTTGATTAAAGAATTTTTTTAAAATTTTTTTTTACATTTTTTGAGGAATACTTTTCATGCATGGAAGACAATTGGGAACTGATTAAAAGCTGTTCTTGTTAGGAATGAAAAGGAGAGGGAAGCAGAAAATGAGTTTTGTGGTGTGAACACCTTGAATCAAAGACAGATCAAGTCATTTTTGTAGCTACAGATAATAGAAGGAGCTTCAACTAAAAGTGAGATGTGAACATTGTTAAACTTTGGTGGAAGACAATGGATGTGTCAAATCAATATTAAATTTCCATGATTTTTTCTTCGTTATTCTCTGTCAAACAACTAGTGGTATTCTTTAATCGATAGACTAAATTAGTAAGAGTCAAGAGCATTCATCTAAGAGAGTTATCATCTTGGATTAGATTATTAGTAAGAAACAAGGCTAACGTTGCAAAAATCAAACATTCTAGAACTAGAATTCTTATGACAAATTCGCATATATGTGACAACCTTATTTATTATTGTTTGTAGAAATCTGCCTAAAATTGTTGATGGAGTTTTTTTCTTTTTAATAAGAAATTGTGGATTGAGTCTTACTCATGAATCTAGCTTAGTAGGGTAGTACCTGAAATCTGTGTTTTCATGAAAGAAATTGGATTTTCTATGAGAAAGCTAGCGCCAAGTTTTACTTTTCGTGTTGATCGAAGGGCAGTTTTATAAATAGGATTGTCCTTGATTACAGTTAGAGGTTGCTGGATGGCAAAACTACTATCTGTGGTGCTTTCTATGTACTTATGCAGTTCTTTTATTTTCTACAGGTTGAGTCACATGGAAGCTTAAATAGCAATATAATAACATTGCTTGATTGCTTGATCCTGCCAACATTGGAAAGATAATTACGGTAAACAACTATTACTTTCTAGCTAATCAGTATGTGATGAACCATGTTGTGTTTGAGAAAATGATATTAGTATTGCGTTTAGATTAATTGGGAAAATGGGAGAGTTTGGAGAAGATTTTATGTTTACTGTTCATTTGCAGGTGATGGACAAGCACATGAGTATACTGGCGAAGCAACATATAGAGACACGTTTTGTGAAGATTCATGCTGAGAAAAGTCCATTTTTGGCTGAGAAACTCAAGATTCTTGTTCTTCCAACTCTTGCACTTATAAAGAATGCCAAAGTGGATGATTATGTGGTATGTAATTTGTATGTGGCCATGTGTTGTTGACTAAACTCACTCCTCCTGCTGTTCTTAAAATTAGACTGCCCTGTTTTAATTGTGTCCAGGTGGGATTTGATGAGCTTGGAGGGACAGATGAGTTTAACACAGAGGATTTGGAGGAGAGATTGGCTAAAGCTCAAGTAATCTTCTATGAGGGTGAATCATCTTTAAATTCATCAAAATCCAGCGCACAAACCAGGAGGAGTGTGCGGCAAAGCGAGAGCCATAACTCATCAGATTCAGATTGAATCAGAATCTTGTTTTGGGTAACAAGGAGACTTGCTTCCTAGTCTAGTAGAGCATGTGTGTCAGTTTGCCATGGTGATCAACATTTGGATTGAGCCATGATTGCCCGGCTATCTAATTATTGTTTACTGCCTACGGTGACTTATAATGCTATTGTACTATGTTTGATATAAGAGTAGAATTGTCTATTTATTAGGGGGCTGATGTGATTCATCAGATTTTCAAACGTACGTTCGCTCTATTTCAAGCAACCCTTAACAGTTAGCTTTTTAGTGCTTAATTTATGCTCCGTTTGAAATTTGAACCTGGTGACTTGCTAAATATTCATTTCATGTCCTACAATTACAAGTTGTGCACTGATATTATTATTATTAGTTTTCTGATTTTAAATAAAATTCTGGTCTCTCCTTTTGGAAATTAGTGGATTCTTGAGGTTAACATGTAGGAATGTATCAGTTTAGACAACTTTTGGCTCTAGATGGTAGGCTTCACTTGAGTTTTGACATAGCGCCTACAGGAAGTTCACAGAAATGTGATTTGGATCGGGACACAGACAGTGGGTGCTGTCCTAAATCAGAAAAATTCAACACATGATTAACAGAATGAGACAATTAGCCATGTGAAAATGCTAAAAGTTCCCGCGTTAGAGGGCCCAAAGAAACGCGTTTGTTAACTTTACTTCCTTCTCTGAGGTTGCATACAAGTTAAGAAAATCCTCCCACTAGGAGCCCAATCCTCATCTGCAAGAACCAAAAAAACAAAGGGTTTGGCTCATCTTTCCTATTAGAAAGATGGTTCTTTGCTTAAGATGCTCAGTTTTTGCACTTTAAGGATGGTCTATCCAATCTTACGTAAGAGGAACATGTGCAATCTAATTTGCCTAGACAGAAAAGGCATATCATGTTCTAGAAGTTTCTTTATGAAATACCAATAAATTGTCAGCCAATGAGGGTGTTGGAGATCATGGTACCATGCTCATAGTTTCGTTGGACCATACTTTGTATATTGGCCATTGCTATAGTTGCCCATTTCAAAAACCAATAGGTGCATGTTCCACCTCATTTCTGCTATTAGTCTACTATTTTCTCTTCTTTTGTGAGTTTGGCCTTTTTTTAAAAAAAACAACAGAAAACACGAAGTGTAGGATCAGAACCAAACTAGTTTAAATAAAAAAACGGCTGCAGTATTGCTCTAGTACAGCTCCATTCTCGTGAGGATTGAGGATTGGTCACCGGTGTTTAAGTTTATAGATGCACTATCGTAATATTTTTCATAATTAAAACCCAGTTTTGCAATATGATCGTACGGTATGATCCTAAACGTCAATCCTAGAATATGTACGCTTTATTTATTTTTTTGTAAGTCCCACTTGACCCTTTTTGTTTTTCCAACCCCACCTCTCTTTTGCTTGGAACCATTTGACTCCCGACTCAAAAAGGGTGCTTTCTACTTCCAATTGTTCACAGTGATAGAGTGAAGTAGGTAGCTAGTCACAAGGCCCACCAAAACATTCATGGAGGGTGGAAAATACAATATACTCCATAATACTAAACTTTCTGATAATTTGATCTACAGTATGTATCACAAAATTTATTATTATGTACTCTGATGCCCACGATTCAATTGTAATTTATGGCAGAATTACCTTTCGTTTTGTGGGGTTCAGTTTTCGGCTAGCTTCCGGATTGGGAGATGCCCAACTCAGGCTTGGATTGACTACACATGCACAAACATGGCCTACCATAGATGAAAATGTGCTTATATTTAGAATCATAGGAGCTGTATCAACCATATATGTAACTTTAAATTCATTACTGAACATTCCCAAATCATTTATCTATAATTGTCCAGGATATATGTGGCATTCATTGTCCACTAACAAAGAAAAGGGAAGAGTGCATGTTGAGTTGATGATGTTAACAGGACAATTGAAATTCATGCATTTAATTAAAAAGATACGACTTTATAGAATTAAGTTGGCTTGATCATCTATCATGTTTGAAAATTGTATTTTTTTTTCAAGATAAAAATGCTTTGGCATATAACTTTTTATTGAATTCTTATTTTGTTGAATAATGGATTTAATATATTTTTTTTGCTATTTCTTTCTATTTTTATGAATTTTCATTAATGAACCTCGGTTTATATATAAAAAAGTTTACTATGATTTTTTTTATAAAAAAATTTACACAATTAAGTTGGGATCTTGGATTATGACTAGTGCAGTCCAAGAATAGCACGGAGCTCTAAATTAGCAAGTTATGAGGGAGGAGATTGGGTGAAGTCATTGGTTTTGGTGAGGCTGTGTAGGAAAAAAATAGTAAAATCTTGTTTTTGTTCGATGAGAGGCAAATGAGCTCTAGGTTATATAACAAAAGAAGTCCTCTCCAAATCTTCAAATTAATTCCCATCCAACTCCTATTGCTTGAGTTTTGGAAATTCCAAAATTTAAAATTAATAGTACCTACCAGGATTCATCTGATCAGAAATGTCATTTGAACAACTTTTATATATGTATACCGCGAGAAAATGTACATAGATTGCAAGATAATTAGGTGGCAGAACGGGGGAAGCCTTGCCCTTGTTGATGATCCACATTAAATGCAAAAACAACTCTTTAATCCACACTTTTGAAATAGCTTCTGTAGAGTTGTTAGAATATTGTTTTGTGGTGTAATAAAAAACTAAATAATATATCTAAGGTTTAATATGTGATAATCGTTCACTTTTCTTGACTATTTTTCTCTTCTTTTTTTTGCCTTTTTGAACTGGCATTCACTTTTCTTCACTGGAGCTGAAAACACCATGCAATGACATGTGCACTTAGCTTGTTTTACAAGATATTGTTTCAAAGCCCGCATTGATACATCTTACATACAAAATCTCCACGATAGGATTGTGTTTTGTAAGTGTGTTGGCATCTCATGTGGTTGATAACTCAGATATACTTTTGGATTCTAATTGCTCTCTCAAGTATTTATGTTCTTGATCTTGGAATTCTAGCTTGTCCCAGTGAGTCCCATCATTCATGCAAGAATATCTTGGAACAGGTTGCTAAAATCCACCCAAGCATAGTACCACTGTTCGATCAATCTATGTCACGTGGGATATCATATTTATTAACGGAATAATAATTGGTGTAGTGGGCCGTTTCCAATTTATAACAGGCAGTGAGCAGTAGACAGAATTGTTGTTGCTTATAGACAAAGGCATCCGTTCTGGATTTCTTTTACTCTTTTCTTTTCAGTACATAACATTAGTAGTTGATCTTTATTCTACAACCTTTTTTCATTCTAAAAAAGGTCTGGCCAGTATTTTAGAATTCAGTATACTTTAGTAGACATGATTTTGCATAGACCACCTGCTTGCAGCTTGCAAAGTATAATGTGAGCATCCAGAAATCTGGCATGCATTTATGTGCACCTTTTTAGCAGGTAAGGGAACTGTTTCCACGTTTCCATGTATGGGTCAATCTGAAAATGAGCTCGATAGACCAGCTTTTATTAGATGCGCAGCTGAAGTGGAAATTTATGCATACTCGATTTGGGGGCTTGAATAAACTTAATGTAGGATTTGTGATCAATAATGACCTTTTCATGTTTTAATTAATTATATTTGAATTTCATTTTTTACGATGATGATTTTTTTCGACTGGATTTGAATCCTTTTCTATTCTTATGAAAACGTATACAAGCAGTTATGATTTAAATTTTACCATTTGTTTTGAATATAGTAATAAAATTAAATAAGAGAAATAAAATATTAAAGAGTTAAATTGTTTTCATTTCTATTATGTACTAAATTGTAACTATTAAATTTAAGTTCAATAATTTAGATTTAATGAATATAACAGTAATTTTTTTTTAGGAAGATATAAGAGAATTTCGATGGCCATTCAACTATAAAAAAAATAAAAAAGGAAAATCCCATTTGTTGCTCCAATGTTTATTTTTCTGGGCTGATAAAGAAACATCAAGGTTTGAATGTCTCTCTGTAATGTGTTTCTCATTGCTCTAGCATAATAATTTAGAAATCAAAGGGTGTAAAGCATGGCCTTCTCTGGGTCCCAAACCCACCAACAACAGCCTTCCTATTTACGCTTCCAAGCACGTGCCCCGCTAATATAGTTAAAATTCCAAATGGATGAAGAGATGGGCATGCACCTTCATGGAAAAGGAAAAAAAAAAAAAGGTCTGGTCATGATCTCTGATATAATGAGCCGTGCACTTTATAACTTTTCTCTTGAAGAAAAGCCTACATGAAAAAAGGGCGCAGATGGCCATCTTCATCCACTTACGGTAGGGCTGTGTCAAACACTAGGTGAAAAGAGACTTGTAATTAAGAGCGATAAGCCTGTCCAAATTTGTATAATCAACCTGTGAAGTTTTAAAAAAATATCAATTGAATATATATTTTTTTAAATTGCCAAAAAAATTGGTAAAAAAAACTGCAAACACATTATTAAATACAAAACTTTTAGCATTGATGATAACTTTTTTTTTTTTTTAATATATCGTAGTGTATATGTTTATTGATTTATATATTTGACCGATGATTAAGGAGCTTTACATTTTTCAAAATGTATCGGATAAATACCAAAAATATAGTTTTTATGCTGTTCGAAAAAAATTAGTTAAATTAATATACAAGCTGATTCCAAGCAAACCACTCTTGGTAGAGTAAAAAGAAATCTATACTTTAGAAAACACGAAACTAACGAGGCTTTGTTTGGACCGGACTAACCTGGTCCATTCACAAAGGTATGCGGAATAGATGAGGTAAAAACTAAAAAGTGACCACAGAAGAAGATTCTATTTATGGTGATTGAGGTGAAAAGGGTTAGTTGGATGAAAGAGATGACCATGCAATTAGACTCTCTTTTAAAACTAGTTAGAAACTGTCATTGTAGGATTAAGAATTTAAGATTGAGCTCCTTATGGGTGGCCCTTTATTTGACGTCCGGTCCCCCATGTCACTTTCTTTGATGCTCGTGATAGGGTATTTATCCTAGTCTTAATCCGGACGGCCTTGATCATTAATTTTTGATCGCACACATATCAGGTTCTCTTAAGTGTGCGTGTTTTTTTTTTTTATCTATCTCTCTTTATGAAGTGATTTTATGAAATAACCATTATATATATAATTAGTTACTCATTAAGTATTGTAAAATTTCTCCATATATAATTATGCATTATTTTTTAAGTGTTGTTGATTTAATTAGCACGAATGAAATTTTGTTTTCACTTTATAGTTCGAACAAATAAAGTATGGATAAGGAAAGAAAAATTATTTTTCAAAGAAAAAGTGGGGAAAAAATAAATTTTTTCTTCAAGATAATTATATTTTTATTTACCATTGTGCATTAACTATTTCTATCACTTTCATGATCACTTTTTTAATTAAAAAAAATTGAAAAAACCATTATTATTTGTATTATTCTGTCATCATTCCTTCTCGACCACAATTATCATCATTTACAACAATGATAAAATTATTATTATTATTATTCTATCATTATTATTTCTCCTTCATTACCATCATTTTTATTATAACACTACTACCATCACTACTCTTTTTCTACTAACACCTCTTTAGCAGTGGTATTGATTTTTTAAAAATATATTATCACTTTTACTATCATCTCTTTGACGTTCTTTTTGTACTCCATCACTACTATAATAACTTCTATCAATTTTATTATCATCATAATTGAAAAACTTTTGTAATCATTATTTTTATTTATATTAAAAATTAAATATTAAAAAATTCTGAATTCATTGAGATTTTTTACTATTATTCTAAAAACAATGTAAAAATATAAATATCATTTTATTTTTTTTAATTTTTGTTTCGAATCTTATACTTTCAATTTTTACACTGTTTTTAGACTAAATCAATGCTTTGTTATGGTTTTAGTCCCTTAATAATTTTTAGCTATTTGCTTCTCTAGATATATGTATGTGTTATATATTCATTATCTTATCTTGTAATATAAGTAGATTATTCCAGGCGACTAATATTATTTGAAAAGAATCATAATGTTTTTATTAAACGTTAATGTTTTTATCGGACTAGGTTTTACGTCATCAAAAAAATCTTTTTTTTCAAACGAAATAAGAGTTTGCGGTGATTTTAATAAACACAAACACATAAGTGAAATAAAAAATTCGCATTTTGTGCTCTTTATTTTTATCAACATTTTCAATAATTTTCTTTTTTTTAAAAAAATCAATATTCAAAATCAGCTCATTAACTTTATTTTATTTTTTTCCCCAAAATTAAAGAACAAAGCACCAACCGACAGATATTTTTGACATATCTATCTGCTCACTAAATAAAGGGTTACAGTATAAAGAAACAAAGGATGCTTGTCAAATGGGCTTCAGTTCCTCTTCGAGGAGCACTGATGAGCACTGAACCAGAAGATAAAGCTCCCAAAGGATGAAGAGGTTGAGCCCAGTGCTCTTTTGGTACAAGTTTCACACGTAGTCAGATGGACATCGATGTTTTGGATCAAACGGATCCATGCTAGTGGGTTCTTTTGCATTTTATGGGCTCGTAGTTCAAAGCTTCTTAGCAGCATGGTTCCGTTAAGGAAAAAGGTGGCCCCGTAAAAAAAGGTAATGGGCCAGAGTGAAGGATCGAGGAGGTGGGTGGATCATTGCAGATGAAGGATTCTTTTAATGAATTGTTATCTTCGATTTTTCTAATTATTTATTTTTGGTCCTTGTTACTTTTTGATATTTTTTTTTACTTTTCATTTTTTCCATTTTTTCTATAATCACGAATTTCTCAATCAGGTCCACTTAATCTCTCAATGAACTTGACGAAAGGGCATAACGAAGACAAGCAATACAACGTACAAGGTTACGATTCATACAAAACTAGTAAATGGACCTTGTAACCAGAAAAACAAAAGTGTAAGGATGTGCACAGGCATTGATCATGATTGAAAGAAAACTTGAAGACTATATGGGCTTATCATATAATTGCAAGCAAACAATAATATGGCATCTCAAATTCTCAATCGTGTCGTTAGGGTGCTTATATTTATTATAAACTTTGACATCAGGATTCCAAGAAAAGGATATATTGACCAGATCGTTATTTTGTCAGACCTCACAAGTACGTGTTCAAAAAATCCATTAATTATATTTATACGTCTTAAGCATTATTTGCTTACCAACACTTTTCTTTTGTGCGAGAGAGTTTGATTCATCCACCAACCCCCTCCAAAACTTTGATTAAATCAACACATGTTGCACCCACCGTCACGACTTATTTATTTTTTTGAAGATCACCTACCAAAAATTAGTAGTAATGCTAATCAAGAAAATTATTTTAGAAAATATATTTCGTAAAAAAATATTAATTATTTGATAAGTATCTCATGTATAAAATAAGTACATTTCATAGGTAATTCTCATAAATACAAATATTGATATTTTTCAATAAATAAACTATGCAAAACCATTAATATTACTCAACGATTAAATAATAAAAAATGTTGATGCATCTACCAATTATACGAAAAGAGAATTTATTAGTTTACAACCCGATGAGATGGGTGATGTTTGCTGCATCAATACCATATATACTAGGTATGATAATTAATGCATATTGCTGTATTCTAACAACATGGTTAAAGAAACATCATATATATATATATATATATATATATATATATATATATATTAACTATTAGGGTTTGAACCTCAATACAGCATTAAAAATATAAAAATATTAATTTGTTGCAATATCGATGTATTTTGATCCTGATCCATGCAAACCAAAAAAATTAATTTTTATTTTGTTTGACAAAAGACGTAATTAGGAGAAATTATATATAGAGCATTCTTAATACAAAAAATCATAAAACACTCAAATAATAACCGTCAATAGTTATTTTTTAAATTTATTTTGAAAAAAATAAATAAATGTAAATATTAAAAAAATTATATTCATACTTATTACAAACAATAATAATATCACTGTTCACACTCAAAAATATATTTTTAAAAATCTTTTTTTTATTTTTCTCTATTCTTTATCTCTATTTCTCGTATGAAATAACTATTAGTAATTATTATTGGATTATTTTAAAAAAATTTAAAGGATCACATCTTTTTGGATTATTAATCTATACCGACCTAACTAATTACATAATCTTATTATTTTTTTTAAAAGTCCCTAAATTGTTATAATTAATCGATTATATAATAATCTCTATTGATACACCCATATAGGTACAAAAAAAAAAAATGTTACTGAAAATAAGAAACATCTAATCCATCTCAAAGTAAGTCGTACTTAAACCTAACTTAGATTATACATATCATTCAATTTAAACAATTTAAAATGAATAAAAAAGATATATAAAATAAAAATCGGATCCAACCCGCTCTATTAGTATTCCACTGCTAGATCCAAGCATGATGTAAAAGATAAAAATCTGATCCAATCCAATCTATTACAATTACGAATCAAATATATATAGTATTCTAACTTACCTAAAAACAAAAGGCCATGACCGAAATAAATATTCAATAAACCTATCTTCTTTATTTTATTTTTTTCACTTCTTTTGGCTTTGCGAATAAACTGGCTCACAGTAAAATCAGAAAGCTGGTTATATGAATCCCAAATGCCGACTTCCCCTTTATTGTTTCTGGCTGAACATAGGCAGCTCCTCTCTTCAACCTACACAGACGCACGTATGTGTCTTCTTGCTTAATGCATAATTGAAGAGCTGTGGTAAAGCGATAAAGAAACATCATCACCTCTGTTACCACAGAGTTACTTATCTTTTGCTGATAATCGGAGACTCCGAATCTAAATCATGGCCACTGATATCCCATCCTTTAATATCTCAACCCTCGAACAAATGTAAGTTCCTTAACTTTTCTTTTTGTTTTTACAATTTGATTGCCTTTTCTTTTCTTAGACGTTGAATTCTATGTTAACATGAAAATTATTTGAGGCCCATTTGATTATATAAATAGTTCAGTTATGAAATTTTACTTTTTGTTTCTTTTGAACTGAATTGAGGGAGATTACATATGAGGCCTTTGTTTTTAGTTGAATTGGAGAATTCAGTTTTTAATGCCCTTTTGTTTCTTCTTTGAATTTTGTAAGTTTTAGAGTGAGAGGTAAAGGATTGGTGGTCAAAGAATTGAAATTTGGTAATATTTTCATGTGGGGTTATGTGGAAATTTTGAGAAAGGTTGCACTGAAAAAGGAAAAGGATGCTGAAAACGCGTAGTCATTGATAACACCTCATGGCTTATTGAAGCAGTCGTTGTTATTTTCATGCCTATAAATGTAAATACTTGATTTACTCTGATTTCTTTTTATGTTGATTCTGGTTTTAGGTACATTGATTCTTGCGAGAGACATGATGTTCTACCTAATACAGAAATTTTATCTGGTTTCTTTAAGGTCGGTGTAGGTTAGAGTCGCATTCTACCTGTGCTTTGTTGTGAATAAAATAATAATAACTGATATGTGTTAAGTTTGTTATGTTTGATTTAGTAAATGTCATTTGCGTTAAGCTAGGGATTGGTTTAGTTATTGATGGAAACAAGAAGCTGAACCTGATCATTGCTTTACTGTTCAGGCTGAGGTTAAAAAGTCTTGCAATGAGATATGTACCCTGGAGATCATCTTGGACCATCTTAAAGATATTGATGTTCCTCCGGTTCTTGATGTATGTGCAACCATTGAAACTTCTGAGATTGAAGCAGTTGACATACGCAATGGACCATCATGCTCTTTGAATGGAGAATGTGCTTTATCTTTGATGCGTGGTTTCAATCAAAAGCTTCGAGTAGTTGATCTTCAAGATTCATCATTTGGAAAGGACTTCTTGCGGTATATAGTTGTGCTTATTTTTGTTACTTGTATTATGTTTATGATGAGTAAAAAGTAGTTCTATGACGAAGCACTGAAGGGATGCAATCTGTTTGCAACGGTCAGAAAAGCCACATCAGATATTACGAATAAAAAACTCTAATATCTCCTTATTTTCCGAAAAAAAGAAAAAAAAAATCCCTGCATACCAGAAATGCAAAGTCTGTAGCTGCTGAAGGTTCTTCCGCTTCCAAAGTAGCCAGAAGTTGAGGAAGGCCTAGATAAGAACAGATCCTTCCTTAAACCCCACCATCATTTCGAAATCTGACCACGCAATCTTTTGTTAGAATTGTCTAGAATTCTGAATTCAGCTGCTTAAACGCGCAGGGAATTTCACAATTGTTTTCTGGATATGATTTATTTTTTGTTACTAACTTCAGTTTCGTACTTAGGGAGCTTTCTCGGAGAGGTTTGGCATGCCAAATTTTGAACTTGAGATCTTCTCATTTCCGGAAGCTGAACATGGCAGGGAAATTCATGCAAATACGTACCCTCAACCTTGATTTTAGTACTTCACTAACAAGCTTCCAGGAGAACTGTTTTACTTGCATGCCCAATCTAATTTGTCTCTCAATGTGCGATACAAGAGTTGCAAATCTCTGGACAACTATTGCAGCACTTTCTAAACTCTCTTCTTTGGTAGAACTTCGGTTTCAGAAGTGGCTATGCTGCAATGATACTGCCTCTCCTTCAGCATCTTCAAGTGGAAATTTGGAGGACCAACCTGATGTTGGACTGCCAATCAGCTGTCCTGATACTGGAGAACTGTTGACTGATATTGATGAAGAAACATATGTTAACCCAGGCACTGACGAGGCACTTGGGAATTTGTTTTCATTCAACAATATAGCTATAAATCAGCAAGTTCAAAGTATGATGGAGGATTCATCAGATGATAGTGATGTTGATTTTTCAAGTAATTGGCAAGAATTTGATTATACGGATCTGGTGGCCAATTTATCTTCTGGTTGGAACAGGCAGGTCAATCTGCAAAATGAGGTAATCCACATGTGCTCTTTCCTTATATACTGGTCTCTAGTGATTTCAGCAGAATAAGCAGAAGCATCTTATCACTAAAGAAAGTGGCGCCATTTTGTTCGTTTTCAATTGATAGCATTCGGAATTTTAATCACGTGGAAATCCTCTTTAGGAAGTCTAGCGAATTACGATAATTGTATCTTTTCACCTGTAATTCTTTTTAATTTTTGGTATTTCTGCTGGTCACATTGGACGGTAAAGGATTTATGATTATAAATCTTGTTGTTCTTGTCTTCTTTTTAAAGGGGCAGGGGTCTAGTCAGTTGTACTTATTTATGGTGACTTGCTATAGTGCACAATCCCACCTTCCTTTATGATGTTGGATTATTAAATATCTATTATAGATTGATTTTTTCTATTTTCTTGTGTCCATCCAACTCCTTTATTCTTAAATCCTCAATAATCAAAATTTCTAATTTGTTTCGTAGGTTTCTTCTGGTACATCATGGAATCAAAAAGAAGAGTCCCTGCCTGGTTCCTTTGGCAGAAACGTTGCAGATGTTCCTTTGAAGTATATCCCTCGTCATGCTTCACCAATATGCTTTGAGAAACATTACAGAGAGTACATGATAGCTTCATTACCCCATTTGAAAGTTTTGGATAACCTACCCGTCAGAAAGATTGACAGAGAAAGGGCTGCTGTTACATTTTCGCAATACTTTGAGTACTTACCATACAATCGGAACCATAAAGAGAGTGTTGTTAGTATCTTGCATAAACGTGAAATAAAAGAAACCCGTTCTCATAAACGGTCAAAAAGTCAAAAGTCGTGTTATTCTTATGGAAACTCTCAAAACTTTTATACCCGGTCGCTTTGTGCTGCCAAGGTGGGATCTTCTGCATGGCCATTATTGCATTCACTTTCTGTATCAGGCTGTGATTTGGGTGATGGAAGTTCGAGCTTTCGTCCCAGACAGTTCGAGTACCATCCATCTATTTCTAGCCTAATGGTGTTTGGCACTTTAGATGGTGAAGTTATTGTGGTTAACCATGAGAATGGGAAAGTAGTTAGGTATGTTCCATCACTTGGTGCCATGAACAGTGTCTTGGGACTATCCTGGCTCAAAAAGTATCCATCCAAGGTATGTTATACTGCATTGAGTGCGGTGAACGTATAATGTCTTGTCGTTCCACAATGCTTATCTTTTGTAATTCCTTGTTTTTTTTTTTTTAACTACTTAATGGTGTTATATATAATAGAAATTATGCTTTGTTTTTAAGTTAGGTAACTGTATACAGCAAACTGATTTCAGAAATGGTTAACAGTTAATATAAAGTATTATCCATATAAAAACGTAGTTAATTTGATCTGTACTTCTTAAGCATTTAGTTGAATTTGGTGAGGTGATTTGCACAATATGATGTTCCTGCATGTCAACTTAGGAACGGAAAATTCTAAAACAATGCATGTGTTCCTCTACAAGAGCAAACTGCTTCTGGGAGGTAGCAGTTTACCATGAAAATGAAATTACCTTTGGCAATATTTGGCATTCTCTATCATCGATTTGTTAGAGCATTTGATTATGTGCTTATCAAGTCCCTAATCATGTGACCACTTCTGATTCTGTTTTGGTTCCTCTCCCTTTAAATGTCAGCTCATAGCAGGTTCAGACAATGGTTCACTAAAATTGTATGACATTGAGCACATGCCCCCAACAGTTACAGGCATGTATTTAGGTGCTGGTTCAAGCACCTTTGATGACTTTGACCAATTGACATCTGTTCATGTTAACTCCACCGACGAACTATTTCTTGCAAGTGGATACTCAAAAAATGTTGCTCTGTATGACATCAACTGTGGAAGGCGCATACAGGTGTTCACAGATATGCACAGAGAGCACATCAATGTCGTCAAGTTCTCAAACCATTCCCCATCAATTTTTGCAACTTCTTCATTTGATCAGGATCTCAAACTGTGGGACTTGAGACAGAAACCAATACGACCTTGCTATACTACTTCAAGCTCTAGAGGAAATGTGATGGTGTGCTTTTCTCCAGATGATCACTATCTTCTTGCATCTGCTGTTGATAATGAGGTATTCTTTGAATTAATTTACTGCATCTTTAGGGGTCTTGAGGCATTTCCATCAATTTGAATGATAAACTAGGGCCCCATCAATTGTTTACCCTTGTGCAGAATCCACCCTTAGTGAAACTGAGTCATGATGTACATACAAATAAGAATTGTGCTTCACAATGCAATGTGCTAAAGCTTCTCTTGCTTGCAATGCTACCCCATATTCTTTAGTATTTCATCGTGGTGATCAACATGTGGATAGAGCCCTGATTACCTGGCCATCTAATTAGTGTTTACTGCCCATGGTGACTTATAATGCTATTGTACTATGTTTGATATGAGAGTAGAATTGTCTATTTATTGGGGGGCAGATGTGATTCATCAGGTTTTCAAACTTATGGCTACGTTTCCTCTATTTTAAGCAACTCTCAACAGTTAGCTTTTTAGTGCTTAATTTATGCTTCTTTGGAAATTTGAACCTGTTGACTTGCTAAATATTCATTTTATGTCCTTCAATTACAACTTGTGCACTGATATTATTATTATTAGTTTTCTGATTTTTAATAAAGTTCTGGTCTCTCCTTTTGGAAATTAGTGGATTCTTGAGAATAACATGTAGAAATGTATCAGGTTCGACAACTTTTGGCTGTAGATGGCAGGCTTCACTTGAGTTTTGACATAGCACCTACAGGAAGTTCACAGAATTACACTCGTTCCTATTACATGAATGGAAGGGATTATATTATAAGCGGGAGTTGTGATGAACATGTGGTCCGGGTTTGCTGTGCTCAAACCGGAAGGCGTCTTAGGGACATATCCTTGGAGGTACATCCATCTTTTCATTTAATGCTTTACATTGAACTCTTGAATGTTACCCATAGTTTTTGATTGGGACGTGGAAGCATATATTTCAATTAGCGACAGAAAAAAGTTATGGAGACATTGATATAGGAGCATATTTGCATAGCAAGGGTTCTGGGATCACATTTTCTTGGAAGTTGTAAAATAAGCATTTGTTGTTCTTTTGCAGGGTAAAGGGTTAGGGACTTCAATGTATGTGCAGTCTTTGAGGGGTGATCCTTTTAGGGTGAGTTTACATTTACTACTAATTCTTGATCTGCTTTTGGTTAATGGAGAATAGATTTGAGAAATTTTTTCCTTAACTCTTTTAAGTATTTTGATTATAAGAAAAAATGTTGTCATGTGTGAATCTTACCTCATGAAACGTCTACATGTACTCTTTTATATTAGCATTATTTAACTTGTTGCTGAAGCTACTTTCTTTTTAGTTAACCATTTTTTCTTGCTCTCTACCCCACCTCTGTCAACCTCCAATCGGTTTTGGAACTAGTCATTTAGCTGTGCCAGTGAATCCCATTTTAGTAGCTTCTATTCGGTATATGTTAAACTACTTTAAGCATTATGGAATTATTAAATGAATCTTATTTGTGTTTTTTCATGTCCCTACGCATAGGATTTCAACATGAGTATATTGGCAGCCTATATGCGTCCAAACTCCAAGTATGAAATTGTGAAGGTATATATACTCATGGATTGCTCTTCATACTTTGTATTTTGAAGTTTGTTGCTTGTTTACTTTTTCCTTTAAGATTCTAAAATTTTAAGGTACAATTTGCAGGTTAATTTGCTAGCGTCCTGTGACAATGCCAAGGGATACTCTAAAAGCCAGGATTCCTGCCCATCCAATAGCATGGGAGGTTGATGTTTTTTTTTTTTTTTTTTACACTAGAAAACGTGTAACTTTTTTTTATTCTTTCCATGATAAGAGTGGGATTTGAATTTGATATCTCACTACCTCTCCCCTCTCCCTTAAGGAGAGTACCTCAGGGCTAAACACCCAATGGTAGAAAATGTATTTCAATTGTGGCTTATAAAATCTATATCTTTGTGTAGGTTGTAAATATGTATATCTCTCACTGTAAACAATTCTAGCATAAATAATCAAGGTTATGTTGTTCAACAAAGCTATAAAAATCATGAGTATTTTGATGACAGAAAATAGAGGAGTTTTTATATTTGTTTACAACTTAAAATCGTAAGTCTTTCTATCGGTTTTCCTTGACATCTAATTGTTTTCTAAAATATTCTTTATTTGTAATTAAAATTTTCAATCTCAACCATTAAAAAAAAGAAAAGAAAGAGTGTGTGTGTGTGGAATGAACGACTTGGTAATATTAAAAGGTGTGTGGAACGAACAACTTGGCAATATTACGATTTAGATAAAATCAAGGATAGTCATTGATTGATAACTTAGTGACGAAGAATAATTGAAGCTTTGGCTTTTCATGCACTGAGCAAAGGCACCAAGTCAAGAAGATGCTATATTAACCAAAAAAACTAAAGTAAAAGGTTATTTCATCGTGGATTCACTATTTAAAATACTGTAAATAAATTCACATTTTATTATTTATTCTCTCATATTTTACTATGCCTTTCATGGTGCTTTTTTACATTTTGATTTTTGATATTTTCGAACGTATATTTCGATCCACATGTTCATTTGTTCATCCATTTTGATCTTAAGTGGAGAGAGAAGCTAAGGGGAAAAAAAAGAAAAGGAGGAGAGAGAGATTGCTGATTAGAGTGGCTTAAATAAGCTTGGTTGGAAGTTGTAGGTTTTTTTTTTCTTTTTTTTATTGACCAAGCTTATTTAGGCCACTCGGTCAGCAATAATCTACTAGATTTTTTTATTTTTGAGAGATGAGTTTGTCAATGGTAGTTTGAAGCCATTAAACAATTAGAAGAGGTTGATCGGAGCAAAAAAAAAGAAAAAAAAAACCAATTTGATTTTGTATTTTTTTTTTTATGTGCATTAAAATAATTTTTAAGATATGAGATGTATTTATTGACTTTATTTCGATCATTTAAAGATATTTAGAGAAAAAAATAATGTCGAAATTTAAATCTTTCAACCACATTAAATTCGTCGGAAATTGCAAGTTATTTTATTTTATTTTATTTTTTTTTTAGTGGAGCAGCAGCTCAGGCCTAACACGCAGGCTCAAGTTGCTCAGCCCAGGCCTGACGCGCAGGCTTTTTTTTTTTTTCCTCCCTCGAAAATTTGTATATATATACATATATTTGCGCCAACCGCCAATGCTGACTTTTTTTTTCCTATACTGTGCAACTTATTTGAAAAGAACAACCAGCCTGTCCCATTTTTTTTTATTCCTAAATGTATATTATATAATATATATAATTTTTATATATTATATAACATACTTTTTTTTCTTATATATATATATATATATATATAGAGGTGTGAAAAACATAAAAAAATAAATTGTTATAATTTTTAGATGATAGAATATATATGATATTTTTTTTAAATTTTAGTTTAAACATATATATTTGATTATATTACTTTTATTGTTTAAAATTTATTTGTTAAATTATTTATTTCTTATTAAAATTCTCATCATATTTATTTTTGATGTGATTTTATTTGTTAATAAATTTAGTTTTTTTGATATATGAATTTTAGAATGAAAATTTAGAACATCGATCTTTTATTTTTTTAAAATATATTATTATAATTTATAAATTCGAGAAAGAGAGAGAAAGAAAGAGAGAGATAAAAATATGTTTTAAATAGTTTGATTGATTTTTTTAAAATTAATAATCAGTTAAAATAATTCATAAGTTTTATTTTTTTACAAACACACACGCACGCGCGTGCGTACACACACACACACACACACACACATCGCGAGTGTAATGTGAGTATCTTATTATTTTTTTAAAATTCAAACTTTAATTGTATTGTAATTTTGTCTCATTTTTTTTTCATAATTATTTTTATTATTTCAAATTTGTTACTTTAATTTGTAATTCTTCTTTTAAATTCTTATTCGATTAATTTAAATTATATGGTCCTCAAATTTTCTATACAATATTTAAAAAAAAAATTAAACTTTAACTGTATGATGATTTAAACCCATTTTGTTTTAATATATTTTTTAATTTTTTTAATATTTAAAATATGTAACTTTAATTTGTCATTTTTTTTCAAATTCTCATCCAATTAATTTCAAATTATATTTAATGACAGTTTTGGTTTATTTTAATATTATTCATTCTTTTCTCATCCAATTAATTTAAATTTATATGGCCCTCAATTTTTTTATACAATATATATATATATATATATATATATATATATATATATATATATATATATATATTTTAATTTCAAACCTTAATTGTATTGTGATTTTATCTTATTTTGTTTTAGTGTTTTTTATTGATTATTTTTATTATTTAAAATTAATGTTTTAATTTGTCATTTTTTAAAATTTTCTTTCATTTTATTTAAAATTACATTAAAATATTTTTGATTTCATATATTTTTATATATACACATCATAAAAAAGAATATCAAACTAAAATAATTTTATATATTTTATCTAATTCGTAATATAGTGCAAGTAAAAAGTCTAGTATTCACTACGACGGAAACGGACACGTCAAGGAGAGTTTGGATTCTGTTTATTCCATTTTTTTTTTAATCATCTTCAAGAGACTGGAACTCAAATCTTGTAGGATGACAATCAATTAATAGGCATGATAAATCCAAAAGCAAGGAGCAAAAAAAAATGCTATATAAACAAATTTTTTATACAAACATATGCGACAATTATAAAAAACCAATAAAATATCATTATTTATAAGATTCATACTTTAACTTTTCATACAAACATGTACGACTTTTTTTTTAACAATTAACACATCAATTTATATAAAGTTTTTTTTTTTTAAAAAAAAGGTGCACCCAGAAGTATTAAACTTTTGCAATGGCTTACAACTTGAAAATGAAGTGGCGGCACATGTATTAATAATGCCATTCATCATTCCCAGTTAGTTTTGCAAATAGTGTAATTCATTTGATGGATTGATGTAAATTGTGAATCCCATTTGGGATTGAAAATCGTTACTGTTTGAAACATGCATTGGATTTTTAATTATATATTGTAGTCATGGCCCATGGGAGTAAAGGCTCAACCACCTTCCAGCTAGGATGCTATAAACCTTAATTGTATCTGTACTCGATGCTTAGGTTGATGAAACAGCACCTAGTTGTGGCACTGAGTGCTTGTGGGCACAAAGGGACAAAGGAAAAAGAAAGCACCAGTACCATCCCGTCTTCGCTACTCACATCTCCTGAAACCGCGTGGACCGAGGGTCTGTATATGTGGTGGAATCCACCGCTTCTTCATAAAGTGCCAAGCAAAGCTCCAGCCTCCAGCTGTTCAATTTATTGCTCACACCCGTACCGCTAACTTTGTTGGCTTTGCTGCTATATATTCCCACGTAAACTCTTTCTCTCTTCGCTTCACTCCCCTCTAGTCTCTAGATGCTTCTCAGCTGCTGCTGCATGCTTTGATTGAGGCACAAAACAAAAGATGAAGAAACTCTTCTTTGCTACTTTGTTGCTGGGCTCACTCCTCTTCAGCTCATCTTTCTTGGAACCTGTCATGGCTAAGTCAGGTAACTGATCAAAGGGCTTAATTAATTCGTTTATTTAAAGTTGAAATGATATTGTAGCATTTTTTTAGGCCTTTAAAAGCAAATGCATGTGTAGACTCCACGCCATTTTGTGTTAGTTTAGTTTTGGAGCCCTCATGTTGGTGATTTCTTTTGTTGTAGCTTTCTGTACCAAGAAATGCAATACGAGGTGCGCAAACGCTGGCATACTGGATAGGTGCTTGAAGTACTGTGGAATATGTTGTGAGCAGTGCAAGTGTGTGCCTTCTGGAACTTATGGGAACAAGCACGAATGCCCTTGTTACAGGGACAGGAAGAACTCCAAGGGCAAGCCCAAGTGTCCTTAAATCAATCTTTTAAGACTCTGAAGATATATGCATGTGTTCAGACTTGAGAAAGATATCATATAGATGAGCTTGCAGTGAACTAGTGCTCGAGACTTGAGAGCAATTAGCTTGTGAGGTTAGCTAGATATATAATAAGAGTCTATCAATCCTTCTCTGTTTTTTTTTTTTTTGGCATTAATTGTGGGGTTTGATTACTATGGTTGGGATGTTGTGATGAAGACCGATGAATTAATGTTGGGATTTGTATAAAATAATATTTCTTTGTGTCGTACGTCATGATCTTGTTGCTAGTATGTATGTGTTCTTTTTTAGCGTTCATCTTGCAATTGCTACATATTCGATTAATTATTTCAAATTGCTGCGCTTGAGCCTCGTTGTGAGATTGATGGTCGCTCACCGACTACATTCAAATTTGATTTTTTTTATACGTGCTTGTCATCTTTATGATGTTTTATCTGTTTATTGAAGCTTGCGAGGTATTCGGGCTCTGCGTAAACTGATCCGCACACTCTGAGTTATAAAAATAAAAATTTATTTCAAATTGCTGATTATGATTAATTAAATCAATTAAATTTATCTCTTTAATAATCTTTGCTAAGTTAAATTAAAGGTCGTCAAAATCAAACCCATCTGGTTGGTTCAGTCGAGGTAATCGTGAACCAGTCATATAAGCGTCCGGTTCGATTGAGGCTAAAACCCTATAATAGTTAGAACTGGTCAAAGATCATTTGACCTGGTAGGTTAAACCTCGACCCATAGCTCCTTTTTCCGGTCCAACCGAGTCCCAACCAACCAAAAAAAAAAAAAAACACACGCCCATCTCGAGTCGTATTATTTGTTTGATTCCCAGGATCAAATCAATAACCTAAGTCCTTGTCTTTTCTTACCAAAACTAACGCCTTCAAAGGATGGTAGTCGTATTTTTTTCATTAATCGTTGACCAAGTTGATAGTCAAATCCATGTGGGAAACTCATCAACAAGATCAAGAGTTATTTTATGCAATTTTAGCTTGTGAACCTATCATAAGCTAGGAAGTTTATTAATCACACGTTTAGCCAAAAAAAAAAAAAAAAAAAATCCATATGAATGGTAGAACATAAGTTCATTTGTCAGAGTAATTAAAAAGAAAAAAAGAAAAATGATATTTTAAATTTAAGGTTTTTTTTTAATTTATAATAACATATGATTATTTTTATTTTATATGTGGTCAGTATTTACATTTTTACTTATAAAATTTCTCCAAAAATATCATACCAATATAGTAAACATGCTTTTGAAATTATTTGAAGTTTTGATGGATACATAAACTCATATAAAAATATTTCTAGTGTCCAAGTAAAAAAAAAAAAGTCATGAATTGCAACTCAATCAATGCAAAATATGAAGCATGTAGAATTTTTATAATTGAACAAATCAATGTTAGTAATATAATCTAGATCGATAGAAGTTTTGTTGTTAATATAAAAACACCAATAATGTTCATTGATTTATAAAGAAAACCAAACCAACCCGTCATAATTTAACTTTCAGGTCAGCCCAAAATCCTACACATTGGGCTATTATGCGGGCTCTAAACTTCTTAAATGGACTTCACCCAGAAGGATCCGACCCAAGTCTAATACAAAATCAAAATGATACCGCCTATACATCTTACCCTTTTCTTCACTACATCCAAGCGTAGATCTCTTTTGTCCCTGCATTTCAATTTCCCGTATTTTCTTTTTAAATTCCTGCAAGGGAGAGGGAGACAAAGATCTTTCGAAATCCAACAATGGCAAACCTTAACGTTCAAGAGATTATAGAGAAGCAAGTACTTACTGTAGCCAAGGCAGTGGAAGACAAGATTGACGATGAGATCGCAGCATTAGATCGTCTCGATCTTGACGATATAGAGGCATTGAGAGAGAGACGGTTACAGCAGATGAAGAAAATGGCGGAGAAGCGCAGCCGTTGGATCTCTTTAGGTCATGGCGAGTACACTGAAATTCCATCAGAGAAGGATTTCTTCTCTGTTGTTAAAGCTAGTGATCGTGTCGTTTGCCATTTCTATCGCGATAATTGGCCTTGCAAGGTTTTTCTTACAATTTCATTTATTTGATTAAATAAACTTTTTTTTTAATTTATTTTTTACATTTTTTTTTAATGAATTTTGTTGAGCCTGTAGAATTTAAAAGCTTGGAATTTTGAGTTTTTTAAGGTTTTATTCATCAATTGTTGCAACTTTTTTTTTATGGAGTGGATTTTTAGGGTTCTGCTATATTGAATTTGTAGTCTTTGTTTCTTGACATGGGCAGCGGACCTTTTCGTGTCGATTGAAAGGCAGTTTTATAACTAGGATTGTCCTTGATTACAGTTAGAGGTTGCCAGATGGCAAAACTATTATCTATGGTGCTTTCTGTGTACTTATGCAGTTCGTTCTCGTTTAAATTGAGTATTTGTTTTATTTTCTACGGGTTGAGCCACTTGGAAGCTTAAATAGCAATACAATAGCATTGCTTAATTGCTTGATCTTGCCAACTTTGGAATTGGGAAAGATAATTACGCTAAAGAGCTACTACTTTCTAGCTAATCAGTATGTGATGAACCATGTTGTGTTTGAGAAAATGATATTAGTATTGCTTTTAGATTAATTGGGAAAATGAGAGAGTTAGGAGAAGATTTTATGCTTACTGTTCATTTGCAGGTGATGGACAAGCACATGAGTATACTGGCGAAGCAACATATAGAGACACGCTTTGTGAAGATTCATGCTGAGAAAAGTCCATTTTTGGCTGAGAAACTCAAGATTCTTGTTCTTCCAACTCTTGCACTTATAAAGAATGCCAAAGTGGATGATTATGTGGTATGCAATGTGTATATGGCCATGTTTTGTTGACTAAATTCATTCCTCCTGCTGTTCTGAAAATTAGACTGCCCTGTTTTTGTTGTGTCCAGGTGGGATTTGATGAGCTTGGAGGGACAGATGAGTTTAACACAGAGGATTTGGAGGAGAGATTGGCTAAAGCTCAAGTAATCTTTTATGAGGGTGAATCATCTCTAAATTCATCAAAATCCAGCGCACAAACCAGGAGGAGTGTGCGGCAAAGCGAGAGCCATGACTCATCAGATTCAGATTGAATCAGAATCTTGTTTTGGGTTACAAGGAGACTTGCTTCCTTGTCTAGCATAGCTCGGTTTGCCAGTTGAGCTACAACTCATTGGGTGCAATCGCTGTACTGTTCAGTTTATAGAAATCAGATGGGATATTTCATCCTTAGGCTTTATGTTGTACAAGTCCTGGAGTTTCAGCTGCTGTATTAGGGTGGCCTTGTCATTTGATTCTTGTGTTTGATACCTTAATCGATTATTCCATATTTTGAGATCCACATTGTCATTGACATAATCTAGCTTATGGGATTATGTTGCTGTGAGTCTTGTACTATTGTATTGGCTGAGTTTCTGAAAGAGCTTCCATTTGAATGTTTGTGATCCTTACATTTAGCGCTTCATAGACAGAATGGAAACATCTTATGTGTATTATCTGAGAATGGTGCTACATGAATCATTTGTGTAAATGACGGGGTCTGCCAATTCCAAGTGACAAAGAAATCTCAATGGTGGTTGTTGTCTCCTGGAAAAATTGATTGTGAAACAGAAAACGAACAGATAAGGTTCCTTTATTATTGTTTTTTTATTTTTTCCTTTCATAATACAATGGCTGCGGATGGAAAAATATGAGATGCCCTTCTCTTTTCTTTTGATAGCAGTAGTTTTCTTGCTTTAATTGCATACAAGATTCGCCTTGCTATTTGTATATCCCCATCCCCATTTTCTCCTTTTGCCAAGTAATTTGTGACTTTAATTATTATGCAGGTGCCCAGAGTTGAAACTGCATGGCGAGTCCAGAGCTCTTTCTTTGGTGTTAAAAAATGGAAACACGGAGATTGAGTCCGAGAGTTCAGGTGAAGATTGTGAAAAAAGGGATTAGCACTGGTGGCAGAAGTTGTGGTGATGCAGTATAAAAGTGCACAAGAACTGCGTACTTAAAGATATTTCAGCCATCGGGAGCACTTTTAGTGGAAAAAGTCTATATGCCACAAATTCTATGGAGCTGGACCTTTTGCAATCTAGGGTCCTAGACATATTCTACTGTGCTGCATGCTTGACCTGTGCTTTCTCATCTAATTGATCTATATAAATGGCTATATATATATATATATATATATATATATATATATATCACTTTGTTAATATTTTGACTTGTTTCTGGAATTTGCTCAATTCTTTCAAGTAATGAAATCATGTCATTACCTTGTGATGTATTGGTATCAAAAAATTATTATCAAAAGCATTCTCAGTTTTTATACACTGCAGGACTTTATGCAGCATAATCAAACAAGAATGAACTTGTTACCAGGCTACAAGGCTATAGCCATTTAATTCAGAAAAAACCTAATACTCAATACGAGTAATCTTAGGGATTAAGATTATGCAAGTTTCTACGTACCTGACTCATGAATATGCATGAATTTGCCTTGTTCATGTGCTCCCCCTTCTCTACAAGACTAAATATGTGTGTAAACTTGCTCTTGTGATGAAAAAAGGGGTCTGTGACAGCCTGACAGGTTTAGGTTTTAACGAAGTCGATTGGGTCGCAAAAACTTGAATTGAGAAATTATAAATCTTGCTTGATATATTGTAAACCTTAAGATGCCCTTATTACAAGGGGGAAAGAAAAAAATCATCCCGCCACCTGCAATGGCGCTAATATCTAAAACGTCCTCAACTCCACTCTATTAAACGCGTCTGCGGTCTGTCTCTCTCTCTTCAGGTATTCTCTCTTTTGAGACTTTCTATTTTCATTAATCAGGCATTCTCTCTTTGCATCTCTTACAGAAATTTCTATGGTTATTCTACATTCTTATTTTAATTCTTTGGGCCTGAACAACTGTTGTGCATATGTCTGTGTTGAGTATCAAATTTGGTTGGCTTTTGGTTTTGATTGTTGTATTTCTTTTGATTTTGATTTGACCATTGAACTATATGGATTCAGGACATTCTATACGTAAATCATGGTGAATCTTTTAGGGCTCTTTTATGATGCTTGTGGTTTAGGGTTTTATTCTCTTTTTCTTGCTTAACCCATTCTCATATATTACTAAGAGAACCATTAAAGAAAGAAATTGAGGGTTTTATTAACTTATCTTAATTAGAACATTTTTTTTTTTAGATCGAAACACGCTTTGATCTTTTCTGATTTGAGATTGGGTTGTTACGGTCCTTTTAATTATGGTTTTGCTTCCTATCTTAACTCATTTTCGAATAAAAACGGTGCGGTCATGAAAAGAAAACGAGCACCAGCATCTTTTGACACCCAAACCCGCGGAAATGGAGGGGAATTTAGCCAAGAAGAAGACAAGGTTCAAAATTCGGGTCGGTCGTTAGCAGATTTCCCAAGACGAATCCTTGTCAATGTTCTACTTAGGCTCTCCATTAAGAAGATTTCCACTTCTCGGACCCAGAATTTGCAAAGCTTCATTTTGGAGAAGCAGAGGTCTATCCAATGATTCGAACCCTGAATCTGACGCTCTCGTCAAGAATCCTTTATCTGGTTCAGCCTGAACATGAACAAGATTTTGATGTGAGGTGTTTCCGTCTTTGTTCTGACAGTTGCTGGGTACCCAACTGTGACCACCCTAATGGTAACATGAAACTTGACAGCAAACTGCAACTGCCATTGCGCAACTTGAAATGGTGCATACCGGGAAAAATGTTGCTACTGTTATGTCTAATCTTAAACGGGGGCCCAAGAAGGATAATGGCATCAGAGTGAAGCCAAAGGATCTCAAGTATAATATAGTGAATTCATGCAATGGCTTGCTTTGTTTGTCTGAACCATCTTTCAATAATCCTGTTGTGATTTGCAGTCCAGTTACAGGCGAGTTTGTTAACCTTCCAGAAGTGAGATTGAGTTCTCCAGGGAAAGCAAAGACCATATTGATTGTGGATTCGGGTTTAGTCCTGTGACAAGCCAATATAAGGTGGTAAGAATATTTAGTCAGTACAAGTCTGATGTTGTCAGAGGAGAGGAGTGGTATGATGGTAGGTTGGCTGGGATACGTACTCTTGGTACAGGATCATGGAGAAGCATTGGTTCTGCTCCATTCTCCGTATTTAAACTAGCTTTCCCTACTTATTTGAAGGGGGCTCTTCAATGGCTTTGCCTTGACTTTAAGAGTTCAGAATTTATAGTTTCTTTTGATATGGACAAAGAGCACTTTCAATAAATCTCCACCACCACCTCGTCAACACCTCTAGATTAGCACAGATAACAGGCATAACGTGAGCTTGGGAGTATTAGGAGGATGCCTCTGCATGTGCGATTCTACTGATGTTGAAACTATTAACATATGGGTAATGAAAGATTATGGTGTCAATGATTCTTGGACATAAGTGTTCTCCATTGACTGTGATTGTGTTGACAACTAGGCATATCTTTTTCCTGTTTTTTTCCCCCAAACAAGTAGGGATTCATGTTTACTGTATTCTTTGAGGTGTTAATTTGTGGGTCCTATGGTGTCAGCCAATTTGAAGAGGCAATAAATTTTAATAGTCGCAATTGTCCTGTATGAAACAATGGCTCTTAAATCAAAAGGCAAAACAACAGATGATATTTCTGAATTATTAGTTTTCTATTATGAGTCAATTGCTATTGTGAAAGAGAAAAGACGGTCTTTTCTGGTGCTCTTTCCATAGTTTTCTTTTACTTGCTGCAGTTGCATACAAGTTTTTACTATTATGAAGGTGTGCAGAGTTGAAACTGCAAGGGGAGTCTAATCTTTTTCTTTGGTTGAAGAAATTAGAAACTTGGAGACTGAGTCTGAGGATGCATTTGATGAGAGAGAAAAACGGGACAAGTTCTGGTGGCGGAGGTGATGCAACTTGGAGTGGACTGAAACTATATATCTCAATAATCAGACATCCGGAGCTCATTTTGTGAAAAGAATCTGATATGCCCGCAAATCCTATGGAGCTAGATCTTTTGCAACCTAGTCATATTCTATTTTGCTGCATGATTGTCCTGTGCTTTATTATCTAAAGTTGTAATTTTCACCTATATGTGTAGGTCAATATAGGTCGCATATGTTGCACTTTGTTAACATCTGACTTATTTCTGGATTTGCTCAACTCTTTCAAGTAATTATTCATGTAATTTTTATGTCATGTGTTGGTTTACGTATTCATAACTATATATATATATATATATATATATTTATGAACCATAACTAAAATTGTTATCAAAGGCATTTCCAGTCTCTGCAATATTGAGAACTTTTTCCAGCATATTCTAAAAAGATTGAATTTGGTATCAAACAACTAGGCTGTATCCATTTAATTCAGAAGAACAGATGCTCCATATAAGCAATCTTATAGATGAATAGAGTATGCAATTATTGAGAGCAGATGGGAATATGTATTGAAGAAGTGCTTGATTCAAGTGCCACTGCATTGGGGTGGCAATCTTATTCCATTGTCATTCCAGTTGAGCATTCTTCAGAAATCATTTCTGTAAAATTAGGATTATTTAATCATAATTAATGACTTTCATAATATTTACTGTCTTTCTTGTTTTGGTGATTAAGAGGGTCACTTGCCTTCCTAAAAAGCTCTTCACGCTAAATGTTAATTTGTCAAGACGTTCTTAACTCCATTGTATTAAACACGTCTCTCTATCTTCAGTCCTCAGTATTTCTCTATTTACCCCACTTCTAAGTTTTCCATGGTTAGTATTTTTGGTTCTTACTTCTTATCATCATTCTTTATTAGATTAGAGCAGCCAATTTTATGCATGTGTGTGTATCAAATCACTGCAATGGAGGCGGATGTGATGCAACTAATCAGCATCTGGAACTCTTTTTTGTGGTGTGTATATATATATCACGCTGCGCGCCCATCAAATATTAGAATATTAATATAAATAGGCATGTTTATTTAATCAGCAATAAAATAATTTTAGAATCGTTTTTATTTAAAGGGTTAAATTTTGTGATCGAGATCCCAATATAAAATTAAAAAATATATATATAAATAAAAATAAACCAGATACAATACAGAATCCAAAATTTGAGGCTTTTAAAAAATATATGGGCACCCATCTATTTAAAATATTTATTTCTTTGGAAGGGAAGAATTGAATTTTTGACCGTAAATTAGAAAGCAGGTTTTTCTCATATGATAGATAATGACGCGGGCCCCCAATTAAATTTCCTTTTTGATTTTGTAATTTAATTTTTATTGCAATCTTAATACACTAGGAATAGATTATTATGTTTTCTAGGTAGACGATGCTTTTATTTAAGGATTAGCAATGATGTTAGAATATGTTACAATTATTTTATTTCCATGTTTATTATTAATTATTATTAGGGTTTTTTTTTAACTTTCTATTTAAATAGTTGTATTAATCAGTCTTTTAGCAGTCAGCGGTAATAAAAATTGAGGTATCTTGGAAATTTCTCATCATGTTGAAATAATAAATATTGAAGTATCTTGAAAGGTTCCTTGCATCTATAATTGTGTTGTCTATAACTGTGTTTCTTTGTTTATCTTCCTGTATGCCGCATCTATATACCCGTAAAGTCTATCTTTTGCAAACCATACATCCTATCTGCTACATGATTGACCCGTGCTCTCTCATCGAGATTGCCATTTTGATCAATATAGTAGGCCACATATATATATATATATATATATATATATATATATATATATATTGTATTTTATTAACGTGGCTCTCAATCTAGGATTTGCTCAACTCTTTCACTTAATAAATCATGTTATTTTTGTTAACGTGCACTTATATTGTATGCGCCAGTTAATTTTTAGCATTGATAAAAACATTGATACCAGAAGAAAAATAAATTTCACTAAACATTGATATTTGGTAGAGAGTGACCTTGAATAGAGATAGAAGAGATTAAGCGTTTTCCATGTCCATTCTCTTCTTGATGAAGGAGAGGATCGTGTGAATACCACAAGTGCAAAAACACTTGCATTTGTTCTGGTTCCTAATACCTCAGGTTTAACAGCTAAGCATGCCAAGAAATAATCACTGATGAAAACTCAGAAATTGAATCTAATCAATAACAAACAACAAACCGCATCTCTTTCGATGGGTATTAGCTTACATCAGTATTGGGTAGTAGCTTACATCAATATATATGCATATGGCACCTAATTAACGCGTAGCAAAAGGTTATTACTTCTTCTGCAAAGACGTAGCAAAAGGCAATATAACAGTCTTTTCTCTCTAGTCTTACAGAGAGATACACAAAATGGAAAAACATAGAAACTTAACTGTCATTGTCTAGCAATGTAGGGGCGTCTCATTACCCGAAGTTTCATGGCCACATGTTTACCATGAATATCATTGTACAGATCTGGATAACAACTGTACATGCGACTGACAAGAGCATCCTGAATGCCTCCCTGCACAAAAAGTGGAAAGTAGCTTGCAATTGTATCATAAGAATGTGGCAAGCAATTCCAAGCAGGAAAAGCATGAGCATAATGATCATGTCTATATATTGACTCCAGTTTTTTTCATGAATCTATTGTGCAGAATTAGATTGCAGTGATTGATAGTTAGCAAAGTACTTACTATACAGAGGAAAGGAGTCAATAAATTAAAAGGCATGATCTGAATGTTCTAACCTTTGATACTCCGAGTGCCATTTGAACAACATAGTTCCCGAAGTTATCTCTGCACATGTTCAGAAAGTTTGAGCTGTGCATAAACTCCTCAATAATTATTGCAGTATTCTCCTCCCCGCAAAAAAGCAGACATTTCTCCACAACATTACTTCCATACTTGTTCATGGAGAGAGCCACAAAATGTCCTTTAAGCTTCTCTAGTACCCCGACTGCAGCGCGATGTATGGGTCCTTCAAGTACATGTTGCACAACAAAATTCCTGGCATCCCAAAGGGATGTGAAAGTTTAATTATGCATATATGTAACGCAATGTATTGAAGAAACAAGCTCTTCTTTTAAGTCCATAAACTTTGTACATTCCAAGGTTTATTATGTTCAAAACGCCGAAGGAAGAATTATATCTTATCTTCACTGGTTTTCATTCAAAAGTTTTTGCAAAATGACGATCATCAAATGGGAGTTACTGTTGAAAATCGTATGAGAATTCTTGAAATAACTGACATTAATTGGAAGCCATTTTAGTAAGAGAATAAATTTTTATCAAGGAAACTCGTTACTAAACATAAAAATAGGTAGAGATGAATGACAAACCCGAAAGGATTTTGTGATAGGAACAGTGCATGATCTATTGTTTTAACCAAAAGACGCTCTTTAAGTTCCCCTTGAGCACAATCCAGAGCTCGGTTCAATACACAGCATCCGTTTTTATCCATTGCAATTTCAAGAAAATTTTCTACTATTTCTTTAATAAGGTGCTGCAAATAAAAGATTTATATCATGATTATGAAAAGAAAACCAGCTGCAAATACTATAAAAACATGTTTTTGACAGATGGACCGACCACTTACCTTCACTGAATGAGGGCATGCATTTGCAATTAACCATAGAATATAGCTTTATTCATTGTTATAAAAGATTCATAATTAAGTTCTATAGTAAGAAATTTCAGCCACACTTCAAACTGTAATGGAAACTTATATATATAAAGTGCTTAAATGCTGTCAAAAACTTCGGATACTTCTGTAATCAGTGTACTGATAACTATTCTAACTTAGAAAAATTAAGGATAGTGTATATATTACCTTAGCATCATCAAATGGAATACTTTCTAAGCATTTTACAATTACATGATAACCATTTTCGTTCTTGGATAAGATGACAATCCTCTGCATCAAAACTGGTATAAACAAACATCTTTGCTCCGATGTCTTCATACGCTCCATCATCTTTTGCATCGCACGGGTTCTATTAAAAAAAGAAAAAAAATTAATTAACTGAAATTAACAATCACGCATTAAAATCATTTTCCATTTAGAATTTCAATAAAAATGGATTCAATCAAGAAAATAAACTAAGAACGAACTATATACATACGCCACTGGATGAAAGCATAACCCAAGCAGCCTCCTTTGGTTATTGATGAAAGAGAGAATAAGTTGAGTCATTTGGACTTCACTGCATACTTCAAAAAGCTTCTGAATAACATAGTTACCAAACTGATCTGCCATTAGGTCATGCAGATGATCTTTCACTTCCAAGAAAATCATCTCAATTTGATCTGGCCTTCTCTCATCAAGAACCCTCTTCAGGAACTGATAATGACCTTTATTTTTTGCTGCCAAAGCCACCATACCTTTCAATTTATCCAATGATGGTAAATTCGATTGAACAGCTGAGGAACTAGGCAAAGAAGAAACCCATGGAGTATTTGAATTTGAAGATTCTAACTCATCAATGGATCTTACCCTTCTAAATTGAGAACCAGTATCATCAACTATAATACCATTATGCCTAACAGAAAATCCATGATCAAGCGCATCATACGACTGACTACGCATACGGCGCATAAGGCGACGGTGAGAAGTGCTGCCATTGTTAGTTCTATTATTGCCGGGAAAAGAATCTAGTGCAAACCTATCTTGGTAGTTTTGGTCTCGGATATTCTGATCATATCCCCGCCCGCCATTATTGTTTCTACTGTTGGAAAAAGAAGGATGCGCCATATATCTGGTCCCATTTTGGGAGATGTAGGGGAAAGAATCCAGTGCAAACCTATCTTGGTAGTCTTGATCTTGATCAATATTCTGACCATAGCCGAGGCCTTCATTACCGTTGGAAAAGGAAGGATGTGCCATATATCTGGTCCCACTTTGGGAACTATCCTGGTATGATGGGTAACCAGCAGCAAGTGAGTACTGCTCATCACTTCTCATCCTAATCAAAGCCCGTTGTTGT
The DNA here is from genome assembly GCA_963924115.1 of Dovyalis caffra. Classification (NCBI taxonomy): domain Eukaryota; kingdom Viridiplantae; phylum Streptophyta; class Magnoliopsida; order Malpighiales; family Salicaceae; genus Dovyalis; species Dovyalis caffra. The sequence continues at coordinate 7,040,190 of CAWUPB010000913.1, read as the reverse complement.
GCACTATTAGAAGAACGAGAAAACTCATTTCCAGTTGAAGAAAGATTCATTGTAGCAAAATATCTTTCCAGACTTTGATCTTCGAAGAGATTAAAAAAGGAAGAATCAATATTAATATTGTAAAAACGAAGATCAAACCCGGATAAAGGAGGAGAAATTTCAAGGTTTTGTTGTGATCTGGTAGGATTAGTGTAGTTGGTGAAAAGAGTTCCATAGTTTTGTCGCAAGGTAGGGTTTTGGTTGAATGAAATACTAGGGTTTTGGTACTGTACTGAGGTACTACTGTTTTCAGACATAGGGTTTTCGCTTAATGAAGTAAAGTCAATAGAGGAAGGGACGAGGTTTTTCCGTTGATATCTTCTTCTTTCCATACTCACAAGATTTTCTAACAAAGAAATCTCAAGAAAAGAAGAGAAAGAAGGGAGTGCTTCTTTATTACCATGTAAACCTATGTCACTTTAGGGTTTGATGGTTTTAAATACCACCAATTATTTAGCTCATTATATATATAAGGTTTTGATTTTTTAAAAAAAAAGAAAAAAAAACTAAAAGAATCTGGATTAGGAGAAAAATAAGAAAGAAGACCCTATTATTTATCTCTTAGTTGATTGGCTTGTAAAACATATATATAAATCTAATCAAGTACTTCATATGACAACGTTTGTTTCTAAAAAGAATTAATTACTCCCTAAGAAAATTTAATAAAATAATTTTTTATTGTAATTAAAAGTATCTTGGGATCAATTTGCGCGCGTCAATTACCTTGTAAATATTAATTAACTAAAAACATACGGTAAAATAAAAGCTTAATATTTCTTGTTTTTTCGTCCAGCCCAAAAACAAGAAAAAAATAATATGTATTAGAACCCAATTAAAATACTATAACAAAAGATTATTAAGATAAACACAACAATGGTATACACTTTTATGATAGCTCCAACCTAGCTATAATTAACAGCATAATAATTAAATACTACAACAAAAGATTGGAATGAAAACTCAAATCAATTCATGAAATTAAATAAAAGGAGAAAAAGAAAAAAGATCTTATAGATCGATGGTAGCAACGTTGAATTCGGGTACGATAAATAAATAAAAAAATTGTATTTGTAGGGATATATCATTAGTCGCGCTGCATGTTTCTGCTCATCCAAAACATGACCAGCTATCCTTGAAGATGGTGCAAATGTAGCCTGATCAGTTTTTCGATGAAATCATCTTCAAGCTTGTGCAAGAAGGGTTTCATGCTGCGGGTTCCGAATGTATAAAAGACACGGAATGGTATTTTTTTTTAATGGTAAAAATTATCCTTTCAAACTATTAAAATTATAACAATTTAAGGTTTTTATTATCAATTTGAGTTATTTGAATACTAAACTATTAATTTTCTGAGCTAATATTATTTTTCCTTCATTACTTTTTATGGTCAGAGCATTAATCATCAACTTGAATGCTTAAACGATATTGTTTAAGCATTCTATTTTTTATTTTTATTTTGTGAAAAAAATTAATTTTCTTAAAAAATATAATATAATGGTTAATATGAACAACATGTCAGTCCTAATATGTGATGACGTGTTGTCTTGAGGTACTATTAAACTAGCTGAATTAATTGAATTAAAGAGCCAGAGAGACTGCAGTATTAAACTATTGTTGAAATTACTTCTACAACTTATGTTTTTTATAACAATGTTTTAGGCTCAATTCATGTATCTTTTTTTTATTGTTCTTGGCTGCAAAGTCTTGATTCAATCAATTACAACCTCTTGTCTCTCTTCATTAAGTTCAATTAGTTTGGTTGATTTAGTAGTGCCTCAAGATGACATGTTGTCTCATATTAGAACAACATTCTACATTAACCATTATTATATATTTTTATTTTTGAAATTAAAATTATATCTTGTAAAAAAATAAAAATAAAAATAAAATATTCAAACAACGTCGTTTAAACATTCAAGTTAACGGTCAACGCTTTAATTGTCAAATATAACAAAGAAAGAATAATATTTACCGAAAAAACAATAATTTAAAGTTTAAATAGTCTAAATTGATAATAAAAGCTTTAGATTGTCATAACTTTAATAATTTTAAGATAATTTTTGTTGTTAAAAAAAATTACCTTGAAATGTTTAAACAATATCGTTTAAACATTAAAGTTAATGATCAATGTTTTTCCTATAAAAAATAACAAAAAAAAAACATTTATTCAAAAAAATAATATTTTAAAATTTAAATTGATAATAAAAACCCTAAATTTCCATAGCCCCAATAGTCTACAAATAATTTTGCATTAAACCATTTTTTATTGGGGAGGGGTATGCTGGATTCTCTGAAAACGAAAAAAGTAGTTCAATTCTCCCTTTTCATTTATTGGAGTCCTAAATTACCTCCGTGACCTTTTCTTAACTCAAACACTTTTCATTTATTGGAGTCCTAAATTACCTCCGTCACCTTTTCTTAACTCAAACACTCAAAATTCCTACATTAAGATTTAAACTTGTGATTTCTTTAAACTCGTGACTTCTTGTTATAAAAAACAATTACCTCCACTCTAAACTACAAGCTCTTTCGTAAATTACCTCAATGATTACTTACACGAGTTCCATATGGCAACAGTGAACCAGACAAAGCACGCATCTTATGCACCGCATATTATGAAATAGTACAGCGACCAGAGAAGACCTTGTTAAATTGGCCTAGGGGACAGAACAAAACATCTCATGTTTGATTCTCAACACTGCACGGTGCAAACAATTTCATTTATGAGCCATGACAGTTTGCAAATATACCCAAAGGAATGCCTTCGCTATTAATTGAAAAAAAGGAAAAAAGAAAAGAAAGATAGATACTACCAGTGGAGAATTATCTTAAATAGAAAGGAAATGACAAAGAGGATAACAAAAAAAAAATTCTGCTCAATAATCAGAGGTTCAAAAAACCACAACTTGTAATAACAAGTGAAAGAAATTTTGGTTCCTCCCCTCCATATTTACTGGTAAATGATCTACTTATGACCATTCCATGGATATTCAAATAATTACACCTGCAACAACACTTGAATAAAAAAATAGTTCTTGCTAAAAACATAAAAATAAGTAAAAAGGCATAGGTTTCTCCTTCGTGCATGTGTGTGTGTGTGGTGATAAACTGACAGTAAAAGAAAAGGACTCGATAAAATATTTGTGAAAGATAAGAAGGCATTCTATTACACACAAGCAAACTATCTATCCGCAAGAGCTCAATTGGCCTATACTTGCATCTCACTTCCAGCCTCATCATGTTGAAAAACAGACTTTGAATATTTACAATCCGAAGCATCTGAAAGAAAGCCCCTTCAAGCAATTTGCTCATCTCCACAGGAATTATTTTCTTCATCATGGCTTGACAAGGATAGAAGATCCATCAGCTCCATTCGGTTCTCAAGGCCTCGAAGGTAGTGCCCCAAAAGCATACACCTTGAAGGAAAAAAAGAAAGGATGTAGTATTATTAAAATCTGTTGCCAGATGGAAGAATGAAAGCAGAGTGAGAAAAGAGTTAAGTGAGAAAGCCTAACCAGAAAAGAAGACGTGCCAGATAGTCCCTAGTCAATGAAATGAGGGGCTGGAAATGAAGCGAAGTGTTCTCAACAAGTTCAGTACAATCACCTCCAATATTTAGTGATCCAGTTGACGTGTTCTCTGATTGTGGAGGTGTCTTAGAATGCATTTTAGGAGAAAGGGTTGCAAGGAGACCATGGACTACAGAATGTATTGTTTCTTTTAATTCAGGGGATGTAGGTTCTGATAACTCAGCAACCTGTTCATGTTTCAACCAGGTATATTAGCAACATATCTAAAATAAACAAAGCAGATCATTGCTAGAGCTGGTTTCATATTATATAGAAGCAGAGAACTTGGCCAAGCACAAGTAGGAACAGGATCTCCAAATTAGACACAGAACACTTGTAGTCCACAGGTTATGAAAGAACAACAAAATCATAGTATTGTTGTTCTCATAGCAGATTCATAAAAACACTTTGAAAACATAGATTCTTGTGTAGGAACACGTAGCTACAGTTGAGATTGCACTAAGCGGGCAAAAAGATAAACCAGGAGCCCTAAATAGTCATTATATATATATCACCATAAGTAGAATTAAAAGTGGGTAGCAGGGTCAGAGAGATATTCATGGCTTTAAAATTTATGGGCAACTCCGCATCTACAGAAAAACCTAGTCATCATGTCTTACCAAATGCTGGGGAAAAGAACCCAAAAAATAAAAAATCATTGCGCATCAAAAGCTCTGAAACAGGACCCACATTGACAAACAAAAACCGAATACTTAACAATAAAAATAACTTTACACTCAGTACTGTTGCAAAAGAAGATAGAAAAAGAAAAACACTTCAAATCTTAAAACTTTGGACTTGTTGTCAAAGAATGCTTTCTTAGCTTATCCTGATGAAGAAACAAAAACATCAAAAAATTTTGCAGATATCAACAGATTATCAAATAGAATCATCACTCTAATGTGCTGAGCCATTAGCAAGCTTTTGCAAACATTATAAACAAGAGCAAGACCTCACTAGAACTAAAATACAACTAGCATTAAACCCAGTAATCAACCAGTTTGATATGATGAAGGATGCAACAACTGCATCTGATAGTGGCACATCATTTCATGCATTTCATGTAAAGCATTCAGTGATTTGAAAACATTAGACAACATTCTAAAGAAAAGATTCTGTAGGAAAATGAGCTTAGGAAAAATTATTACCTTCTCTGGTTGTAGTGACCTTAAGTAGTCCAGTAAATCATTCTTTTCTTCGCCGACAAATTGTTGCATTTGGAGAGCTGCACTTTTCCTCTTAATGTCATGTAGTTCCTTTAACAGACAAGAAAAGTTAAGAATACATCATGAACAAAAAAAAAAAAAAAAAAGAGCTTGTTGCAACATATGGATTAAGCAGCGAAGAAAAACTTTTTTTTTTTTTTGTAGCTATGCAGTTCCTTAGGCCAGTTTTCATGCACCAAGGCCTCCATCTCTCTGGAATGGATATTTTAATTAAGGAAAAACAAGAGGGGGAGAAAGGGGGGGGGGGTGTGTTTGGTTGGCACGGGCATGCTGACCATGTCTACAAAAATTGACAAATTAAAGAGAGAACTCCCAACAGGAGGCTGAGATGAGAAAAATAAGTGATTACAAGGGGAAAATAAATACAGCCATAGTTGCAACACTCAACTGTTTCTAATAGCATTCAGTCACATTTATCACAATCTCAAAATAATCACGGAGAATTGTCACCAAAGAAAATTACTCGCTTTCTCTCACCTATGTAGACATGGTGGCAAAGAATATAAGTTACATCATTACCAAAGAATACAAGACTACAGCAAACTAGTATCATTAGAAATGGAGCACCTCCTCTTCTAAATTAAAGCACACCTCTTCTTCTCTTGGGAAGATATGCATAGAGAAAGACATATAGGCATCCAAGCAAGTCATATTCTGGTACCATGCTACCAACAGGTTCATGTAGGCAGTTCTTAATCATTAGTTATCAACTCAAAGATGAAGAAAATACACTGACATGTATGTGTTCCAAGGGAGTTACAAGAATGCTATTGCATACCTTTTTAACAGAAGATAAACGAGATTGCAAATGAAGAATATATTGCTGAGCTTCAGAGGATATTTCACCAAGGCCTTGGATATTGATGATATCGGAAGCGTATTCCATGATTTTTTCAAATTCAGTATCTTTTCCAAAACTTGGATTTGTGTTTTCACTCTCCAGCGCTGTCCCTTGAAGATCATTTCTTGAATTTTCTTGCGCTTGTTTTTCAGGATCTTCTTCGTGTATATCAAGGTTTCTTTCAAGGCAAAGCCTATACTCAGCATTCCGCAGCGTATACCTGCAATGCAAGGAGAAATACAATTCATGACTATCTAATATGTTACATAACACTGGTAGTAAAAAAAGAATAAAACAAAGGCAGGCAGCTCAAAACGCCATTTGCTACATCAAGAGTTCAAACAACTAAACACACAAGTATCAGTTGCACAAATAACTTCTTTTTTCCTTTTGATCATGAGATATTTAAATGCGCCTTGACAAATATCAGCCTGTTCCATATTAGCTAGATAACAAAAGCAGTAGATTGACAAATAATCACTGAAATGATATCAATCCATTCTGAAATCAGAGGATAGAAATATAGATTAATATAATGGAATTGATCGTACCCTGTCATCATTGAAGAGACCAATAACTTTGAGAGAGGATCCCACCAAGCCTCAATGAAAACTTGAAACCGGTCCGATGGAAGTAAGCCCAACATGCCTGAGATGGTCCTCTTCATAGCATCCAAAGTAGTAGGTGGAACATCTTTCTGGATAAGGCTCACATCCAATGGCTCTATCTCTTGTATCAAATCTGAGAGAACTGATTTCTGAAAGAACATATACTTTCGATCACTACAAATATCATATGAACTCTTCAAGAATTAAATTGAACAATTAATCAAAACAAACTGCAAACAATCTTGAATTCAACATGCAAAACACCACGACTCGCTAGAAATTAACCAATCTTGAATTACGGTTGCAAACAAAACCACAAAACAAATGCAAAGGTCGTCACATGGAAGAGAGAGAAGTAACTTATAGACTCAGTTTACGTTGCAAAATTAGTTTATCATTACAAAATTCACTATGTACACTCTCATTCCACAAAAAACAGTTTTCATCTAACGAATTATGTATACTAGTTCTTATTTGCTCTCTCTTCCCGGTAAAAACTTTAAAAAAATGTCACAGAATTCAGTTCACATCAAATCATACATTTTGCCAAAATTCAATACCGGCAGCTAACATACTACCTAATTTCAAGCATATACACCAACTTTACCTCCCAACCCATATCACAATCCATTTGTTGCATAATTTCATTCATTAAAGCACTCATAAATTCAAACAAAGCCAATGGTATCAAATTCAGTAGAGCCTTAAACCTAATTTTCTCTTCAACCCAACAATTCAACAAATTCAGAGGCTCAATCAAACCTAGACTACACAAATCCCATCAACTATTATCAAATCCATAAAACCATAATTCCACAAAATTAGCACCCAATAAGATGGAACAAAACCCAATCCAACTCAATTCAAAGAGGCAAAAAAAAGAAGAAGACGAAGATTGAGGAATAGAGATACTAACTAACCTTATCAGCAGAACGCGACTCTAGCTTAAACTCGAATTCATCGAAGGAAGAATCTGAATTCGACGAAGCAAGAATTAGGGTTTTGATTTTTCTAGAATTTGCAGTAATAGTGGCGTGAAGAGGATGCGAAAAAGGAAACGAGAGAGAGAAGGACGGTGGCGCCTGAAGTCTATAGTGATTAGTGGAGTTGAGCAAAGGGAGAGGAAGAGAAGAGGAGGAGAGAAAGGTTGCCATTAAAAACGCAACCTTTTTAGATTTCTTTCTCTTCTCCTTCTTTTCTCCTCTCTCTCTCCCAACTGGGAAAATTTGGAGCCACAATATGTCTGTGAATCGGACAAAAAGTAATTAGACCAATAGCAATGGTTGGTGACGTTACACGTCAGCAAATTTGTCAACCAAGTCAGCACTTCCGTAGTACATCCAATCAGGAGTGGTTTTGTTTTAGCGTAATCCAATATAATAGACACACAATTCTGAGATTAAATACTCTCCGCTTAAAATAAATTACCTCTAAATTATTATTACCTATAAACTAAAGTAAAATGTTTTTTTTACTGTAAAATGAACAGTAACAAAATGTTTTTTTACTGTAAAATGAACAGTATTAATCACTGTTTATTATTACAATTTTATTTCTTTTTACTTATAAACTAAAATAAAATGATTTTTTATTATAACAATAAACAGTTATTATATCACTATTCATTGCTATAGTGCTTTGTTTTTTTATTTAATTTTTTTTTGGCCAACGTTGGCCTTCTTTCCTTTTTTTTTTTTTCGTTTACCGTTCGTATTAACAATAAACGACTTCCTCCTCTCCTTTTTTTCCTTTCTAAACATTAAGTATTTTTTTTAATTTTCATCCGTTTACTGTTTACATAAATAGTAAATGCTGCCTTTCATTTTTTTTTCTAAAAATTAATTTTTTTTAATTTTTGTTTCTTAATAATGTTAGGTGTTAAAGTTTTAAAGAAACCAATAATTAATTAGGTGTTAAAATTTTAAAAAAATCAATAATTAATTAGGTATTAAAATTTTAAAAAAATCAATAATTTGTTTTCTTTATTATTTATTTCTAAAATTTAAAATTACCTATAAACTAAAGCAAAATGATTTTTTTACTGTAGCAACGAACAGTGTTATTCACTGTTCATTGCTACAGTGCTTCATTTTATTTTATTTTTTTTTTTTTGTCAATGCTGGCCTTTTTTCCCCCTTTTCTTTTTATGTTTACTGTTTATATGAACAGTAAACGACTTCCTCCTCTCTTTTTTTCCCTTCTAAACACTAAGCTTTTTTTTTTTTAATTTCCATCCATTTACTGTTTACATGAACAGTAAACGCTGTCCCTCATTTTTTTTTCTAAAAATTAAACTTTTTTTTTTAATTTTTGTTTCTTAATAATGTTAGGCGTTAAAATTTTAAATGAACCAACAATTAATTGGATGTTAAAATTTTAAAGAAACCAATAATTTATTTTCTTTATTATTTATTTTTAAAATTTAAAAACATAAATAAAAATAGTTAAATACAAATTTTTTGATTAAAAAATTATAATTATTTTTTACCATAAAACAGATTATTAAACTGAAATTAATTGGGTGTTAAAATTTTTAAAAAAACCAATAATTTATTTCTTTTATTATTTATTTTTAAAATTTAAAAACATAAATAAAAAATAGTTAAAAATAAATTTTTTGATTAAAAAATTATAATTATTTTTTACTATAAAACAGATTATTAAATTAAAATAATTTTTTTAAATAATTTTACATATTTTATCTAATTTGTAATGCAAACACAGGTAAAAATCTAATTAATACTATGCAAGTGCATATAAATCGATAGTCCCGCTTTACAACGACCCTTTTGACTTCATTTATACGAGTCAATATATATATATATATATATATATATATATATATATATATAAATCAACTGGGGAAGGAAAACTGAATCCTAGAAAAAAAAAAAAAAAAAACAAAAAAAAACAAAACTTTTTAAACTTAAAAATAAGATGGTCGTTCTTGAAAAATTTTGGCTCAGTTTTTTTTTCTTCCTTTTTTAGCGACATCGGAAACTTAATGAAAAAATCAGGAGGGTCATTTACTCTTAGTTGTTAAAAAAGATAAAATAATCATTAGGTAAAGAAGTAAGATTTTAATTACCCAAATCCAAATCATGAAGAAGTTCAATGCAATTCAATGTAAAGCTTCCTTATCTTGATAATTAATTTTTCTTCAAATGTGTTAAGTGATTAAAGAGATGCAACATAATTTCCAAAGATATATTTGATAATAAGTTCAGAAAAAATTTATTTCCCTCAATATACTAAATTCATACTGGAAATATATTTTTAAAATCTTGAGAAAATGAAACTTAGTTTTGATTCACGTTGAAAAATATAATAAAAAAAATTGTGATTCTAGCTTAACAAGGATAAACTAAAAACTAGTCTGATTAGTTTTTCAAAAAAAAAGTTTTTCTAATTTCAAAGAATAATTAACTAATTCATATGCTTTTAAATTAAATTGTAACTTAATTCTTTTAGTTTTTTTCAATTTATTTTTTTTAGAAGAAGTGATGAGGAAAAAAAACATTTTAAAAAAAATATTATTAAATTAATCATAATTAATACTTGTGAAAAACTAATTGATTAATTTTTAAAATAAAAGATACTACCTGATTTGTTTTTGCAAAACTAAACCAGCTAATTTATAACAGTTTAACTTGATGTTGACATTTCCTAATGCACGATGGAAAGGAAAGAAATGATTATTTTAAAGAAAAATCTTAACAACGTACAGATTTTATTTTTTATTTTTTTTTAATCGAACCCACCCCACTTTCAGCATATTTTAATCAACATTTGTTGACGGGAAAGTTTCTATCGTTTCGTCATGAAGACGGCAAATTCGACGAATAACACAATTTTCTTGTAATAACAAATTTGTCATCTGAGGAAGGAAAGGCCATTGCCAGAGCATTTTCCAGAGCTTACAACCACGAAGCCCTGCTCAATCTGCCTACTGGTTCAAGTTCGTATCAGAACTGTGGAGCCCTGAATCAAGAAAATTTAATTAAATGAACCGCCTTCCATTTTTCGGAATGTGGTCTGTTCCTAACATCAAAAGGAATGTGATTGCTTTGCAAATGTTCCTTCAACGCAAGTTGTGCAAGCAGAAAAATGTAAAGAGTATTTTTATAAAATATTAAAAAGTTTAAACTATATTATTAAAAAAAAAACCTGTATTTTAATCATTTATTTTGCATAACGATCAAAAATAGCTGTTTTTTATAATAATCAAAATCGGTTATTTTTCATAACGATTAAAAATAATTATTTTTTATACTGATCAGAAACGATTATTTTTAATATATATATATATATATATATATATGTTTTGTTCTTGTTATTTGCAGGAAATAAGAAGTTTTTTTATATACATTACTCGGAAAGAAAAATGGCTTCTTCATTTTCTTTTCTTTATTACTGATATTCTAAAACATAAGCCATTTTTATTCCTTTTACTGTTCAATGAACAATGTTTTTCTTTTTCTTTTTCTTTTTTCTGAACCCAACAACCAACCGGCATGCAGCAATTTGCTACCCCACTAAAGTTGTCTTTTTTTCCGCCCTTATGTTTTTACCTTATTTTCTTTTATGCCATTTATTGTTGTGTTATTTTACCTCTTTGGCCCTTTGTTTCTTTCCTTTCATTCCTTTGTTTTTTTTTTTTTTCCGTAACTTTCTCTTTTTATCCCATGGCATTTAATGCTCCAGCATGGTGGTGCTGCAGGAACTTTCTTTCGCTTGCAAATAATTGACGCATGTTATTTTTTAATTCCTTAACTAAACTACCTTTGTTTTTAATAGTAAATGAAATAATGGTATCCTTGCTTCTTTTTTAAATAATAATAAAAGTGCTTTAGAGTTGGTATTAATATATTTGAAGTAAAACATAACAAAGGTTTACACCTATTCATCGATTAAAGTAAGAATATTTTTAAACAAATTATTTAGTACAAATAATTTTTAAATAAAATTTGAAGTAAAATTAAATTCTTCTATTGAATAGGATTAGATTTCTATCCAATTTGGATTATTTAAAAATCATATGCTTAGTATGAGACACCCTACCTCGTTTAATAGAAAAATTAATCAAAAAAATCATATGTTTATTTGCTTATTCTTTATATAATTAAAATTTATTGAAATTAATTTTGTTGTTTTTTATTTAATTCTATTAATTTTAACATATTCCTTGTCATTTATTTATTTTTTAATATTTTTTATTTATAATGCACATTCTAAACCCACTAAGTATGGTCATGTGTATATATATATATATATATATATATATATATATATATGTTCACACACTCATAAATTACTATTCCTTTCACTATTCTTTTCATTTTTATAACACTTTGATCCTCAATTTTTTTATATCTTTTTTCAATTTCAAACTTTAATTGTATTATGATTTGACCTCATTTTGCTTTGGTGTTTTTTTGTTAATTTTTTTTATTATTTAAAATTTACTACTTTAATTTGTCATTTTTTTAAAATTCTCATCCAATTAATTTAAAATTATATGCTTCTCAATTTTTCTATATATTTTTTTTAATTTCAAATTTTAATTGTAATATGATTTGGTCTCATTTTTTTTTAGTATTTTTTGTTAATTATTTTTATTGTTTAAAATTTAGTACTTAATTTTTTATTTTTTAAATTCTCATCCAATTAATTTAAATTTATATTTACGAGACAGTTTTGATTTATTTTAATATTATTCATTCTTTTGTAAATAAATATATAAAAAATAAATTGACATTTTTTTTCAAAAATCGATATTCTCGTCGACATTAAATAAAAATAATAAAATTATTTTTTCAATTCTATATAAGCTTTTAATAATTGTTATTTTTGTTTTTCAACATAATCTTATGAGATATTAAAGCTTTTTAAGAAAATTTAATTTAATTTTCTTTTTAGTTAATAATCCACGGATTAACAAGGATAAATCCTTTTTCTAAAGGAATAATTATAAAAAAAAAACATAAATAAAAAATAGTTAAATAAAAAATTTTGATTAAAAAAATTATAAATATTTTTTTCACTCTTGATTTCATATGTTTTTATAGATTTACGCAATAAAATAGACTATCAAACTCGAAATAATTTTTCTAAATGATTTTATATATTTTATATGCTTGTGGGTAAAAAATCTAGTTCTATACTAAAAAGTCGTATTTTTTATGTTATAAAATAGGTAAGAGTGGTATTAAATTTTGTTGAGTTTGAAGTCTAACACAATTAATTTATTAAGATTTGAAATGTCATGTATTAATTTGAATGAATATAGTTAAGATCAACTATGATTTGAATGTCAATTATTTTTATGTGGCTCATGTTGAAGTTGTGGTTACAATCTATATTGGACACTCATACCCAATTACAACGATACAAACAATTGTGACAGTAATGATTTTGTGAGAAGATTATTGACAAGATGAATTGGCAAGGTGCATGATATAATAAAGGGCTTTTCATGTATTATTTTTATGTGAAAATAAAATTTTGTTATAATGTCTTATTTTAATAAAATGTTTTTTTAAAAAAAATAAAATATATCTTGTTGATTGATAGGGCACAAAAAATAAATTGTAAATGTTAATGATGAAATAATAGAATAATTCATGTCGTCACCTTTTTCTCGCAATGGTCGCAAGGAATATATCCGTGTGTGTGTACAATTGTTTGTGTATAAAACAATTATACATAAAATTTTTCTTACATCAAAAATTTGATTAAGAAAATAATATTTTTATATTTCAATATAAATTATCATGATTCTCTCTTGCTGCTATTTATATTTTTGCATGTGAATTTTAATACGATGCTTGTGAAGATATTTGTAAAAATATTTCTATTGTACAAAAAGTATAATGATGCTTATGAAATATTTAACAAGTATCTTTATTGATATAATCGATAGAGTTAGTAACATCTCTATTATACGATCAAGGTATAATGGTGTTCTAATAACATTATTTAATAAGATAATTAGTGGTAATTTGATAAATTTAAATATCTAGCAAAATACCGACAACCCTATTATATAAATGAGATACAATGAGGTTAAATTTGTATGAGAAACTAAAAATTGAAAAATATCTCTATTCGTTTCAATGAGATTATATTCGATATCTTCCATTGTATCAACAAATATAATATGCCATCATGCTTAAGCATTGTGATGTCGATGATGCAAAAAAATAAATAATAACATCTTTACCATTGGCTCATATGTGTTTTGCAAAACTTAAATTGGTTAAAAGCCTAAGCCAATAGAGTAGTAAGTGGACATTATATCATTTATAATAAAAAAGAAAAGGTAAAAATTTATCACCATCGATAAATTGATTAGGTGCTTATTACTTACTTTTTTGGATATATATGTTGAAATTTGTGAAATTAAACTTTAGCTAAAGTCAAATAATTGGACGATATATCGAGAGGGATGTGATTAAGTCCATAAAGAAATAAAATCACCTTTACGGATAATTTACTCGGGGACTCGAAGATTCAAAATATTAGATTTAAGTAGAAAAACGAATATAAAGTGGTTTGATTGCATACATAATTTATTTGAGTTACAATGCTCATATGTTTATCCATGCGAGTGCGGTATAGTGCATGCATCTTGTGATGATTTTAAATTTTTTTTTATATAAAAAAACTATTGACGAGATTGAAACTTTTCATGAGTAAGATGTAGAGTTAAACGAGCATCTTTATTAGACACACTTATATAAACATAAAAGTAAGGTTGTTTTCTTATATAACATGGCAAATTCCCCAATTGTTTTATGAAGGTAGGGATAAGATAACCATAATGTGATGATTTAGAAACTCATTATAGAATACATGAATATAATATATATGATATAATATTTGTTTATCCTAAAAAATCTTAATTTAGGCACAGGATAGTAATGTGATGGGTTTGAAACTCATTGTAGAGTACCTAAATATAATACATGCAATATAATTTTTGTTTTTCGTAAAAAGTCTTAATTCAAGATAGTATTCACTATTAATTTAAAAAAATACTGTTGAAACACTAGGTAAGGGTTTAAGTAATTGGTAACTTTGTTGTATATTATATTTGCTTTCTTACCCAAATTACATGGCTAATTTTTATAAAAAGAAGTGGAGGATTATTGGAGTATTTCTATAAATAATTTAGTTATATTATAGAAAAAGCTTTTTTTAATCCTTTATTTTTCATACCAATCAGAAACGACTATTTTAACCTTTTCACGGTGGTGCTTATCCGCAATTTTTATTGGAACTCTTAGAAATAGCTAGTTTTTCATTGCCTATATATATTGTCTTGTACACAATTTGCAAGAAGTAAGAAGCTTTTTCATACACATTCCTTAGAAAGAAAAAATAGCTCTTTCTTTTTCTTTTCTTTATTGGTCACTAAAAGACCATGTTCATTGTTTTATAAATCTTGGTAAGAGTGGTATTAAATTTTATTGAGTTTCAAGTCTCACAAATAATGAAAACTTGCAAGACACAACAAAATGACTAAACTTGTCATATCTCTAAAACGACGTATAATGTACATTGATTTGTTGCATCGAATTTTCAACGGACAATACGTATCGTCTAAAAAAAAACAATCCGATTATGTCTTGAGACAATCATGTGAAAACAAGAAAAATATCATTTAAAATTTTCTACATTAGTGATTTCAAATAATAATCAAGTCTTCTTTAACTTGTTCAATTATGATGATTTTGAGGTTCAATTATTTTCATATTATGAAACTACGATAATATGATTTAACTCTATTTTTTTAATGATCATGGTAAAAAAAAATATAATTATTTATTCATCTTAATTAATGATGGATTCATTTATTTATTATATAATTTATTTTATTAAATTATGTTTTTTTTTTTTTTTTTTTTGTATATGTTAGAAACAACAAAAAAACATCGAATGTAACCGGAAAAAAAATCCAATGAAACTTTGTCTCCTCTATATGGGGGTTGAAAAGCTCTTTTTTATTTTTATTTTTTGGGGGTATCGTTATGCCAATCGTGCATGTTATTGGTAAAATATATTTGTTATGAAATTACCAAATGTCTTGTAGATATTTAGACAAAGAGAGCCAATTGGGCTATAAATAAGGAATCTCTTAAAATATCCTATCACTATATGAAAAAAATCCAAGTCAATATTTAAGATATACTTACTAATAATTAAAAATATCTTATATATTTTTTATTGTTTTCACTCTCTTATTAACTAAAATACTAAAAGAAATAGAGTTTTCACTGAGTTTCACCATACACACACACGTTTGCATTGCTCATATACGCACACTTACACTAATTTAACTATTTGGCCAAACAATTTCATTTTGGTCTCTAATGTTTAAAAAAAATCCTCTTTTTTTTTTTTTTTATTATTATTCTGGGCGGGGGCTTGGTCCCTTGGCCTGCGCCTAATTTTTTTTTTTAAATTTCATTTAATTTATTTATATTAAAGATTTTTTTTTCAAAAAATTTTAAACTATATTTTAAAATATTTATGTAGCCTTATTTAATTTATTTTTTTTTAAATAGTCTATTAATTTTTGTACAAGTTCATATATTTTTAATGCATTTTCTTAAATTTTGAATTAAAATTTCAATTTAGATTATTACAATTTTTATTTAAGAATCAATGTATAAAGAAGAAAAAATAATATATTTTTAAGTATAAAATTTATATAAAACATAAGATAGAATTATTTAAATACAATTTTAAAAAAAAATTAGTGTTTTTTTTTAGTTTTTTATTTGATATATTTTAATATACTTGTAACATATCATAAACTATAAAATTAGAATGATTTTATTCTATTTTATCTGCAGCGGTGCGTAAGTAATCGACTAAAAAACCAACATTTTTTATAGATATATTTTAGATGATATTACGTTTATTATTTAAAATTTATTTATTAAATTTGTCATTTCTTGTAGAGATTGTCAACTAATTGATTGTAGTTTTATTTTATTTTATTTTTAATTTTAATCATTGATAAATATGATTTATTGTTATGTATATATGAATTTGTAAATAGATTTTAGAATGTGATTATTATTTTTTTAAAAAAAGTATAATTTATATAATGGATTCTTAGAATTTTGAAATGATAGTGACATATATATATAAACATTTTCTAGAGAATTTCTATCAGATTTTTTTAAAAAATAATTTATAAAATAATATTTTAGTTAAAAATCCATCAATTTTTAGATTTTTTTATATATTATTACAAGTTTTTACTTAAGAATAAATGAATAAGAATAAATTATGATCATTTTAGCATAAAATTTATGAAAAATATCGTGAATAATGAGTTAAAGACAAAATTATGATAAAAAATGAGAAAATTGAATGGATTTGTTTTTTTTAATTTTTGATTCAATAAATTTTGACATATTTAACTTTTAAATTGAAATAATTTTACATGTTCAGATCTATCTGCAGCATAATGTTCGTTAAAAACTAGTTATTATCTATAAAGAAGCATATTAATTTGATAATTGGAGTGTCCTTCTGTACACTCCGCTTACCAAATATCTTAGTTTATTTCATAAGTTTTCACAATTACAGCCGAACGTCCTACCATCATATTCAAATGATCTACCATCATAATCGAACGACAGATCACCATAGTCAAACGATTTACTCTCATAACTGAATGACCAATCACCATAGCCGGTTTACTACTACCCTTCTTTGCAAGTGACCTAACACGTGTATACCTAGATTTATGCAATAACACTGCACAACAGGGGATCTACTTGGGACCGACCTTGTCTTTGTGAAAGAACAATGATGGTCTGGTCACGAATACATTAAATTTTGGGAATTTTTTTTATTGGTTAGGGAAGTCCTCCATTGCTGCACGTCGTATGGATTTATTATGACAAGGATTGGAACTAGTAATTCTGGGCTCAGCAAGAAATATACAAATCCAATTTCAGCCTGCCTCGAAGATAAAAGAAGTCAAAATAGAATATGAACTCTACTTTTAAATATACTTTTGTTTACTAAATTTTAATCCCAACCTTCTTGTTTTTTTTTTTGGTGACAAACCAAACAAATTCTTCCAAAATTTAAATACGAGGCCTCCATCGTGAGAGAAGTACTTTTTACCAACTCAATTAAAAGGCATTTTCATCTATTTTTTATCATTTCCATTGTCAGTGCCGAGGAGATTATTGTTCCATTACCGAGTAGTCATTTCCATTGTGACTGCCGAGTTACTACTTTACTGTGCAAATTTTCCATCTAAATCGCGTTTCCAGTTATTTCATGTGATGCTGATGCGCTTATATCAAATTGGGCTTTGAAAAACAATTGGGCTTTACAGTCATGAGCAGTCTGATAATTCAACACCGTGCAGGCTAAAGTACTTGGTATAAAGCTGGGCCTTTAATCTGTGGAGGTAAGTGGTAGTACCGAGGCCCACGATAGGATCCGTTGTTGTCGTACAACATTTTTTATTTTTTAAACCATTACGATCATATCCAACCCAAGCCAATTATATAAGTTTCTTTTCTTAAAATTAGTTACTGGGAATATCTTGTTTGTAAGGTCGAGGAATATCATCCACATCTAAATTAGTTTTAAAAAAGAATTTCTCTTAGTGTCTTTCTTTGGTTTCGAAGTTAACCAAAGAGGTAATTTAAAAGTAGATAAGTTTGACTTGCAGTTTTATTCGATAAAGACTTTAGATTAACTATGAGGTAACCTATTAAACTAGCAGGTCAATAAAAAAAAAAATCAATATATTATAAATAAATTCAACCTGAATTTTTATTACAAGATAAAAAAGATGCATTGGTAGAAAAACTCTCCATTAAAGGCTGAAACTTGCAAAAGATTCGGTCAAAACCGATAAAATCTAGCCAATTAGACTAGTGGGTTAAATATTAACCTTATAAAAGAAAAAAGAACAAAGCTCGTGGAGTTTGAACTTAATACCTCCATCTTCTAAATCAGGCACTTACCATTTCACCAATTCTTGCTTGTGCTTCACTTGTTATAAAATATTTTTTATTATATTATTACTAACCATGATCCATTGGCTGAACCAGTCATCAAGTAACCCAGTAGCTTGACTAGATCATTGTCAAAGCTGAATTTAATAATATTAGTGAAGGTTCCAGTTTGAATCTAGCAGGATAGGAATTTTTTTCTCTCCTAATCCTCAGCCGATTAGTAAGTTTGACTTGGACTGTTGAGTTTATCACAAAGACCAATTTGGTTCCAGTATGAATTTCTTGTTCCAACCAAATAATATCAGAATTGCATCTGACAACTATGATGATAATTAAGGAGTAACTTGTTGCTAGGAAGAACTTATGATATTCTTTCCTGAAGCCAAAGAAGATAAAAGATGGCGGCAATTATACAAGTTATAGAAATTAACCAAATCTGGATGAATTAGAATTGGTTTGATAGCACCAGACTTTTCTCTATTTTTTGCATTTTCTTAACGTGGTCTTTGTATTTTTTTTAATTCAACTCTTTCTTGTATGTTTCATTTTTTCTTAATAGAACCTCTTCTATTGTTTTTCAATTAATTTTTCTATCAAAATTGACAACTGATGTAAAATAATCCACATGTTATACCATGTCATATTTTTCACCACGTCAAAAAAAAAAAAAAAAAATTGTTTTATTATTATTATTATATTTTTTGTCTCTCATCTGTTTCGATTAATTCGGCATCCAAACTCAAATGCTAGAATACTAGAATAGAAAAAGCTTAGCATAAAGCTTCTGCTTTTTTTCAATTAATTTTTTTTTATCAAAACCAAGAGCTGATATAAAATAATCTACATGATATGCCATGTCATATTTTTTATCACGTCGAAAAATTAAAAAAAATTATTTTATTTTTTCTTCCTCTCTCTCTCTCTTTCTCATCTGTTTTGATTAATTCGGCATACAAACTCAAATGCTTGAATGGAACAAGCTTAGCATAAAACTTCTAACGGCAAATCAGCCTTTGACAAAAACTTGGATCATTCAAATTCTTATTCATAATGCCATCAAACAACTTTCTTGCAACTTCCATGAATTCTAAGGAAACTCTTCACTTCAATTCAATTCAACTTTTTTTACCTAATCATCACCTGTTAGTTCAAGCAATTAGTATTTCGAAACAAAACCAACAATTAATTCACCTTTGAAACAATCCCATCATACCAGTTCCCAAACCTCCATTGCTACACAATCAACTTCCCTTCTGCAACTCCAAATTCTTCCCCGTCATCAACCCAACAAAGTCTGATAATTCAAGAAACTCCATATGAAAAGCTTGAACGTGCTTCAGATAATTCATGAAAAAAATAAATGAACATAAAGTGTTTGGCAATATAACTGAATAAATGGACATAAAATGTTTGATAATATATCTGAAAGAGGGTTCCAGTTGGCTTATATTTTTGCAGCTAATCTTTTTGAATCCTCCACTGTTGGTTTGTCCATCTCCACACTCTTTGCAACAGAAATAATAATCCACACGAAAAAAATAGCTAAAAATTAAAAATTAAGAAAAAAAGTAGTAATAAAAAACATTTATAATTTCTCTTTCTTGCCTGCTAAATCAAAATCACCAGAAACCATATCTTCTTTTTATCTTCCAACAAATCGCTTGATTGCTGCATGGTCAATATCCTAGACCTATCATGTTTTCTTCTTTCAAGCACTCAAGCACATCCTCTAGCTTTGAAATGCTAAATATAATGGTCATGACCACCAAAGGAGCAAGTATTATCATTGTTTGCTGCACGCAGATTTGATTTTCAAGAAATGAAATGTCATTGAATGCGAGGAGTTGGCCGATAAAAGGGATCCTGCCAAATAGAGATTAAAGAACGTAAGGCTTATCATGTATCAGATTTCACCTTCCTTCTTATTTTTTTTCATCTTTTTTGTTCGATTTGTTTCAGATTAAAAGACTCAGATTCAATCCTTCTTTTCGTTCTATTCTAGCATTTGGATTTGGACATTGGATTAATCGAAACAGGAGGAAAGGGAGATAGAAGAGAAAAAATAAAATTATTTTTTTTAATTTTCTATGTGACAAAAAATATGACATGGCATTTCATATGAGTTATTTTATATCAATTGTCAGTTCTGATGGGAAAATTAGGAGAAAAATAGTTGGGAGGGACCATACAAAGAAAAAAAAAAGTAGATAAAATGAATGAATAAAAAAAATACAGATATCAGGGTAAGAAAATATCAGTAGTACAATGACGTCATACGATGAAACCAATTAGAATTTAAAAGGCAGGCAAATAGATACGAGGGGAAGGTTCAGTGCACCAACAAAAGCTGACAGACATTGCCGAAGTGGGGTGCTGAAGTCGCTCCTGTAACTTGTTTCTGCTTTTGGAGAATCTGCCACCAAAGTGATCTAGGCCCAACGCACTATTGCCACCACCTGTATTCTTATATGCACTGTTGATACCGATAACTATCAAATTTAAACTTTTTTTTATATAATAACGAATAATACGTATTGATTCGTTATTAGAAATTTTATATTACTTTATAAGTAAACAACAATACTTATTCTATAAAAAAACATAAATAATATATATAAGAAAAATAATTAAATTGAAATGAAAATTTTATTATTTTTTTTAAATTTGAACGTGATTTTTTTATATATCTATTTTTTAAAAAATAGATTCATAGTAATTATGATACATTTATAATAATTATTTTTTGATTATTTTAAAATTTCTCAATTCCTCCTTTCTCTTATGTCCAACCTGAATAATACATTTCAGTTTCATTTCTAATATAATTTGCTTACACTTAATTTTAATGTAAAGTATACTGAAAAAAATGTAAGGGAAAAAGAAAACGCACGGATAAAAAGCTTCACGCCAACAAACAAAAGTAAAAAGGTCTTATTCTTTTTACAAGTCAATGACCTGTACGGTGAATTACCACCAGCCACCGACCCTTCTGTCTGTGCGGACTTGACTCCTCCTCCTACGTATATATATATATAGAGGCGCATCTTTTGTCTTTTGAGCCTCGACTGTCCAGTGAAACTAACTAATATTTTACTGTAAAAAAATTCCTACAACAGCAAATTCAAATGCTCAATTAGACAATTACAATCTTCGATTATAAATATTCCATAAAATCTGAAAGTAACTACACTTTTCAGCTAAATACCAAATAGCTTTTAGCTTCAGTTCCGGACTTCCGGTTATCTATTTTTCTACTGGCTTTCATTTCTTTTTACTATTTTTTCTTATTATGAAAATCCGATTGTATTCATAAAAAAAAATCATTACCTCAATTCTCATTAAAAAAAAAAAAACAAACAAACAAACTACGTTTAGAGTTGCAAATGAACTCCGCAGTTGAGCTGCCGTGCAACTGATCTCTATTTCCCCCCAAAAGATATGGAATTTGAGTTTATAATTTTTAGGTTTTTTTCAAATATTTTTATTTTACATTAGAGATGGAACTAATTTTATTTGGAGCGAAAACGACAAAATTTATTTCCTTTCAATAAATGCGATTCTAGAATTTCAACTTTGCATATATATTTACTAGCAAAAAATTTATCGGGGATCAACTCATTTACTATTGAACAAACAACTTGTTAATGATTTTATAATTTCTTTGTAATAAAAAAAGAAAGAAAAAAAAGCTTAGAGTCTCTCAATAATTTTAAATAACCTAAATGGATAAAACTTTTCTTGAATTTTAACTCAATTGAAATTGAGTCCATAAATTTTAAATTTGATTTTTGAAAATTTTGAAATTTTTTTTTTTTTGAGATCTAGTCCTTCCAATAATTTTCAACTACAGTTCTCCCCCCTCTAAAAAATTTAATTATTGGTATTTTAAATTGAAGTTTTGCACACATATTAGAAAAAATTCAATCGATTTTTCTAAAAAAATCTCATGTTTTTTTTTAAATTGAAAAGTATATTTGTTTATTTTTTGAATATTAAAAGTATAAAAAATCCCATAAAAATAGAAAATAACATGAAATTATCTCAAATTTCTTGAGTCCCATATAAATCTTTCTAAATGATTTTCATTATAAAGCTATTTATGTGATTGTTGTTTTTTAGAATAAATACTAAAAAACTAAAGAATGAAGTAAATCTAAAAAAAAATATTTAAAATTCAGGGATCCCAAAAACCAAATTTGAAGTTTAAGGACTCGATTTTAACGAGTTAAAGTTGAGATAAAGTTTGATCTATTTAGGATTTTAAATGCCCATAATTTCTTTTGCCGGATTACCAAATATATAGAACCGCGATAATTTGTACCAAAAAAAGGAAAAAGAAAACAACAATAGTGATAAATTGATGATATCCGAAAGGCATCTTCTTCTTTGTAATCCAAATTTGAACCAAAGTGAAGGAGGGGGAAATTCACAGCAAGAAGCCGAAAGGCAAAATCTTACTCTCACACGCAAAAAGACTTTGTCAAAAACAGGTTTGGTAACAACAATCAGATTGGCAATAGTTGACTGAAAAAAAAGCGAGTAAACAAAATGCATAGGATTTGGATCCTCTCACGAAAATAATACAAAGACCATATGCCACGCTATGCGTGCACGTTAAAACTCCTATAGCTTTTGTATCACGTGAATTGGCAACACAGGAACCGTCCTCGATGCCCATGGGCGCGAACTGTCCCCACCAATCCACCTTCACGTGCAAACATTCCGTAGCATAACTAACACATATTAGGCTAGACCACAGCACCTCGTATTAGCAATCATGGACTTTTGACTTGAAAAAACGTAAGCAAATGAAAACGTCCGTTTTCACTTTCCACCACCCTTCCTTAGCTCCACGTTTGCTCCACTTCTTAGTGAATGTAGTATGCTGATTGCTGAGTTTTTCTTCCATCAGACCGTCAATGATTTTGGCATGGATAAAGTTAAAATATTCAACTATTGTATTCCGAATTGGCTTTTCACACTTATCCAATTGTGCTTAATTAGGTATCTCACCTTCCTCTTAAAAATCAGATAATTTTTAATAGAATGATCAGTAATATTATTGTGATACTCACATCCAGGATCCACTATTTAAAACAATTACGTGAGTTTTAGCTTGCAAATATAAGGGAAAATAGAATAAAAAGAAATGGATTCTAAGATTTTTTTTAATGAGATTTATTAATAATCGCTCATGAAAAAAGGGGGAAGAAATAGACTAAATTCACTATATGATAACATTGGAACTTAATAAATAGTCATATCGTAATAGGGAGAAAAAAAAAAAAAAACAATTCTCAAACATAACAGGACTACTTCCAAAACAAAGCTTCAACCACAGCTCTTACTTCAAAACGTCAAAACCACGCAATGCATGAGTTCTAAGATGTATGCTGGTGTTCAATTTTTTAAGAAATCAAAATTGCTCTATCACACTGAAAAAAAGTAATGAAATAAACAACATTGTATGCGAAAGTTGAAAATCCAGTACCCAACTACCATCGGTGGATGGATCGATTTTCGGAAGCCCATAATTGGGATATTTTTGTAAATATATAGCACTGCTCTTTAATTTTATACGTACCCTTATCCTGGAAACAACAATCTCTCGGTTCATAATCTATGTGCTTAAACATTTGACCAATTATACACTCCCATATGGTCTAATCTGGAGTGTTTTTTTTCCCCTTAGCGAGGTGAACAAATTAAAAGGTTTTTTTTTCTCTCTCTCATAACATTTGATCAACCGAAATGTTAAATTATCAAAATACAGCTTTTACTTTTTAAATTGTTTTGATTCAATCTTATTTTTTTCCGTATTGATTGAGTCTGTTTATTAGAGTTTTATATATAATACACCACACATTAAGAAATATGATAAGTCGCACAAACTCACAAACTAATGATATTATAACAAAAGGATAATAACAAAATAAATTAAAGAATAAAAAGACTCAATTATAAAAAAGAGTACAAGACTTTGCTCAAAATAATTTTAAAAATACAAATAGCATATATGAACAAACGAGATATACAATTTATTCAAATTAAAATAGTACGGAGTTTAAGAAGAGGAGGAACTCGCTTTTTTGTTACCTTTTGTGTTGGTTTTTAGTAGTATTGTGCCTACTTCTAGCACCATGGCGATATCCTATCATTTCATCTATCTCGCTATCTTTATGATAGCCCTTGCTAGCTAGCTCTTTTGTCGCGATAATGAGAGTAACTTTTTGTAGCTCGAAGAACAATGATGTTCCTTTCTCCCATCTTATTGTGTTTGGTCGCTTTTTCTTCAATCGAGTGTCGGATTAGTTTGTATTGGCAAGAGGAGTCCACATGTGACCTAACTTGTATCGGTGCAAAGGTCTCATAGGTGGTTCATGCTTCGGGGTGTTTGTTGCACTTGAGGCGTTGATAAAGATGTAGGTACGGATCTTATTTATTTTTGTATTGTTATTTATGTCTCGTTAAAATTTCGACGCATTATCGATTGAAGTGTTAAAAAGTAATATAAAATTATTATTGAAGTCTTATATAATAGTTTAAATTTTTTTTAGATGGTTTTTTAATATGATATTAGAGTCTCAAAAAGGCCTAACGATACGAGTAAAGATCCTAGAGCCCAACTTACTTGATAGATCCCAAAAAAATGAATTGCTAGTAAGTTAATATGATTAATGCATAAAGTTGAGAAAGAGCCACACATCACAAATCGAAGTCTTTTAAATGGAATTCAATCTCAACTATCCAATTCTATATAGTACAAAAGCCTTGATGACCAAATAATCACGAGTTCGAATCTCATCACCCTCACTTTCTCTTCTTATTAAATGATTAAGCACGAAGATGGCGAGTGGGTTTGTGTAAGGTTCGAAGCCTAAAAAATTTCACTTAAGGAGATGTGCTAAATAGTAATATAAAACTATTTTTAAGGCCTCACTCATTAGCTCAACCTTTTGGGTTGAGATAGTTCTTTGACGTGGAGAACATTGACTAGTGGAATATTAGGATTAACAAAATCAAATGTAGTAGAATGAGTCAAAATTTCATGATCATCAATCATATGTGAAAACTTGATGATGAACAAGTAAAAACGGTTAGGGATTGATTTTTTACTCAATTTTCCATAGCCCGGGGCATTGGCAAGGTGATGGTCCTCGAATTATATTGTTGATGAGATGGTTTCCAACCTAGATTGATTGTGTGGTGATTATATCTTGATGGATGTTAATTTAATGGTGAGTACTTATAAAATAACTCTATCTTTAATGATTGAAGAGCTCCTTGGTGGCTAAATTAATTTACGAAAAGAGGCTTTTACCCTCAATTGGATTTAAGAGATTAGTTTATATATATAAGAGATAGTTAATAATATAGTTATTCTGAATTTAGAAAACATAACTCGAACGTTTGGCTTGTTACCCTTTATATAAGACAATCCATAATCAATTTGCATGGAGTGAAGGTTAAAACGGTCTTTCTCTATGCGTTTAATAAGTATTGAAATCTACTTGAAGGCTTGAAACTCTTTTAAATGATAATTATTGTTTAATGATGTATGCAATCATAATTGATGATGATGTAACATAAATATTTTAAAAAGTCATACTTTCATTGAATGAATGTCTTTTTGATCTTGTTGAAAGACATCTTGTTAATTTATTCTAGTCACCAATCCGTATTGATTAACCGAGTCTCATCCATTACGTTCAAAAGAAATTCTTAATCGGCGGTTTTCATGGGTATGATAATATAAGTATATAAAGTAGGTATTAATTTGTCATTGGATTAGTGGTCCCCGCACCATACATTTTTTAACAAACGAGAGAAATTAAGGAAGGAAAAAAATACATTTACATGTCACCCGTTGCTTTAGATAATTGTTAAAGTCAAGGTCCGCAGACCGCACTCGCACAGATGAAAATTTCCACAAAAACCTATACAGAGAATGGGGCGCAAAATAGATTATGCTCCCCGTTCCTATTAAAACTCTCCATTTGACTATTGAAAAAGCGCCCTATAGCTCCAACTCTTGGAATTAACCAAATAAACTCTTCAAAACGAACAAGAAATTATGTCGTATCGGTTGGTACACGTTACCATGACTTTCGGATACAATTACAAGTCAAATCCGATCGATGGTGTTGGAAAATTTGTCATTGAGATGAAATAACTAGGAACTAAACAACTCGTCGGATAGCTAGCCATTTGTATGCGCGTAAGATACGACAACTTCATTTATACTCGTATTTGATGTGAACATCGAGAGAAGGATGTTCGTTTTTTTTTAATCTCATATCCAAATTTTCGATTTCGATCTTCTCGTTGAGTAACTTATTGATCTAGTCTTACCTTTTCAAGTCCAATCTCATCCGATGCCACCTACATACCAACCAAGTCCCATTTTTCTCCTCATATTTGCGTATTTTAACATTGTATGCCTTTTCCGAAGTCCACAATTTCGTGTCGTATTACACCAAGTGGAAGATTTAATACAAGTGCAAGAAAGATTTATTAAAAAATGTTCGAAGAAAAGGAGTTCGTTATGTATGATACAAGTCATTCGAATGAAGCAACTTTCAAAGTTGAACAAAAACAAAAAAATAATGATAATGCAATGAGATATCAATAGCAGAAGAAAGAGGAATTAAAAATTAATTGGTGTACGGTGAACTCATCACACAGGAATAAAAAAAATAAAAATTTTAAGGAAGTTAACTAACTAAATTATTTACGTAATGTCGCTTCTAGCGGTGTTATTGTATCTTTTTCTTAATATTTTATATATTGGGACGGTCGTTAAATTAAGGCCGGCGACCTTTCGTGTCCCGATGGTACGTAGAAGTTGTGTTTATTTATTAACAAAAGTCTTTTTCTTTACTACGGAGTTGTATTTAATGGACGAGCAATTAAGTAACCCGACTCGCCTTATGCATAACTCGTCGGTGTTTAAGTACTTATGTTAACGCTTTCATCAAAACAGAGTAAAATAGAAGAAGTTAATTCATCCCTCCAAATTAAAAGAATTAAAAACTATAAATGAATAAATTAAGATATTATAGAAGGAACGATACTCCTTCCTTAGGTCATAATTCTCTTTGTTAAATTAAGAAAACACTCCACCCTTCAAGCCTCATCCCCTAGTTCAAAACATTAAGTTATAGGTTATTGTATATGTAATGAATACTCTAGATGTTAGTGCTCCAGCGATTTATTATATTTA
Organism: Dovyalis caffra; assembly: GCA_963924115.1. Lineage (NCBI taxonomy): Eukaryota > Viridiplantae > Streptophyta > Magnoliopsida > Malpighiales > Salicaceae > Dovyalis > Dovyalis caffra. The sequence goes on along the minus strand of CAWUPB010000913.1, from coordinate 7,012,685 downwards.
CATATGATTTTGTTAATAATAAATAAATCAAAATAATATAAAGATAATAAGTATAAACAACGGATGGTTACAGGAATAAGTATATTACTTGGTGAAGCTTTTGAGATTATATACAATAGTTGGTTACAAGATAGAGTTTGTCGCGGAAGGGATATGTATAAGAGATATCAAGATATAACAAAAGTCGTTACAAGGAGATAATGTTCTCTCGGTGATAAAGCTAACTAACGAGTTTGTTATTGGCTTTAACACGCCCCGCAAGATTGAGGCTCCATTGGAGACTCCAATCTTGGAGCGAAGATCACCGAACCGTTGTCGACTTAAGGCTTTTATTAGGACATCCGCAAGTTGATCTTTTGTGGAAATATGATGAACTTTGAGAGCACCGAGTGGCCACACATTCCCGCACAAAGTGATATTCAAGAGAGACATGTTTCATTAGTGAGTGGAATACTCGGATTTGCATAAAGATATGTAGCACTCGTATTATCACAATAGAGAGATGTGGGCGGAGGCAATCGGATGCCTAACTCAGAAGTAAGTTTTGCAGCCATATGAGTTCGGCATTAGTGTTGGCTACTCGCTTTGTATTCGAGCTTCGAGGAGGATCGAGAAACAGATTTTTGTCTGTTGGATTTCCACGAAATTGTATTGGGTCCTATGTAGATGATATACCCTGTTGTGGAGCGACCATCATCACAGTTGCCACCCCAATCCAAGTCACTAAAGCCTTTTAAAAGCAAGGTAGCGCCTTTTTGTAAGAAGAGGTCATGGTGGATCGTGCCTTTTAAGTATCGAAGTACATGTTTCAAGGCCGTCCAATGCAATTCGGTGGGTGAGTGAATGAATTGAGAAAGTCGATTGATAGCAAAGTAGATGTCCGGACGCGTGAGGGCGAGATATTACGGCCCACCAATGAGTTTTCACGTATGGGGTTGGATTGATGGGACGAGTACCATCTTTTAGCGATAGAGGGGTCGTGTGACATATAGGAGTAGAGACTTCCTTTGCACTCGTCATGGAGAAGGTGTCAAGCAAGTCGAGTGATGTGTCGATGCTCGGGTCGAAACAAGCCGGAACTAGTGTGAATGACCTCAACACCGAGGAATTGGTGGAGCTCCCTAGATCCTTCAAAGAGAAATGCCGACTTAGCCGCATAACAAAGGATTCCAAAAAGGTACTCGTTATTTCTCGTGAGGACAATGTCATCAACATATACCAAACAATAAAGGCATATGCCATCCTTGTTGTAAATAAAGAGAGAGGTGTCGACAACCGAAGTTGTAAAGCTCGATTGTAATAGAAAGCTCTTGGAGCTTGTTTCAAGCCATATAATGCTTTCTTCGACTTACGGACATGATTCTACAGATGAAGAGTGGATAAAGCCCGGTGGCTGAATCATGTAAACATCATCCGAAAGGGTGCCTTGGAGAAAGGCGTTGTTGATGTCTAGTTGGCGAAGTGGCCAATTATGAGCAAGTGCAAGACTAAGAATAACACGAATGGTGGTTGGTTTGGAGATTGGATCGAAGGTCTCCGAGTAATCTAAGCCGGGACGTTGGTGGTAGCCCTTGGCAACAAGACGTGCTTTGTATTTTGCAAGCTGTTCCATCGGGATGCCTCTTAATGCGAAAGACCCAACGACAACCGACCAAGTTGTGATCTCCTTGGGGAACAAGATCCCATGTACCATTGCGCATAAGTGCATCAAATTCCTCCGACATGGCTGCCCACCATTGTTTATCTTTCATGGCTTCGGTGAAGGTTTTTGGTTCGAGGTACGGAGGCATTGGGTGAGTTATTGTGTGATTGACAAACTTAGGGTTGTAATATTTCGGGTTTGGTTTTCCGGCATGGGTAGGACGGAGGTTATGTGGGGGTGCTTGGAGCTAGTTGGTTTGGCGAAGTTGGCGTGGTTTGGTTTTCCAATGTAGTTGGAGGTGGGTCCGGTGGAGTGATATTAGGTGTTGGTGGTGGTGTTTCGATTTGAATATGAGGCCGAGGTGGAAGTAGTTGGAGAGAGGATGAGGGAAGAGGTGCTTGGTGGAGGGTACTTATTTGTGAATTTGCAGAGGAAGACTCCAATGCCGACGGTGATGTAGTGAGATGGCGATGTGCTCGCATGCATAGGGAAAACATGTTCTCGAAATTTGACATGACGAGAGACATAAACACGTTTGGAAAGTGGATCAAAACACTTATAGGCTGATTGACTAGTGGAGTAACCAAGGAATATGCATGGTTTGGACCGTGGTTGAAGTTTGGAGGTGGTGTAAGGTTGTAGCCATGGGTAGCATAAACACCCAAATATTTTTAGACGATGGTAAATTGGCATCTACTTGAATAGTTTTTGAAAAGGAGACTGAAAGTTGAGAACGAGGAGTTGGAAGTCGATTAATGAGATAGATTGCTCGTTTGGAATGCATAAGGCCAATAAGAATTAGGAAGAGATGCGAGTGTGAAGTAGTGTTAAACCCGTTTCAACGATATGACGATGCCGTCTTTCGGATGTACCATTATGTTCGGCGTGTAAGGTGGTGTTTTAAAGTGCGAGATGCCATGAGAGTTAAAAATAAATGCTAAAGAAATGTATTCACCTTCATTATCCGTGTACATGGTTATAATAGATTGATGGAAGAATTTTTCTACTAATAGCTTGAATTGGGAAAAAAGACTTGCAACCTC